>LPNX011077344.1:171765-195685 GCA_001517045.1 Pseudotsuga menziesii | reverse complement strand
GTGTGTGTGTGTGTGTGTGTGTGTGTGTGTGTGTGTGTGTGTGTGTGTGTGTGTGTGTGTGTGTGTGTGTGTGTGTGTGTGTGTGTGTGTGTGTGTGAAAGTTTGAAAACCATGAGACATAAAAATTTCAATTTTTATATTACCATTTATCATTGAAAAGCAAATACATTATTCAAGACACTTGCAAAAAGTAATCCTATTTAAATATCCTTATTGTAAGATAAGATTATTTAGTAGATTGTATTTGCAAAATCCTTAAAAAAAGGACAAGTATATTAAATTTAGATCATGTTTAGAGAATATGAAAAAAGAGCGTGCGACACTAATGAGTGACTTGTAGTTTTACTGTAGTGATCGACTTGTACATCCTTAGCATTCAATCTTAATCATTGTTAAATTCATGAAGTAAAATGTGATCCATATTGTCATTTCTAATATATATTTGTTTCATTTGATCAATTTCTTTTTAAAATATATTCTCTTAGTTGAAAAACTAACTGGAATTTTTTTTTAAGGATGAGATTAGGTCAAAATTATCTTATTAAAACAAATCATATATCCTATATCACTTCATACCTATTTTTTCCTCAATTAATAAACACCTCCTTTATGTGAATAATCTTATCTAATATAACTTGTTACATGGCATTGTTTGTAATCCTAAACAAAACGACAGATGAGAAACCACAAAGGGCTTCCAAATTGTGCATTTTCAGACAATCACCAAACATCAATTTAAAAAAATAATTAAAAATATTTAAAATTGTATTACTTTGTAACTTAAACAAAAAATTATCCATTGAGATCGGGCACATTTATCAACAATCAATGTGACAATGTGCAATTCATTCACATTATAAAACATCTAAAATGTTAGGGGTGGCAGGAGTGGGGGGGATCCTTCTGGATCCCGGAGGACAAATAGAACAAACCTTCGCTTGGGGTTTAGGGAATAGAACTAACAATGAAGCAGAGTGGTTGGCACTCCTCCAAGGTCTGTAGCTCCTTCAGGCTAAAAATTACCGAAAGGTTCTAATATTCAGAGATTCAAAGCATGTCATCTCTAAACTGATCAATGGATACCCCTCGGGAGCTGTCAATTGTCGTCGCCTATTCAATAAAGCAAAGCTTCTTATGCTCAATTCCTATGAACCACTACACATACTTCGAATCAACAACTCTGCAGTGGACATTATGGCCAATTTGGGGGCCTCTCTCCCACAAGGCCACTACAGACAAAATGGGAATCCTCCCATCCTCAAATATGTTCCGTAATGAGGTGTTGGATATCCCCTCATCATCAACTTCATCATATAATATGGAAGTATCCTTTGAATGACCATAGTATGTGGTTTAGCCTTATGAACTACACCTCCCTTCTCCTTTTTCTCAATTGCATTTTTGGCCCCCACTCTATCCCCTCTCCCTTCACATTCATCCCCTTCTCCTCTATCCCTCACCCGCTCCTTACCCCTCCCACCTTCACGCTCTCTGACATCCATCGTCATCTGGCAGTTGGACTCCACTCCGTGATGGTCACCGCCGGCTCCTCACATTTATTTATCAGTCCTACCTTTCCTTCTTCCCTCGTCGCGTGGCCCCCTTACTGCCTCCTCCAACTCTCGGATGCTGCGGAGGCCAGGGGTTAATTGCAATTCCTCCTCACACGCTCAACGTCTCCTCAAGATTTACTCCATGGCCTCTGTCAGCAGTGATATGTCTTCCCAATCCATTTCAATCCTTGGTCCTGGTTTACATGAAGCTCTGCGAATCCTGCTGAAGGTTGTCACAGGCATTGGTGAAGGGCGGTTGCATGGCCTCCCGTGGTAGGCGCTTCCTCTCACTCGCTCTGTAGCGAAGGAAAGGCTTGCTCTTGCAGCCTTTTCCTCCTGTTCGTGTAGCTCTCTTTCAATTTCGCAGACTGTCACTCTTGGTTCAGGTACTCTTTCGATTTCTGGTAATTGGGGAAGAAGCTTGGTTATAGGTTGTCGTTGCATGGGGTGGCAAGAAGGCACAGCGGGCACATTGGCTTGTGGAAGACAAGATGATTTTTTGCTGCAGCAGGAACTCCTCATGCTCAGATTTTGTTTTAGTAATCTTTCAGCTACGAACCAAGCTTGTGGCCTTGTCAGTTCTGTCCATGCCATCCAGAATCAATTCGCCTGAATAAACTTTTTGACAGAGGTAAGCAAAGTGGCACAGGCTGGCGAAAGTGCAGGGAATATGGACATCAAAAATAATTTGAGGAGATTGTATGAAATGCTTGCAATCAGTGTCATGGATAACAAAGAAATGGCTCGGGAGGTGAAAAGTATGGGAGAAACAGTGAGCTACACCTCACTGCAGATTAGTAATCATGATGCCCGCATTAATGATAATGAAAGTAACCTTAGTGAAATCATGGGGAAAGTCGACAGGATTCAAGAGGACCTTCAGCGCTTCATATCCATGAATCAGAGCAGCAGAGTTAATGGAGCCACTGCTGATGCTGTGCATCCTATGGAGGAGGAATCCGTAGTTCAACCAAGAAATATCAGAGGCAATCCTTAAACTGTTCCTGTTAGTTATGACTGAATGTTTTTCTATCTTTTTATATGTAACCAGTATGTAAGGGTTTACACTACCCGCGGTATTAGATGTTTTGAACAAACTCTTTGTGAAGTTTTTTGGAAAACCCCTTGGATAGGCCCTCTGTGCAGCATTTTTGCTATGCATAAATACTCTATTATATCATGTCTGTAATGAATGGCTGTGCACAACTTGTTTTTATATAAACCCTTTTATAGTTTCTGTTAAAAAAAAAAACATCTAAAATGTTGTAAAAAAACCTTAGTCCAAACTATATTTTATTTAGAATGAGAAAAATAAAATTCCAAGTTGTTGCTTAAATATGAGTGGTTATAAATTGCCTGCCTAATATCATTACAATATGTCATGCTATGTCTAATAGTACATTGCACGCAGGACCTTAATGCTCAGGTGAACCAACGATTTGCTCCAAGTTCTCTACTGGAACCTTAATGTTCAAAATTGGCCGCTGCAGATTGCAAACATGGCCGGTGCAGACTGAAAACATGAAACTGTAGCTGATAAATTTGTTTCAGTGATTTATTGTATCCTTTTGAGATGGAACGTGGTAGATTTAGCAAGGAGGAGGGTTCAAAGTACAAGTTTAAAACAATTACTAATCCATTTTAAGAATTAAAATTCGCCTGAAACGTGCCCTCCTCCTTGAGATACGTATCACTATTTTACTGAAACTTATCGAAATTAAGTTGAAACACATTACTTTGGCACTGAAATGTATCATGTCATCCTAAAACGTATCCGTACTAGTGTGATATAGATTTCTGGCATTTCAGAGTCGTATCCCCTGTGTTTTAGTATCCGAAACAAGGAATGGTATTTCACTGGCGCTAGTAGGACGTTTCAGATAACTTAGCTGCCACACAAACAAAACCAGAGAACATAGAAAACCCCAAACAGAATTGATAAAATCTATCCCAACTAAAAGAGGCATCTCCCAAATTTAACGAAGCAACAACATAACATATGAAAGCTATCGAGAACATAGCTACCTAATTTATAATCTTTCCAACACAATAAGCTTACCTAGCAGAACTAGACATTCTTAAACCCCTTCTGTTTAGATTCAAGATCAGAGCACCTCATCAACAACCTCAATCTTTGACGCTGAAAATTATACCAGTGGGAACAGAGGACCTCAATATACATTGTTGAAAATTGAAAATGGTATCAACACAAGCAGATAAACCTTTGTAAGGAAAGCTCTGATATGCAAATGTAAATTTAACAAATTTGTATCTAAACTAGGCCAATATACATGATTGTTGCGATGGGGAAAGAATGGACTAAAATCATTTAACCAATCTAACATAATCAATGAACTGATGATCCACTGTCCTTGGGCCAATTTGATTTTAAAAATTCAGATATACTTCAATATCATCACCATGAAACAGGGCAGAAACATCTGTCAACTACAAAGAATTTGTGTAACCTTTGTTACATACAGGATATGAAACCGATTTCCAATTGGCTGTAAATGCAAATGCTATAATTCCATGGCCCAAAAAACTGACAAGTCACACAATTATATATCCCTTTGAAACCAAAAAGAAAACCCTAAAGTAAATTGTGAAACAAATACAACTCCCAATTTCTTTAAGGTAATTACACAGCTACAGAGCTGTCTTTTGCTAAGGGATAAAAAGACAAATGTAGGGGTTAACTATTTTAGGAAACATTGCCGTCTTCAGCAAATTTACAAATCACTAGTTTGGTCCACGGTATAGGCCACTTCTTTCACAAGCAACTTTGTATAGGCCATGCTAACAAGGGTGAATGGAAGGAAGTGACTTACCCCAGATAACCCATAGAAAAACTGAATTCACCACATACAGGATGAGGACTCGAGCTCCAAAGTATAAATATTATTGAATTTTATCACAACTCCTAAGAAATATACAAATATAACTCCAAAGAACTGCATAAGTAAACAACATCAAGTACTCACTCTATCTTTGTCATGTGCATGTGTGTCCTCAATAAGTATATACATATTTATGCAAAATGAGTTATACAATCATTCTTAACCATTATTCATGTATGTGGGAAGTACCATTTATATATATTAGATTATGCATTTGAGATATAATTTTGAACTCCCATAACACCATTCTAATTTTAATTCTAAAGCACAAAATAAAAAATACCCACCATGCCCAAAAGCTTTAGACCTCTAAGCTCACCCAAGGTTTTGAACTTAATGAAAATATGATAGACAAACTGCTCATTCCACATATTCACAACACAACATCTCATTTCACATGCAACGAAGATTATAAAATATTGATGTATTACAAAATCAGAAATTGTGCACATGGCATATAATGGTAACCTGTGCCCAAAAATTTAAGTAATTGTAAAAATTAATCCCGAACTACAAAAAAATTAAAAACTATGTCCCGATCTAAGTATAAATATTCAATAAATCAACTATTCTCAGTTGATACAACATCATTGAAAGCACTAGTCACACAGTATAACCACTAGTTACATAGTTCAATGCCATCCTTATGCCAAGGAATGAAGCTCCACAAAGCATCTTCTAGATTACATAATGCGCTACTGGAACATGGTAGAGCTATATTTCCAAATAGAGGATCTAAAATTTCCGTCAGATTCACAATATAATAGCCTTTTCCAATAGGGACACAATGTACCATTGCATTTGGGTCAGTATTATGTATTGCCGCCCTTGCAACTTTAACCCTTGAGTTTAATGCAATGAGAAAGCATTTCTTTCCTTCCAACCCCAATTGGGAATTTGGTGTCAACTTAGAACTATCTTGACCCTGCAAATAAATGAGACAAAGTAAGATGCATAAAAATAAGAAGTTAAACATTGATGATCCTAGATTAAATAATTACAATCTTACCTAAATTAGTGTTTTCATTTTGTCAATTTGTAGTTTCGATGGAACCATTGGTGTTTTTTTGTACCAAATCTTGATCATATTTTGATGCATGACTCTGCACCCAATAGACAATGATTTCGAATATATTGATAAAATAAAATAAAATTGAACTAAATTACGAATTTTTTCTACACTTACTAAGTATGATGGAGTTTGCATTGAAGTTAGTTTCTTCCATATTAGTCCGTTCATAGGGGTTGTTATGTCCCCTGTATTACTTTGCCAAGGAAACAAAATGGAATACACACACACACATAGATATATTCAAAAGATGTTTGTCAAGTCCCAATCCATCCGAGTATTTGTCGAGTCCGAGTTTGACTACATTGATTTTACCTGTATATTTTGTTTGTCTCGTTGGTTATTGCCCCTAATAATGTCTCTTTCTGGAGTCTATCATTACATATTGTTTAAAGTGTTTAAATCATTTATATCAGATCAAGGAATGTTTTACCGTGTTCATTGTTTGATGTACTAGTCTGTACTGGTGAATTTGAATTTTATGGTTTGTGGTAATTCAATCTAGACTCTAAAAGTGAAATTAAACATCCGACAAACCAATAGTGTCATCATTCCTTAATTTTCATTTATAAAGAATCGGTACACTCTGCAGAATCTCTTGATAAGGGAAATAAACACTTAAAAATGAAGTCTCCATTGTTTTTTGCTTCCGCAATCCATATGAATTTGTTACAGTATAGTGTTGATCTTGTATTATTGTCTCTCTGAATGTTTTATCTGCTTAATGTTGTTGTCTTTGCTTATCAGTTTCTTTTGTCAATAGCTATTTATTTTCTTAGTTTGTTTTGTTATCATAGGCAATCCTGGATTACAGTGTCTGAATTCAATCAACAAATATCAACCAATATTCCCTTCTTACACACATTATGTTTGTGTGATTTCCATGTAAAATTCGAAAATATGTTGGGATAGCTAGGTTTGTACTGGTGTTTTGGAATGTAATCAAATTCAAACCTTTTTAACATTACTCTTAGTATTAACATCATCACCATGCCTCATGAAATCAATGATGATTTGTAGCTCTCTTCCAAGAGGGTTGGATCAGTACAAAAATCTTTGTCCTAGAGCAGTATTATATTTTCATATTGGACAAGGAGTCTGGCTATAATTAACACAGTCATTATAGGTTCATAGTGAAATGATAATATTAATAATGCCTACAGATGACCAAAAATAGGTCAATGGTATTGGAAAGTACAACCAACCAAAATGAGCAATAGGGGAGTGCAAAAGTCATCTCCAAGGGATAAAAAGAAAACCCAGATTTAAAGAACAAGAATAAAACACTACATATTTTAGGGAGCCAATTCTCAGTGCAATCTCAAAGATTGAAGGTTCGAAGTAGGCAGTCTTATGGATCTCATGTGACATACTCTTGATTCCCATTGCCTACCACTAGCTTTTGTTTCCCTACAATTCATGTAAACTGGCTACATTATAGTTATAATGGTGAAAAGAGGACATGTCCTCTCATCAAGTCCATGTTGAAGTCTAAGCTCTGGTCCCTTAATACTGAAATCTTATAGACTGTTCTCAGCCAATTTAAGTATCTTATCAAGCATGATCTTGGTTGTATTCTCATTTCGACAGAAACCCACTATAAGGTTGTTCTTTATTTGTTTTGGTAAAAACCCATTTACTAAAGAAGTTGTTTTAAGCAAAAGGTTCTAAAGCGAAAACCTTACTAAAAAGTCCTAACACATTCGGCAGGCTCATTGCATTGGGTTCTTCTGTTATTCACTTAAGCGATTTCACCTGGGCTAGTTTTGTGGCTACTCTAATCAAGTTTGGATTGAGATGGATCATTGCATTTACAGAGATTAGAAACAAAATGAATGTAATTTATTAATAATCGTTGTCATCCAAATACCAAAATAGGCTAAAAGGACTAGAAAAGATGGCCAGCATTTATAACCAAATAAATGGGGTGGGCAAGAAGTAATTAGGGAATCTGCTGGCTCAATGAATAGTATCTAGAAAGTTAGAAACATAGGAACATTTTATATCCAGTTTCAAGTTTACTATGAGATGTGCTATAGATATCATTGTCTTTTGAGATATTTTGGTGGATGTGTTTAAGTTTTAATACATCATCAAGAATAGAGATAGGTAGGTCTCTTCATTTGCAAGCGGATTCAACACAAATGGAAACTCTTTAACAAAGGTGCTAATAATATAACTCAGAATCTTCTCATCACATCTTTCTTCCAACCTACAACTGATTCAGGAGGAAAATATTGCAAGAGATTTATCACATGAGATCAGTGAGGCAGAGAATTTCATAGGGACAAGCAATCAACTTTAGAGAAAATTTTGAATATGACTTCTATACAAACAAGGGATTAATTTGAAAATTTTTATCAATGGCCTTTGCAAAATGTGATATACCTAGGTTAGAGTATCATTCCTCTGCAATGGGGAAGCTTTTCAAAAGTGGATTTGGTAGATTTGGTCTTGGATAGGTAGTTATCACACACTGTTTATTTTTGGAATTATATCTGTTTTGTCTTGCTAAACATGTAAATATGGCAAAAGATTGTAAAGGAATATGTTTATCTTTGCAGGAGAAGACAAGATTGGCTTATGCAAGTTTACTTTTTGTCTCTTTGGTTGGTGGAATAAATTCTTTGGAGGTGATTTTACCTAACATTCTTTTTCCAAAAATTAAATCAATTCTTATCATGTATCGATATCTTGTTTCAATTCTTACCGCTTCATGAAAGCCATCATAGGAATGCTTTGCATACACTTTTGATTTCAAAAAGTTGCTAATGATTACATGTAGATAATCAAACTCCTCGTGTAGTTGTGTATGTTTTTTTAAATCTTGAAGTTAGTTTCCAACCATGGAATAATTCAAATTAAAATATATTTGCATCTATTGCTATCAGTAAACAACAATATTCAAGAACCAAATATAGATTCATCCTAAAATTTTCTCCCACAAATTATGAATGTCTTGGATCATTACAATGAAAAATCAATTTTAAGTGGTTTTGTTATGTCTATTTTAGTTATGTATTCTTGTTTTCTCCTGCTTTATCCCTTTTTAATGAAAGTTGTACTTGTCATCGTGCCTTTGCATTCTTGATTTGGAGCTCCCTATTTTGTTTTATTGTTATTTATGCTTATACTAATGTAGAAGTGACCACAAAGTTGGCCAATGGGGATCAAAATCACAACTAATGTGATTACACAATGGGAGTGTGAAAGCAACTCCTAACTCCGCTCTATTTAAAGTAGAGAAAGAGTTAATTAACTAGCCAATAGAAACACAAGAAGTACTACAAAAATAATTCCAAAACCAAATACAAATGCAGATGTCAAGCCATGTTGAAAAATCATGGACCGTGCACATCAAGAAAAACCACTGTAAAACCATGTGAATGAAATCTTTGGTCTACAAGTGTTGTATGAGAATCATTGTAAGGTTTTATGCATCGAGGATGAGTCTTGAGCCCCTAGATATTGTCTAAAGAGGAAGAATAATATTTTAGGACATTGTAAAATAAAATTTTATGGCTTTTAGACCATGTTAACTTTGGTATACAAGTGTTAAAATTAACAAATTTTAACACCGCGGGTGGATTAAGATATCCCCTAATGGGGGTCTATGAATCCATCAGCGATGTTAACATATACTAAGCGAGGCCTCTAAATCCAATCTCCAAATGCATATGCATTGTTAAAATTTACTAATGGGGGTCATTGAGTCCTACTTTCATTAACCGAACAAGTCACCATTGACTATAATTCATTGTTTTATTAGTGTAAGAATATAATTTAGGGTAGGACAAGCATCGATGTATTGTTATACTATGTACATGATTATTGCCATTGTATTGTGTCCTCCACTCATTTGCACTCACACTTCATAACCTGAAACATTTTATGATGTTTTTTCCTTTCCATTTTCCAAAGCATTTAGGGATTGACATGGATCAAAATGGTAGTCACAAGCAAATCCATGAATCCCCTCCTCTCAAGGTTACATAATGTCACGTGGACAACTAAAATGAGGGCATTAATCAATAGACAAAGTTAAAGCAATAAGCTCACTTGTTATCATCATGCTACTATCACAAACGAATTAAACAAAAAAGGAAAAAATAGAATAAAAAACAAAAGCTTTAATCATCAATGACTCTCACTCATTCTCAAGGATGGTATAAACAATAAAGCAAACTAAGCATCAATAAAATAACAACAACTCTAGCTTTATATCTCATAATCAAAGGGGCATAGCTAACCATAGCCTTCAATAATTATAAAAAACAAGTTTGATTAAAATACGACTATTAATTATTCTTTGTGGGGTTAACGGTGGGTTTGGTCCGAAGCCACCAATTGTTGGCATGCATACACTTGCTCTCTTGCCTTGAGTGATGCCCAATTCGAGAAAAAGTCTAGTTACAAATATACCCATCGTCTGCCCAACAATCTTTGGTATCAGTTTTCTATTACCTACCCTTCTTTATGGATGGGACATCCAATAAAGTAGGTGTGGTCTCAGGTTTATAATAACTATAGTAATATTTTTTTTCCTCTTGGGTTACATATTTTCATTATAAAATAATACTATCGTAGGTATGTTGGTTATATAAAACATAATGATTTAACATACTTCATATAGTGATAAAACATAATGATTTAACATTTTAAGTTCATTGTTATTCAACCAATAAATAACTATCAAACTACTCAACTCCACCCTGAGAAAGTTGTTAAAGGCGTCGAACTACCATGACTATCTTTTGGGTGGCATAGAATTAGGGTTCATTTTGAGTTTAAGGCATGGAGTGTGTTACTTCTTGCAACAATGGTGCCTCCCTACCGATCCACCATTAACCCTAGATCATTGTGAACATTATGATATTTAAAACAATTAACCTTACCCTAACATGACCTGCTTGGTGCATGTAAGTAGGCGTGCCCGTAATGGGGTTTGAATGTCGCTATGGAGTTAGAATCAAATACAAGGAGTGGTAAGAATGTTTGTGTGGGAGTGACCAATGCATAACCGGTGACAAAACAGACCCAATTGCATAAGATGTTGAGTGGCAGAGAATTAGGGTTCGATTTGAGTTTAAGGCTTGGAGTGTGTTGCATCTTGCAATGGTGGTGGTTCCGTAGTGATCGATCATTAACCCTAGATCACCATGAACATTATGATATTTACAACGATCAACCTTACATTGACATGACCTGCTAGGTACATGAAAGTGGTGTTAATTAATTAGCTCATGCAAAGCAATGATTTTAATCAATGCATGATGATATCAACCTGCCACCACGTCTTGGGCACCATTTTACGAGCCTGAAGCCAATAGCATTTAAGAAAAATAGTTAATAAAATACTAAAAATATTATAGACTATAGTGTTGACTTTAGAAATACAAAAAAAATTACTTCCACCGACATGAATAATACCACCTTCCTGAAAACTATATTATCGCCCGTGAACAGAATAATAAAGAGACTCAAATGTTAGAGATTATTTGCTCTATATTCATCAATACACCAACATAATAAAAATATTGACAACAAAATGCACTAAACAATCCAATAAAAAAATACATCAATGCATTATGTATTATGTATGTACTATATATATTTTGAAATTAATTCACTCACTGCAACAATAACCAAAATAAACCCTTGATGAACCAAATCACAATGAGTGATGAAATCATTTAAAAAAATAACCTCAGTTCAAAAGGGGTCAGAAGAAACCATTTTGGGTATCTTTTCATTCATATCTCATATTTGGGTGGTGTGTGTCTGCGCATGTCCCATTTTTTTCGATATTCAACTCCTCTTTTCCTTCCTACTCCTTGTTGAAATATTACAAAATTGTCTGACTTGCAATGTTCAGCACGCACAAGAAGCAAGGTTAGATTTACAGTATTTTTTTTCTTAGGGTTTTAAAATTTTGGACAGATCAGATGCATGGATCCATTTGCAGAAGCTGAGGTTATGGATATTCTTATACATACTTCTATTGACCACATTATTTAGCCTAAATCTCAATCATCTCTTTAACACGAGAGGGGAAAATCTTGAAAATACGAAAGGACTGAAGAGGAAAATTAAAAGAAGGGAAAAATTAATTTGTGGGGTTTGAATGAAAAGGATTCATCCTTGAAAAGTTGACAGAGAATGAGGTGCCATTATTTATTCATCTGCACGGAGAGCCATTTGAGTATGGACTCTTACCCCTGCCTCACCTCATGTTCACAGATGGGACCACCACATGAAATCCCTTAGGCTTCCAGAATTCTTTTTAATCAGGAGGTGTCCAGATCGTTTAGTAGGCGCATGATTGCCACTGGCATCACATAGGGCTTATAGCCTTTTGAAGACCATGCTCATGTTGTTATAGATACCCTGGCTTTTGTGCTTCCTGAGTATGGACGAGGAGGAGAAGCAATAGATCCCCTCATTATTCAGTTCGACATAAAAACTAGTGAATGCAAATTTGGACCCTCATGTAAATTTCACCATCCACTGAATAGACTTGATCCATTTGTGAAGCTGACTCTTGCAAGCCTTCCAAGGAGAGAGGTAGACATATAAATCAAAATAAATGCAATTATTTTTCTCGAAGTCCCTTCTTATTGTTGCTATTTGGCTTATCCTATCATATTATTTCACATGGTGAAACTATTTTCCCATTCTATCTGAAACTGGGATTTGCAAGTATGGTGTAAACTATAAATTTGACCATTCTCCCCAAGAGAGCTTGACACAACTATTTCTTAGCCACCTGTGAAATGAACTCTTGCAAGCTTTCCAAGGTGAGAGGTATGTAACTTTGTAAGGCATAATGCTATATAAGATGCATATTTTGATTAGAAGTTTCATTTTTCATCATGCTTCTCTATTTTCCTTACATTTATGGAATGGAATGGTTTGCAGGGTGAGGATGTCTACCCATTCTATATGAAAAATGGAACTTGCAAACATGCTGCAACTTGCAAGTTTGATCATCAACCTCTAGGAGAAGTTGTATCCAAAGTTGTTGCAATGGATGCAACCACTGAAGATATTCCTGAAGATAACAATAAGATGGATTCAGGTATCGCATGGTTAATATAGAAATCACAGGATTTACTAGATTTAATGGAAGAAATATCAAAATTAGTAAATAGAAAAATGACAGATTAAATTTGGTTAATTTCATAAAATATGAAAAGCCATAAGTGATGGTTGTTCAAACTACAAATGAGAGCCAAGCCACAATGTAGTTAATTAATATTGATTGTTAATAACTGTCTAGATGGATATAGATATTGAAGTAGTTTTTTGTGCAGTGTGTATCTCTGGCTTCATTTTGAGTGTACCCTACGTGAGTTGAAATGTCTATGTTGTTTAAACATCATTATGCTCTCCATTGGTTGAGATATCTGTGTGTTGGAATGATAGTGACATTTGATGGAGTACCCAGGCCCTTTCTTGATGGGTCTTGTGGTTGTGGCTCTATATCTACTGCCACTATTGGTGTCTATCCTAGGGATCATCCAGGGCCATCTGAGTCCACTCTTGCAAACAATGGATTTGTCAATTATGGGTGCTTGTTGGAGAATAGCTTCGCAGTAAGAACTCTGATCAAGGTGCTCTTTGGCTCATTGGAGTATAAAATTAAACTTGCATATATAATATCGTATTAGTGAAGTTATATGTAATATAATAATAATCTATATAATTTACTTTATGTAAGAGTAAGCTATATATAAATTATATAAGTTTAACTTACAATATAAATCAAAACTATCTTTTTTTCCAAGAAAAAAATCAACATATTTAATATTTCAGACGAGAAACCAAAATACACTTTACTACCTTTTCAACTCAGTTTAGATTCTATGGTTTCCATCGTCCCGATGGTATGCTACCAGACCATCCTTACCCTTACCTATGGCATATACAAACTTAAGCCAAAATGTGACAATATTAAAACCCGATTCAAGCTATTTAATCTGAGTCATATACAGACTTCCTATTCTGCCATACATAGCTCCCATGCAAAAAACTAGCTTCATCGATTTAGCTCATGAAGGTGCCTATAAAACATCAAAGAAGAGAAGTAAAGACAACCGCCATAGGGATGTTACCTCTAAGTTCCTCAACCAATAATTCTCATTCCTCTAAAGAGAGGTGTCTTTTAATAGCTGGTCTGATTGATTATTATATTCTCTAGAGTCTATATATATGTGTCGATGGGATCTCCTCTAGCTGACCCATAAACCTAAAACCCTGTCCCATAATTAGTTCCAATGCCATATTTCTTATTTGGTTTCTTTCATTTTCCCATTCCATTAGGAGTTTGGAATCGCCTAAAACCAAAAGCCTCCTTACCTGCTTTTTTGTTGCAACTTTTAGTAAAATCCATAATGCTAAAAATTCTACATGATTGTTGGTGCCATGACCGACACCATACTTCATAAAATAACAATGTGCATTACCCATGAAAAGGATGGCATTCCCCATTGAAGTATCCCCAAGGACTGGTTAATTCTATTTTGGGTTGATGTAAGTTTATTGGAGCACTTTGCTTGGCAGGATTTATTTCGCTCCCAAAATATAACCAAATTTGATGAGTTAATCAACCAAGATGAGCAGTTTTTTACTCACAACAGCCCTAGATGGTTGAGGAAAGATCATGGTTCACTCATAAACAACAACAACAACTTTGACAAGAAGGTAGCAGTGCTAGTAAATAGTGGGAGAGGTGGAAGCAACTCAAAACAATAGTAAAACCCCTAGACATCAAGTCAAGGGAGCAACATCAAACCCTAGACATCAAGAAAAGGAGAAATAAACCCTAGAACAGACAATGGATCAGATCTCTAATCTTCTCTTTGTCAAGACATAGCACACAGATGAATTTCAAGTCTTGGACATAGATGATTTTTTCAAAAGGGGTATAATTACACATGTGCAATTGCAAAACAAACCATCCACCATACATTACACAGGTTGAGTACATCCGTGTTAGCATTGATTCCCTGGATGGGTGGAGGGATTGTAGCGGAGTGGTGGATTGTTGGCAGGATATCATCATCAAGAAGAAAGATTTAGTTGAAAATCCGCCTGAGGTACGACAGAATTTTAGTGATACTTTTAGCGACAATACTGGTGGAGTTACAGCAAAAATGGACAGAAAAGTGGCGGAGTTGCAGCGGAAAAATAGCCAAATTAGTGGAAAAAGTAGCGGAGTTGCAACGAAAACTGGCCATTTTTAGTGGGAAAAGTAGTGGAGTTGCAGCAAGAAATGACCAATTTTAGTGGAAAAAGTAACAGAGTTACAGCGAAAGATGGCCACTTCTAGTGGAAAAAGTAGCAGAGTTGCAGCGAAGAATGGCCAATTCTAGTGAAAAAAACAAATAGCGAAGTTGCAACAAAAAATGGGAAAATAACAGAATTACAACAGATAAAGAATAAGCGTTAATGGAGCCTCCTCCAACTCGATCGTAAATGTAAATCATTGCAAGAGAGAGGGGAAATTGAATAAGCTGGAATATTGGAGGTTTCACATTGTTGCACTGCCTTATTATTAGAATTAGGGTTAGGTTGAGCAAGAATTTGAGGACGGAGTGGTGCACCCATTGGTGTAGCATTATTGGGGAGTTGTAGTTGTGGCTACTGATACTATGGATAGGGTGCCTGGTTACGAGAAAACCGGTTCCCTGGATAAGGGTTTCTCCATCCCGGAGACCAAGGGGATTGTTGGTTTGGATGTGGTGCCCATGAATTCCAAGGGGTTAAATATTGCATTGCATGTTGCGAAGGTTGGTGCCACTGTGTATTGTCAAGGAAATTTATTATTAACATTATTCTAGGAATTGAAAGGTGCAGGTTCAGAGTTTATACCTAGAATCCGAGGTTGCCACTACTTCTTCTGCAAGATGAAACAGGCTTTCTTTGTGTCTACAGTGGATGATTGAAAGAATACTTTGGCCTTTGGAGGTGAAGGGAAATCCTTAATGTCATGTGCTAGTTCGCACAGACCACATACCTCCACCTTATCAAGCGAGCACTCTCTCAGTGGGTGCTTTTTCCTGCACTTAAGGCAGAATACCCCAAGTACCAGATCTTTGGCCACTTGTTTCTGTTTTGCTCTCATGACATCCAGCTGCGAAGAAATGGAACTCATCATGTCAGTTTTAAAATTCTCAAGAATGTTTCCTATTTCTCCCTAAGTATCCCCTGCACTAGATGATTTCTATGCTCATGAGAAGATGTCTCGGTCCCTTCTATTGGTTCTGGAAGACCCTCTAGAGTATCATCAACATAAGTCCATAATATGATCAAAAGGTTCTTTGGAGATGTCTCCCTTCCCTAATAGATTAACCATGTCTAGGAAGTCTTCTCTTATTCCAAGCAGAAAAATGATCTAGAGGACATCCCTTCCAATAGTTGTATGGCCTTATCTCTGCACATTATTCAGAAGCCTCTCCACAAAATCCTCCAAACTTTCATCGTCTTTCTGCACCATCTTAAATAGTTCTTCTCTCTTATCCTCCATTCTGAAATATTCTTGGTACTTCGCAAGAAATACTTGTTTCATATGATCCCATGTCGCAACAGTTTCGCCACCCAGCTCATAAACCCTTGCAAGGCATTATCTTTCAAGGTGGCGGGAAATAATTTCAATTTCTGCTCACTAAAGGTATAGTCATAAATTCGACAGGGAATGTCGAATTCAAAGAGGAATTCATCTAGATCCTCTGTAGACTTCTCATGAAAGTGCGGTAATACTGAAGGCGAAATATTTTTCATAGGGTCCTTCCCATTTGTTTGTCTAATAGGGAATTGAAGTGTGGCAACTATCTCCTCATGTTGAAAGTTGCCATTATCATTATCATTGTCCCCTACTAGTTCTTCATGATCGTCATGGTGACGTTCGTTATTCATGATTACCTCTTCTTCTAGAATTTGACTGGTTATTAAAAATAATGAAAACGTTGTGATGATTTGGTACAACGAAGCATAACTTTTTGGAGTTAATTACTTCATTTTTAAAGTATGAAATTAAATCGCTTAGTCTAATTCTTGGTTCAACCATGAATTGGAGCACCTAAGAGTGTGTGTTGGTTGAATGAAAGCAGAGATAAATTGTTGTTTAGGTTTTCATGATTGTTTACAAAGAAAATAAAGAGATTGGACTCTATTCAATCACCACTAAGTTGTGTGTAGCTTGGCTAACGTTTCCAAGAAAGGAGTGAAAGGCATTTTGGCAGGTTGAAGATGAAAAAACAGAAAACATAGTAGTTTTGTTCCCCCACTACAAAATTTGCATGTTCATGTAGTTCTATTAATTATTTTCTTTATTTATGAGTTGTCTTTGTTTAGAAATGTTGGATTGAAATTGTGAGGTCTATTGGAGTCAATGACAGAGAGACAGGATGTTGGTTTGCAGGATTAAGAGTTGGTGAGTGTTTTTAACTTGTGGTTTGACGGTTTGTCTCGAAGCCTACATCAATTTTTGGTATCACAACACACTTTCTCTTTGGGGTGAATGGAGGAAAAGTGTTGCAGCACCAGTTTGCAAACAAAAAAAGAATTTTAGTCGAAATCAATGCTAGATATTGTTGGCGAAATGGTAAGTGGATTTTGTTCTATGTTTGTGTTTAATAGAATAATTTATATTCATGAGATAGAGAAACAACTAGAAGAGAGTGTGTCAGATGGACCCTTGCAAGAAGGAGTGTTGTGACTACTTCTAGTTGAGCTATAAGTAAAGAGAATAACTGAAGTTCTTAAAGGCAGAGAGAATGCAAGTAGGAAGCCTATAAAGACCAACGTGACCGCTCGAATAGTTTTGAGTGAGAGAACCAGCAGAAGGGTTTGTTTTTAGATCAACATGGACATGGAGGAGCTTGTAGAGGTGATGAAATAGTTAATTGTTGAAAATAATCTTAAGGTTCAAAGATATTCCACAAGAAATCAAGGAATGATGTTAGAGCAGATGACATAAAGAAGAAGAGTCAAATAGAGATTGAAATGAAACTTGTTGAAATAGAAACAAGGATTAGTGGATTGACAAAGTCGTCATAGAAAGGAGAAGATGTAGAAGACCCGTATTATGGTAGAAATTGAGGAAAAGGGTGAAAAGGCCTCTAATAAAACTATATGCTAGAAAACTCAATGTAGTTGAGCATGGGGAGACAATTCACTTCTGTGAACCAGATAAAGGTCTATATATTGATGAAGAGGAGGAAAAAAATGTCAAGGAAGAGTTTTTTGAAGAACTTAGGGGTGTAAATGGTTCTCATCAGTATAAAGAGAAAGAAGAAGAGATCAGAGCGGCTGAGAAAAGGTCAGAAGTTCACATTAATTGTGAACCTGGACAAGGTGTCTACTTTGATTAAGAAAGTGATGAAAGAGAGGTATGTTGAAGATCTCAATGGGCGTTATGAAGAATAAAATTAGCATGAAGAATGGGAGATAAAATCATTAATAGAGGCTAAAGAACCTTATGATTTTTATGCTAATAAACTTTTTATGACTGTGGATTGCACAGGAAAAGAAAAAAGTCGGTTTCTAAACACTGGCAAGTAGATTGAAAAGGATAAAGATGAATATGGAATATCAAGAATGTCATGGTATGTTTACATTATGAATATCTATTTGATTTTCTTATTCCAAACAATTTGTAAGGGGGTATTGGAGAAAGTGAATGAAGAAGTTGAATTGCTCCAAGAAGATGAAATTTCATTTCAATTGGTTATGGAGAGTGTAGAAGAAGCAATTGTCTTGGGAGACAATATGGTAGCTAAAGGAAGAATTGAACATTTTGGAGAGGGAAACAATCAACTTGTCATAATGCAACAGTGGAAGAGGCTTTTGGAAGCCTTGAATACTTCAAGACAAATGGATGATAACAATTTTGATAATCTTATATGTGAAGAAAACATTTTGAGAAAAGTGTATAGCATTATACAACAGAGGAACAAATTGGATGAAGATATTAAATAATTGTGGATATAGATGAAGGGAACAACCAAAATAAAGTACAACAAAAGGAAAAGGACAATCAACAATAAGGTGAAGTTGATTGAACGATATTATGTCAGCAAAATATACAGGAAACGACAAACTACAATTTGGGATCGTGGAATATTTAGATTGCAGATATTGGAAAATAAAGAATGCAACAAAATAGATGATCAACTCCAGCATAAGGCATGAGATCCATACAAGAAGAAGACTGAAGACACATGATCAGGAGGTCATTATTTTCTTTTACCTTGGGAGTATGATGCAGGGGCATTGACCCCCCCTCTAAATGAAATC
Source organism: Pseudotsuga menziesii (assembly GCA_001517045.1). NCBI lineage: Eukaryota > Viridiplantae > Streptophyta > Pinopsida > Pinales > Pinaceae > Pseudotsuga > Pseudotsuga menziesii. Next base: position 176,864 of record LPNX011077344.1, on the reverse strand, counting down.
AGAACTTGAGGATTCTAATTAAAAATACATGACCCTCATGTACATATAATCAAGTAGATTGATTAGTTAAAAGATAGAATTAAGAGTTATACTAGTGGCAATTATAATTAGTAGACAGATACAGTTTTGTTAATATTTCTTGTAATTTGGAAGCATCAACTTCCTTAAATGTATTGTAAGGCTATGGGAATTTAGAAGTAGGTATATATTAGAGAAGGGCAGATCGCCAACAAAATGTAAAATCAGGCCACAAGAGATTGTAACCGGATGGAACTAAGAGTGAAGCACCGATGACACTTAAGTTATCATGTTAACTAAGTGATCATCAATCAGCTAAAGATTGAGCTTAGTACACATTAAGCTAACATTGAGTTCAAGCCATTTAACATTTTATTCAAGTCGGTTAACATTCAGTTCAAGTAAAGTTAACATTTAGTTCAGTTCAGTTAACATTCAGTTCAAGAGAATGAACATTCAATTAAAGCTAATTGAGGAAAGGAAGGGCACTAATGTTTGAATGGAGGGATTTCTAGTTAGCTCCTCCTTGTGAATGCAACGGGTGGTGCTCTCACTGTGTTTACTGAGCCTCCTATGCAGTACCTTTTGTATGCTAGGATTTTTGGCTTGTTATTAATATGCTAGGCCTATGCCATGTTCAATACAGTTGCATATAGTTGTTTTTGCAAGGTTCCATTGGATATCTCTTCTCTACTCTTGAGGTGATATCTCTTATCAGGAAAGCTTCTTATGTGTTGCAAACCATTATCTGCAAGTCTATCTATCATACTCAAAGAATTGTTGGGTTTTTCATCCTCCATGTTTGGAGGGTTTTCCCAAAGTATATCTTGTCTCTTATGGTTGGTTGATTTATGGAGTTGATTTATATGACTGATTTATGAAGATGATTTATATGGTTGACTTATGTGGATGATGTATTTGTGATATTTACATGTGGATGATATATTTATGAGATTCACATGTGGATGATATATTCATAGGTGGTTGATTTATGAGATACATATGTGCTGAAATTGATTGATAAAATTTTTAAAGTTCAAGCTTCTCTGATTTTTCTCAAACATCAACATGGTATCAAAGCATAGGGTGTGAAAGAAATTAGTTTTTTGCAAAAATCTAATCCTACGTAGATCTCGAATAATTGAGAAAAATATTGCATCCATTACATCAATCTTCATTTGGCTGGAAGACCGCCTTAAAGGTACTTCTAACTTCTGGCACATGGAAGGCAAGGGTGTTGAATATTTTTGAAGAGCATAACCTTTATGGTTATGTATCCACATTGGTAGAGGAGCCTACCACCAATGAAGGGTGAATCAAATTCAATAATAATAAAGGAAAGGCCAAGCATATCATCTTTGATTCGGTTAAGGACAATCTCATGTCCACGATCATTATATTAAGACCGCAAGGGAGAGATTTGATACAATCACCAATATTTTCAAGAAGAAGGCCTTGAGTCAAGAAGAGGGGCGCATCCAAACAAAGGTTGTGTACACTAAAGAGGAGAATCTTATCCCCATGGCAAGAATGAAGAAATGGAGAAAGCCTTTCACTACGAAGAAGATCTTTCATTCAAGTGAATAAAGAAGGACTCTAATTTTCTCCACAAGGGTGAATAGATCAAGAGGGAGCCCACACAAATCAATAAAATATAAGTACTTTATATTTTGATTGTTATATGTTGTTATAAATCAGATCTAAAGGCTTTTGAAAATGTTCCATGACTATGATATAGAAATTTGTATTCCTGGACTTTGGAATTGTGTTGAGCATATACATTATTGTTTGTATTTTGGGAAACCAACTATGTTGTGATCTTTATGTTGTCTCCTCTATTTTTTGGAATTAATTAGAAAGCACAAAAAAGCTCCAAACTTTATTGAATGATCATGCCAATAACCTTGTCTTGTAGTCCTTTCGATGAAAATTTATTAAGAATTGGACTGAAATCCATTGCAATGAAAATTAATATATGATTCTGATTCATTTATCAATATAATAAAAAAATCAATGCAACTATTCATCCCTATGAACTACCCGCTAGCAATTATATTTTTTCAATAGTAAAGACTATCCTCGTATATTCGACGAACACCTTCGACGGATTCCTAGGACCTCATCGTGTATCTGACTCTACCTCTAATGATAATCCCTTTGGATGAATATAATCCGCGTCAGATATTCTATAAAAATACAATGAAAATCTAAAGTTAAATCTGATGAAACTCTAGAGTTAACTCCAACGATGTATCATCAGGAATATCCAATGACTATGTGTTAGTTTTCACAAAGTTTTTATCAATCTTACTGTCATCCTTTAACTGAAGTTTAGTTGCAGGATATCCAGCAGATACAGGTTCGTCGGATAGTGAGACAAAATCCCTTCAACAATAAAATAATTTTGAGTTCATTGGAGAGTCGACAAAATTTTGTCAAATAATTGACGAACCATCGTCGGATTTTAGGTCCAGATGTTGTAGTGTCAATGCTTAGCCAGATACTTATCGAGAGATCTATAGGGATGTCACTTATCCCTCACATTGATGGAAATCCTTCCAACTTCCCCACAAAACACAAGGAAGGCATCCCCCTTCATTGGTCCATAGTTTCCTCATGAAATCCAAGTCTTATAGTTCCTACCAATGTCTCTAGTAAGAGTCCAATATGATGTATGTTGTTGGAGATCCTACTATAGCATCAATTCATGACTTCTCAAGCATTCCAGAGTAGCAAAAGTTGATGGGTACAAGTCCCTAGATTTCCCAACCTCTATGCTCATCTACAACCATACAATTTTCTCAAATATGCAACTATATTTCCAGATTAGACTTTCTAGATTGCATAATTTGGTAATCGGTAATATACATCAAAATTATAATTCTATGTAGTGTAATAATTTGCTGGTGAAAATTTGCATAGTGAATCATGGATAGTAGACTCAAAAAAATATGAGAGAATGGTGGAAAAATAATTGACCTAACTACTAGACATGGAAGAGAGGACTCTTACAGCATTCATAGAAGTATATTCATCCCATGCTTCCATAACTACATGAGAATACTTTCCTCAAAATCCTCACACATGCATTCAATGATTGGATAAAACAATAAAAAGAAAGTAATTGGCTCATTTAAAGAACATGGTATTAAATGGATGAGTTTCACGGGTGACTCTTTGTCTATAGAGGATTTATCTTCGTATATGCTCCCTTTCCCTCTTTCCGCATACTGGAATCATAACCCCTCTAGTTCTCTTTACAAAACCATCTTGGACCATTTTATTATTTTTCAGCATAATATTCTCATAGTTTTCAACTCAGCATGGCAAACCAACTATATGATCCAATTAAATATATTTACATCATGCATGCCTATCCATTCACTAGTTGGGCCTTGGCCTTGAGCTTTGCACTAAGTATCCATACTAGAACATTTACATCATTTTATATAATCTAATTGACATTACAAGGGTCAAAATAGGAGTATTAGATCTAGTGAGTTATCTAATGGTGAAGCTTTAAATGGAGACATGAACTTACTAAAGCTAAGAAGAAATATTCCTAAAAATAGTGCGTAGCCCCCATGTTCCTATTATGTTCACCCAAGTAAATGTCTTCTAATGTGGAGTGTATAATATAATTTTGTTCTTCTAATCATATGACTGCTACAACTTATTTATTTACATCTTATGACACTAAACGACTCACAACACATAAAGTATCTATTAGTGATGGTAAACAACTTTCAATAATAGGACATAGTAATATTAAAGTTACTAATGGTACGTTGGAAGATCTTTTTCATGTTCAAGTCATTCCCATCAACTTACTTTATATTTATCATGCATGTCAAGAAGGTTATAAATTTGAAGCTTATCCAGATAAATATGTTTTAAAAGATATCAATCACAACTTCAAAATTGTTTCTCCTGGTCCTATTGATCATGATTCTAGATTATATAAGTTTATTGGTTTTAATTCAAGTAAAAATAAATATTTGTATTCGTATGTTGCTCACGTTGATGAACAAAGTAAATTATGGCATGAAATATTAGGTCACTTGAATTATGGTAAAATTCAAATGTTAACGAAAATGGTACATGGATTACATTCCATTTCTTCCACTAAAGGTGTTTGTGAGAGTTGTATACTTGGTAAACATTGGACTTCTAAGGAACAATTGCAACTCATTCGTAGTGATATATGTGGTCCTCTTGAAACTACTTATTTGTATCATGTTGTTTATTTTCTTACTTTTATTGATGATTATAGTCGTAAATCTTGGGTTTATTTTTTTAAACATAAAAGTGAAACCTTTGGTATCGTTCAAGAATTTAAATCCATGGTTGAAAATTAATCTAGTATAAGTATTAATCCTTTTACTGATAATGGGGGGAATTCCCTAAAAAGGAATTCATCAATATGGTTTGTTAGAATTTTTGGAGAAGTTGGGTGATAATGCACGCAAAATCAATATATCCCCATATATACACATTTACTTAGTAGTGAACGTGGAAAAAATTAAAACTCTAAGAGCCTTCCATGTTGGACAAGGAAATTGATGATCAAGTTTTTCCTACCATAGAGGAATTAGTATTGTAATATTAAGTAAAATTAGTTGAAGGTGCAATTTTACAAAAGAATCCTAGAACAACCAAATGAGGGTACCTTGAACTCTGACATGTTAAATTGAAATAACAACTTCAATAAGTTATACAACTTGACAAGAACTTTATACTCAAAATGAGAACTCTCACCATAAAAACTCATATTTTTGCGTTAAAAACAACAGAAACATCCTTATATTTGAAAAGTGGTGCTATTGGTAGCACCCTTTTCTTTTTGGACCAAAAATTATAACTTTTTTGAAACCTTGACCGATGTGATTGCAATCAAAACCATAAATCAACCCCTCAATAAAAAATTGGTGCTATTGGTAGCACCCTTTTTTTCAAAGCTAAAATTATAACTTTTTGAAACCCCAACCAATATGATCGCAATCAAAATCCTAAGTCAACCCCTAAATCAAAAAGTGGTACTCCCAGAATCACCCGTTTTTTTGGAGGGGGGTATCCAAATT
>LPNX011077344.1:160242-171007 GCA_001517045.1 Pseudotsuga menziesii | reverse complement strand
TTATTGTAATTTAAAAAAAAATATATCTATTATTGAAGGGAGAAAAGTTTGATTTAGGAGCTTCAACGGAGTTATATCCTTTGAAGTTGACAAGGGGCACTTGTTCGGGTGCCATGATATCATGATAAGTTGCCATGGTAATGCTATTTTTTTTGTTTAGGGGTTGGTTTAAGTGTTTCCATTGTGATGGTGCTACTTGTCAGGGCCAAAATTTCAAACAAGGCATAATTTTAACCTCGAAAAAAAAGAGGGTGATTACGGGACCACCATTTTTCAATTCAGGGGTTGTTTTAGGGTTTCGATTGCAACCACACATGCTAGGGTTTCAAAAAAGTTGCAATTTTATCCCCCCCTCCCCCCCCAAAAAAAACGGGTGCTACCAGTAGCACCACTTTTCGATTCAAGGGTAAAATTAACAACTAAATACAACATATAAAAAAACGAGAACAATGTTGGGTTCTTTTCAAGTTGTATAACTTGTTCTTCTAGAAAAATCTAAACAGTACTCCAAGTAGAAGGTAGAGGAAAATTCTCCTCAAATCCTTCAATAAAATATTTTGGGGATCAAAATCCTCTATAAATGGGGAAGTGTGATCTAAAATGGATCATTGTGTAAATTTTCATTTATTTTGATATTTTCTAGGTGGAAAACTTAGAGTTATAGGCTTGTAGGACCCATTTTAAAGGCGGGTCTTACTTTAATGATTTGAGCTAGCAAATTTCAAATCCTAATCGAGGCCTTAATTTGATGTTTTTGGTGTCAAAAAATTGTCAACAAAGCTCTAGATTCTCAATGTTATTCTACATATTGAGCTTTTTCTAATAGTGCAAAGATCACTTTAATCGAAGTTTGTATGATGAAGTTATTTATCAGACAAGTTGACTTATATTGTGATCACCATGATACCAAGTGGATGCAACATATGCTCCTCTTACTCACACATGTGGAGATAGTCACATTTATATTTTCAAAAAGATTATAAAGGGTCCAAAACCCTAACCCTAGTAGAGAATATGGGCATGTAAAGCCTTCACCCAATCTTAGATGGCTATCAAGCTATGTTATAGATCATTGATATGGGAAGATATTGCATTCTTATTGTATTCAAGTATTGTTCCATAGGATATCAAAATTGAAAGTGAGGTATTGAGTCAGAAATGAGGATGTAGAACAACTTGGTTCTTGTATCAATTATACAGGTCATAGTGTCAACAAAAACTTCCTAGTGAGTACACTTTATTTGTATTTTCATTTCATAACTAAGAAAAACTTGAGAGATATAGGCCTCACCTTCTAACTGGGGTTTTTATATTTGGTTTTCCCAAGGTACATCTTGTGTTCATTATGTGGATGGTGTGTTATTTGCTTAACTTCTTTCATTTTAGTTTCAATTTGTTTCAATAAATTGTGTATTAAGATAGTAATATTAAATATGAAATATAAAGTAAAACATTACATAATAAAAGATGGGGAATATTGTAAACTATGAACAATGAAGAGGAGTTCCAATTGAATATCTCTTACATTTTACATAGCATTACAACCACAAAAGGAGTTGTGTATGGTGATTCTCTACTTTAAGGATTTATGATTAACAAGTAAAGGGTATTTCTAATTATTTTGGAATATATAGTTTTTTATCCTTTTATGTACTAAAGAATCATAGCAAGTGGTAGAATTGTATGTGTTCATACACTTTCTTGGGATCAGGGGAAGAATTTGTTTTCACTTCCATAAAAGGTTATTATATGTTGTTTCCCTACTTTAAGGTTTTATGATTTAATGAAGTAAAGGGGAATCCATATTAGTTTAAATATATGTTTTGTGAACATTTTATGCATTAAGAATCATAACGACTGATAGAAGAGAACTTTTTTGTTTTTTTTGTATCACCTTTATTATTCCAAGGGTAATATTTTTTCTTATTTTTCTCATATTTCTTATGGTGAAATTTTCTCTCCTCCTAATCACTAGATTGAAACCAAGCCAATGCCATTAGAATCAAAGTGGATGCACCATTTCAAATTGGGATCATATTAATGATTATGAAAAATTATTTAAAAGTTACAACTACTTTAAAGTTGAAATTGAAAATATAATTGTTTTTTTTCCCTCATATTTTCTTATGACATATTTTTCTCTTATCCAATTCACTGGATTGCAACAAAATCAATGCTAGAAGAAGTATAGTGGCTGAACCATTTCAAAATTTGGGTCATAATAATGATTATGAAATGCATTTTAGAAGTTACAACTATTTTATGATTACAACTATTTCTGTTGCTACTCAAAACCATAATGGTAAATTTTGGTTACATGATTATCTCCTTGTTTTTAATTAGATTGTAGTTGGACTAATGTCATTAGAAGTAGAGTTTCTATGACATTTATGAATTGGGATCATTCTAATTATCATGATAAGTATCTCTAAAGTTACACCCATTTTAAGTTTTGGGGTCAAAACTTGAGGGAAATAAAAAAATGGCATTGTTGGAAAAAGTTAGGAAGGGAATTTAATGATGACAACCATGATTAGACAATGTAAAATATTTAGGAGGAAAGAATCGGATTTAACATCGATGTGGAATATATAAGATATATATGAGCACGGTATGATTTCAAAGAAGCTTGTGGAGGATGGTATATGAACATTTCACTTTTGAGAAGAACAACTTTCAACTTGTAGTTGATGAACATCCTCCTCCATTTGAAGTGAAAAGCATTTAAGGATTCCATGAGTAGGTTATGTCTACCAATTTTCAATTTGAATCTTCTCTAGTTGCAATTCTCCCTCCAAATCCACAGCCAACCTTTTGCATCTATATGGATTATCTTAAAACTATGTATGGTCCTCGTATATCGGTAACAAGATATTTGGATCCATATTATTGTAGTGAGCATATTCAATAAATAATTAATCACTAATAAGATTCATGTGTAACTTGTCAAGAGCCAACATGTGGACTCAAACATGGGAACCATGCTTATGTACTAATTTCTTGAATGATTTTTGTTTCAATGTCAAGGGTAGAAATAGTACCTAGATTCCAAGGTTATGGACACACTTCTTAAAATCATTCCCATCTTTGAGGGAAACACCTATACATGGGACCCTAAATATTGGATAAACTCTTTAGAAGAACAATTCGTGACTTCCTTCATCTCATCGGTGGGGATGGCACCCATAAATGGGACCCTTTCTTATGGCTCTATCCCACAAATGTAAGCAATGAGGAAAACACTTCTCAAAATATTGTAGAGTGGTGGGATTCTCCCTAGTGATGTAATGAGGGTCGGAGGGTCCATTAAAGTTAGTAATAGTAAAGGTTTTTGCATAGGTTTTTGTAGAGTATTCACAAAAGGTATACCATTTATCCATTTATAGAAAAGGTGAGTGGGAAAAGGTTTTAGAAGGGGTTTTTAATTAGTTCACATACACATACAACATGTATTGGTGTGATACACAACATGACACATCTGTTCACCTAAATAGTAAGAGCTTCAAATCCTTATTATCTCGTTTCAATTTGAAAAAAATGTGTTTGTGTGTGTGTGTTTTTCACTGCAAAATTATCCAATGAGTGGTCATGATATCAATACACTGATGCATACTACAATATATTGCACCGATTCTAGTCAAAATAGCTCTCCACAAAGTGGGAAAATATGTATTTTTTTCCTACATGGTGGTGCATATACCACTATGAAAAAACTTTCTTATTAGCTTCCCTTTTGGTTTCCTTTTTTTCTTCCATTTCTGAAAATTCGACACTATTTATAGGCTGACACTAAAGTCATTATTATTTTGTGCATCAATTTAGTGCCAAATTTATTGAGTGACTAAATAAAAGCGATGGAAACATTTCAAAAAGAAATCTAAGTAAGATCAAAGGTTAAAAATAACCCACTTTCCTTAATCCTCATGAGTTGGAGGGAATTTCAATTATTTGAATCAAAATCCCTAATGTTTCCTCATAAAAGCCCCTGAAAACCTACTCTTTCATTATTTTCTCATTTCCTCTCTTTCTCCCTTCTCGTCTCCACCTTTTTATTTTTCCCTTAAGGTTTTTAATCTCTTAGGGTTTCATTATCATGGAGGATAGGGTTTTGTTTTCATGGTGGAACCTCCATGAGAAATATAATGGATTATCCTTCCCTTTGCCTCCTTCCTTCATCTTTTACTTTTATTTTCCTTTATTAATTTACTAATGCTTATTGTTGTTTTCATAGGTTTAGGGGTTTCATGTATGGAGGAGAATTTCTCATATAAAAACCTCCATAGCAAATGTAATGAATTCTCCCTTCCCTTCTCCCTTTTCATTTCTATTTTAATTTATTTAATTTTTAATTTTTATTGTTATTTTGTTGTTGCAGGTTTAGGGTTTCAAGCATGGATGTTAGGGTTTCATGGTGGAACCTCCATAAGGAAGGTAATGGATTCTCCCCTTCCTTCTCATTTTTCCTTCTTCTTTTGCTTTTTCTTTATTGACTTTGTAATGTTTATTATTTTGTCGTTGTTGTAGTTTTAATGGAGAAAGAAGAAATAAATAGCATTTTGGGGTTTCTAGAAAGATATAGTTCATGGGTATGGATTAAGAAATACCCTTGCATTGATGTAAGGAGATCCAAGTTCAAATCATTGCACCCATATATATATTATTACTTTTCCATTTGTATTCACTTGTTTTCATTCATAGGTTAGATTATTCAACTCAAATCTACACTTCTAAAAGTATATTTTGTGCAAATGTACCTCAAGTAGAGTTTAATCCTTTTGGAAAGTGATTTATGTTAAAAAATCAACATTGACATAACATTTTCCATTTCCATTTTCATTTTTTACCATTTTCCTTTTTTGTTTTCGTAAGTTCTAATTTGCACTAGCTTAGTTTAGTTTCAATTCAAATTTTAATTTTTAATCATAGTTTTTTGTGGGAATGTAGCTCGAGTAGAGATATTTCGTCTTGTTAAGTGTTATTGGTTCAAATCCCAACATTTTATTACAATTTATTTCTTTTTTTTTCAATTTTTACCATTTTCCATTTCTATTTCCATAAATTTAATTTACAGATTGTTGATGCTAAATCAAATGCTAATACTAGTGCAAATTCAGGCATTAATTTTGGTGCTTTAAAAAATGCATTTTAGCGCCATGTTTTCCAAATAAACTAAAACAAAAATAACAATAAAAAGGGACACTAAAGTAGGGGTTAATTGTTTGTCTTGCTATAATGTATAAAATAGTAACGTATTGGGGCATGAGGTAGTAAAACACACTAATTAAAAGGAAAAAAAAAACATTTTTTTTTAACAAAAAAAATGAACGGTGCTCCCTATATATCTAATTCCACACAGTGCACCAAAAGAACCTATGCACTGGTGTGCCTAATTATGAAGAGCATTGAAATCAAAATCGATCGATGCAAATTCAGAAAACATGTTTTTTTTCCAACAAAATTTGTCATTGTGTGTTAGGGACATAGTCGCACTAGGTCACGAGGAAGTAAAATGTACCAATTAAACAACATAAAAACATGGATTCTTTTTCTTTTTAAACAAAAAACTAAAGTGGAGGGCATAGCAAGTGTTAAAGTTGAAATGTTGTAAATGGAAGGTATCATGTTCAAATCCCCCCAAACTTACACGTGTGCCATGGTTCGGTCCCTGTGGATGCATCTAGGGGTATAGTGGTAGCAGGATTGGATCCCTAGACTCTGTGTCATGTGAATACCTTTCCCATCCCTAGTTGTCGATTCCCATAGTAAAAAAACAAAAAAACAAATGAAATAATTCTCCTAATCTACCTAACCGCATTAGTGTGCCAACACCATAGGCACATTGGTGTGCCTAATTATGAAGAGTGTCGTAGTCAAAATAACTCGATGATCTTTGTAGAAATCTGTTTATTTTATTTTTCTCTATAAAATTTCTTGATGTGTGGGAATGATATAGACACAACAGTGTGTTTAACATTACTACTAATTGCTTCATGCCAAAATAGTCTACCCTCAACTAGGAAAAAAACTATTTATTTATTTATTTATTTTCATAATAAAGTATATTGGTGCATTATAAATGCATAGATGCATTGGTCCGTAACAAACTGCAACACATCGAGTTATAATAATAAAAAAACATAATTTATTTTTATTTTGTAAAAATAAAAACCTAACATTGTTATCTATAACTCGAAGCACAACAATACACAACAAATATGAGGTGCATCCGTTCCCCACTAAATTGGCTGCATAGAATAGGGTTAAAGAAATATTTTTACTCAACTGTCAGTGTTGCATACTACCTAAGGCCACCTAAGCATTGGTGCGACCATTTGTTGTGTATGTGGAAACCATGTCTTCTCGACAGGAAATAGTCCAAGTAATGTGTTTAATACCTTATTATTGATATTTTTTAGCAATAAAAAATCCAAATTTATCTTGAATTTGTCATTTAAAAGGAAAATAAAAATCGGTGTAGTTTGTGTCTGCAGTTTGTCGCACACTAACAATATCGATGCATTGTGTCTAAACATAGAGTGCACCGGTAATGGGTTCCAAATAAAAAAATGAATGCACCTTCTACAACACGTTAACATAAGAATAAATGTATTGTCTAGTGTGTTTAATTAAACAAAAAGCATTGCCATAGACACCATAATTTTCTTTTTAACTCAATGATTTGTAAAAATATTGACGCATCACAAGCGTTGCGTCGATATATATAAATATCAACGAAAATATATAAATTTGAAAACTGATGTTTTTTTTTCAAACTTGACGATGCTATGTGTATATACATACACACTTCCTGCAATGTGTTGATGTATATAAAGTACACTGTATAAATAACAAAAAATGCCAAATTGCCCGGATGCGGGTGATAACACCGACGACACCCATCCTGTTCTCCAGCCACCAACTCAGGAACGTGTAACACTGGAGATATCCCACCACGCCAGCGTTGTTCTTCAACCTACTCAGGATTCTCTATGCATGGGAGAAATTTCGTCGGTCACTTCGGCTCATGCGAACTGGGCTGGCGAAGGTACGTCCTCCTAGGTTCATTCATGGCTCGGCTGCGAGGTTTAATATTGGCAGGTACGTGGAATGATAGGTGTTCAATTCAGCACCATGTTGAGTCTTATGTTATGGTTGGTCACAGCGTTTGGTTTGCATTTCGGTGGGAGGTTTGCAGAGTCTCTGTTGTCGTGCGTTCCAGGGTCTGCGCTGGTAAAATCGCTCCACTACGCATTGGTTTCAGGATTAGGTTAGCAGCAATGTCTCGCCAAAGAGGAACCCCAAGACGTGCTAGTTCAAGAAGGGCCAAACCCCAGAGGGGTTGCAGTGCACCAATTCCGGCAGATTATGAACCGCATATTTCTCCGTGAGTCCGTGTATTGGTGGAAGCCTGGGAGAACAAGGTTCTCAACCGCAAGCTCTCGATGGGCGAGGAAGGTGGTCGAATCAATCACTACTGGATGCTGAAGAATATGCTCTGCAATATAGCAGAGGACATGCTTAATAATTGGGTTGAGGCATGGATTCCAGTTCAGTCCATGAAAGCAAAAATCACTGAGATGGATGCTCAACTCACGGCCATGGACAACTCCTTTTCATGGAAAGGAATAGCAAGCATTTCGAGTTTGAATGTTAAAAAAACGGGGGGGTGGTGCTTAGGGTGGCGTAGCTAGTGGTAGCGAATATGGAGGTCGGGCTCTCACTAGTCTAGGTGGCAGCGGTAGTGCAACGGGCTGCTCTACTAAAACGCCACGTGCCAAACCTTTTTTCGGTTCCATCAACCATGGAACCTCTCCTCAAGCGACTGAAGGATTCGTCGGCCCAACAGCCTGAGCAGTATCCATCCTCTCTGACTACGGCACTGAATGCTGCCACCAATTCACCCACTTTGTCGCAGGAAGAACGATGGGCTTGCCCCATCACTAAAGAAATTCCCTTGCTTTAACGTTTGTTTTGAAGAGGTTTTTTTTGGTCCAGTCTCTAGAAGGTTTTCTGGTTTTAGTCTAAGCTTTTTTAGTTAATAATGTATGTCTTTTTTCAGTTTGGCTTCGCTCTTATATAGGAGCATGATATGTCTTTTATGGATCTCTGTAACTCAATCTTTAATTTTCTCAGTCCTGAACATCTTTATCGTGAATCTGATTAGAAGGATGGTATTTTTTGAGAGGCTCTGAAGGAGGTTCTGCCTCTTTCAACCTCAGGCAGCCATGACATTTGTATGTAATTTTTTTGCCTCTGTAATATAATATATTGTGCAGCTTACCAAAAAAAAAAAAAAAACGCCAAATTTATTTTTTGAAGACATTAGTGTTGTAGATATAACGATGCACTACCATTAGTTCGTATACTTATATTAAGCGCACCACAAACATATAAATACCAAAAAAAAAATAGACACCACTACAAATGTGTTCATATATAAAAAGAACATTATAAAAGCAAAAAAACAAAATAGTTTTCCTAAACATCAAATGCTCTTATTATATAATGGTGCACCATTTGTGGTGCATATAGATATATACAGAGCACAAAAAATATACTAATCCAAAAAAATGGTTATATTTTTTCAAATGTATTGGTGCTTTGTATGTATACGGACGCACAACGAGCAATGTGCCAATATATATAAAACACATTGTATAAAGGTCAAATATAGTAAATTATTTTTTTGAAGACATAGGTTCCCTAGTTATGTTTATGCACCACCACCGATGTGCATGGATATATACAACCCACTGAAAATATATAGAATAAAAAAAATATGTTTTGTATTTTTGTAACGATAATAGTGCATTAGATTTATTTAAGCACAATGTTTGTGGTGTGCTTGTTTATGCGAATCAAATGCATCGACAAGAAATTTTAATTATACTCACACTTATTATGGTGCAATGTAGTTATTTTAAATCATTGCTAGTGATGTGATTACGGTACAATTTACTTATTTTTGCATACCTTTAATGTACTCCACATCAAGTTTGAAAATGCTTGTATCTTCCCAGTCAACATCATCCCCTTTCCACTAGGTCTCCACCTCATCCATGATGCCGACATAGAATGGATACGAACTGAGAAGACTCCAACTCTTTTGACTAGGCCGCCACCATAGACACCAAGCTCTAGCCAAGCAACAAGGGAAGAATCGAATAATGAAAAACACTAAATGCCAATCTTCAAACAAACCAAGACTCCGACATACACATACACCGGTGAAAAGACATCCTAGACCTCATTCTGAACATGGGTTGCCACACACTCCTCAGGGACCAAAAACCCTAGGCCCTGATACATAAACCCTAGCTAAAACCTCACACTACTGCATGACTTCCAAAATATCAAACCTCACACATCATTTGATCAATATAAATATGAAGTTAAAAATAAATTATTAATGTGTTTTAGTTGTGATATGTTATTTTTTAACATCTTAAATATAAAATATAATGATTGGTTCGTTAAAAATTTTCTAAAATTAAAATTAAAAATATTTTTTTAATTTTTATAAAAACAAAATTAATTTAATTTTTGAAAAAATAATGGTTGGTTAATTTACAAAACTCAAAAAATTAAATTAATATTATTTTTTAATAAATAAAAAAATAGTTTTGAAATAGTTAAAACTATGATAACACTTCAAAATTGATTTTATTATGATTACTAAAATATCACGTAAGCTTATCTAATAAAAAATATAGTTTACAAAATATCACATAAGCTTATCTAATAATAATAAAAAAACTTGTTATTAAGATATATATATTTTTGAGTTGGAATTAGAATTGGTACTTTACATTTGATTTTGTTAAGATAACCAGAATACCAAATGAACAATCCAATCAACAAAGGTTGTGTCAATACATAAAATATATCAAATTTTATTTGACTTAAGTGACTACAATGTTAGAGAAATGGGTCCAATCTAGAAAATAGTATCACTATACAAAAATATTGTAATGACCATAATGCCAAATGAACCCATCCAACCAAGAAAGGTTGTGGCAATACACAAAAAAAACTTGATTACGATGAGTATAATGTCAGAGAAACCAACTGATACACCAAAAGAGTTGTTAATTATTTATTATTTGGAATATTTATTTTTTATAAATTTTGACAATAATGTCAAAATGAATGTAATGGATTATTATTATTATTATTATTATTATTGAATAATTAAAATACTAAGAGGAAACAGAACTGAAGTAGCCATTGAAATAGTGTTTGTTGACCCACAAGGGGAAATAACAAATGACGAAAGCTGCTAAGTGAGAACTCAAGTGATGTAGGAGGCATCTTCCCCAAAATTAGGTCAAGACTCCTTGTGGAGTGCTAAAGACCAAGAGGCTCATAAATGACCAAGTCCTAGGAAAAACACTATAAAATAGTATGTCCATCGAATAAGAAGGAGGTTGGCGATGGATGGGGAAATAATCTAGTAAGGAAAAGAGATGACGCATTTATCAGATTTTTTCCTTGTGGTTCAACATACAGGCTTAGGGGTTCTGGAACAAGTAAGATTTGGATTCTCTAGGAGTTGGTTGGGAGGAACGATAGCTTCAGTTCTGTTTTTCCGACAGTGGTGACAGGTTCCTTACTAAATTTATTGATTGCTTAGTATTGCTAATTATAGTCTGAGTGTAGATTTGAGTAGTAAATGCATTATAAACTAAGAATTATACCATGCATCTATTTATAATCTTTTTATCTCTTTCAATAATATGATCTTAGTATAAGTTGTTATTTATTT
>LPNX011077344.1:98063-159568 GCA_001517045.1 Pseudotsuga menziesii | reverse complement strand
TATATACATATATATATATGTATATATACATATATATATATATATATGTATATATATATATATGTATATGTATATATATATATGTATATATATATATATGTAAATTTTCCTTTAAAACTCAAACTAGGGCTAAACAATATATTTTAATTTCTATTGATAACCACACATGAGTTTCTTTTACTAGTAATGCAACATAAAGTAAATGCTGAGAAACATCAACAACAATCACATCAATATAAACATAGCGTTTTGGGTATGGAAACCCCTGGATAAAACCCAAGATGGGAAAACCAGTGCATCAATTAGATATGAATTTTTATTATGAAGATATGGAACAAATACAATCCGGTGGTTCAAAACACCCAACCTGAAAAAATAGAACCTTTCAAAAATCACTTAGCAAGCCCAACAAGAAGCACGACCTCCATCGTCATTTGTATGGCCCTCTGCGTCAGCTGTACGAATTCGTATGTTTTCTGCGTTAGCTGTATAGAATCCGTATGACCGATGTACGATATCTCTCTGATGCGTATGACCTCCCTGCATGTGATCCTGTATGGCCTTGTTCTCTTCCTGGTAATACGATGAATCCTTTGGGTGAGTGCTCCTTCGTCTTCTCTGCAAACTTCTTTGTTTGACTTTCCTATATGTCTTTGTGTGTGTGTGTGTCCTCTCTACCAAATATTCTTTTAACTCAATGGCCAAGTGAAAACTCTAACCATCACGATGGATCAATGGATGTGATCCTCCGGTGAGATCAATGGCAAAGATTATATTAGTCATCACTTAAATTATTTCACTTTTCACTTTATAAAAGTGATTCCATTAAGTCAAAATCAAATTAGATTAATTGATGCATTTCTTTAAATCTAAACTTAGTAAAATCACAGTAATACATTTGGTTTCTTGTTTAATGTCTTCTAACATGCAAAGACACATACAATGATACAGGACCTTCCTTGTTGCCACTTTCTAACACTCTATTTAAAATCAATACGCGTATATTTTATTTAACCTAATATATGTTTTGGGTATTCATACCCAGTTTAGGACAGATGTAAACATATTAACAAATAAAAAGAACTGAATGAAGGGATCATGATCAATCAAACTACTATCAAACAAAGTATTCAAGTAACAAGTTAATAATCTATACCAACTCGCAGAGCCGAGTTCCAACCTCAACAGTAATCAATCTATATAAACATATAACAAGTTTAATTACAAAAATAATATCATATCTAACCATTAAAACAAATAGCAAGATCTACAATTCAGCTAATCACATCTACAGGTTTTAATAACATAATCAAATACAAGTGTATAGTCTCTATTTTTGGGCTTCCATACCTAGAATAGCCTATATGGTTATATAATTTAATTAACAACAGAATCACTATATCCAAGTATAAACAACATACAACTAAGATTCGAGCTTTATAAATATAATAACAATAATATCAAATAAAAAATAAGATCCAGTAATCATGACCGTAGGGTCATGTTTTTTCCAAAACTGAATTTACAGATCGGATCGTAAACATTTAATATCTTTTTCCAAAAGATGTTTATCCTTCATTGGAGCCCTGATTCCTTGTAAGTATGATTACTTATTGTTTTATCTTATTAATACTTATGATTGCAATAAACAGGGCTTTTACCTCTTGAATTATGCTAATAAGTTGGATTTTATGAAGATTGTTCAAAGCGTGAAGGATACAGATGCATCAGGTCAAGTTGATTCTAGAAGAAATGAATATATATTGCCAGTTGTGCACACAGACTCTATCTTTGCAGGTGAAAGGCAATCAAAGATCCTCATCCTACGCAAGTTGCAACAGCCAAGGCTGCTACAGACTCGGTTCAGCAGCGCGTCATTATTCAAGGGTAGCTACAACCGATGGAGTAATTCTTGATTTGGTTCTGTTATTTCATTATTAGCTCATGCAACAAACTTTCTATATTCTTTGCTTCTGTTTCTCCACAGCTGTAACAACGCATTGTAATAGGGCAGCCTGAAGAACGTAGATGTTCATGGCTTCCCAATATTAGTGGATAGAAGTTATGAAAATTAATGTATAAATATTAGGGAGTATCCAGAGCCAAGGGTTGGAAAATAATTTATCATATTGTATAAGCTGCAACAGAGACTGTACTTTCATTCCATCATCTAATACAAGGAGCAAGATTCTTCTTATTTCTATGTTTTAACTTGTGGTAGTTTTCGACGTCTCTGTTTGAAGGCTGGGCCCGCCTTCCTATAGAGAACTCCAAGTTAATTAGGTATTTATCTTCCCTGTCGTGTGGTGTGGATGTTACAGTAGATGTATTATTTTATAACAGGTGCGACAGTAATGATTTATGGTGTGTTTCCTCAATTGATCAGTAATCACATTTCTTGTAAGCTACAGCAGAGTGGTGTGACAGTCGACTGTGTAGACTAATTTTCCTTATGCACTTGTGTGGTAGCTGTAACAACCGAGCTCATCCCTAGTTTCTTTCAATTATTGTCTTTCTTGAGTTTCGCTAATTCAATCCATTCACAATTATAATTGTTGAGTTCAATTTTTGCATTTTTTATTTCTAAATTAAGTTGGATTGGGATAGTTATACTGGATCTTCAGATGGCCTGGTAATTTAGGATTTAACTTTCTGCAAAAGTAAATCTAGATGTTTATTTTTTGAATCTTTTATTTCTAGATCAAGGTTGTAAGAAGGTATTCATGATTCTGCATTCTTAAGAAGGTAAACTAGATCACGTTAATCATGGGAAGAGTTGGGCTGAACAGGAAGGTAGGATAGTTTATTCAACAGTATCAGCTACTTAATGTTTAAGCACAAACAGTGTAAAATTATCTTTGCAATAAAAAGACTTTCCTGGGTTGATAATTTATATTGAACATTCTGTATGTTGGCTTTAATTAACTTGCATATAGAGTGACCAACAGATGCGACGCTATAACAGGGCATCCAACCCCATGAACATAAGCAAAATGTATTGGAAGTAAAAGACATATGAAGATGTATAATGTAGGAAAATACAATGGAAGTAAATCTCTACTTGAACCTCTAGCAAGCATTCAATACATTGATAATAATTCTTAAAACAAATACATTTCAGAATTAATACAGGAGAGTACTTATCTTGGAAATGAGTTGCCTTGAGCAACTAGCTATGCCGCTGCAACGTTCCACCCAACCTTAGGCCAGTTTTGCTCATCAATCTCTCAACACAACTTCCACCCCCGTGCTGGGCATGATTTCTACAAGGAAAAGGGGAACAACAGACTCACACATAGCCAAATACACACCAAGGTTTAGCCAAGCCAATCGACAATTGGGTTTATCAGGCTGTTAAGGCAGTGGAAAGGAATAATTGCTAAGCTAGTGATTTCAACCACATAGCTATGGATTCCTCTACAAGATCTATCTAGCTTGGTCCCCACAATACCTACACACCCGAAACAAGAAAGTGTTCCCTTCACTGCTACACAATCCATCAGGCCATACCTTCCATTCTAGTGTTCTCCAAGGTGTGCATAGAAGAGTAGCCAACCCCTTTTGATCTTTTGTGAGGTTCCTCTCTTCACTATGTTTATCAAGCCAATTCTGGTCCTCTTCCATTCCTAATTCTTACTTATAATTCAGCCCAAAACAAGGATGCACATAATAACAAAACACAAGCACTAGGTATGAAGAAAAACGTTTTGGTTGTGGGATGCCCAAGATGGGGTTCCCATTAGTCTCAGAAGTCATGGGAACCAAAAATGAAATGGTAGATGGGGAGTCAACCTTGGGAGAGCAAATTCGATTTCAAAAATGTTTATGGGCCTTATAGGGGCATAAATGACCTCTATAAACCCCCAAATTGTGAATATCTTCTTCCCATCCGCTGTGCAACACAAAAACGGATTTCCAACCATGGAAAAATGAAGGAAAATGCAGAAAAACGTGAAGAAAACACCCCAACTAGCTTCGGTTGCATGAGGAACTGAAAATTATTGGTGAGGAATGGATTAGGCACACATTTCCGGGTGTTTTCTTGCCCCATAAGAAAAAATATGATTTTTCAGAATTCATGGCTTACCCATACACGAAATTGGTTGCCATACCTCTCCATTCCCAATGCATTAATTGCCTCAACCAAATCTTGGAAGAATTAAATGATTGGGGCATAAGTCGAAATGGGTAGTTGAGGGTTTATGTGTTCTCTCATTGACATTTGTCTTAACACTATTGGCTCAAGGGTTTGCATAATTTCTCTCCCTATTCCTTGTGAAAATCATGCCCCCATATCTTGTTGCATTGCATAACTAGTTGTGGGTATTTTATTAAATTGCATATTCACATTATGTCTCAATTTATATTGTGCATGGCAAGCACGAGAACCATAGGCATCGATTTTTAATTGTCGATACCTAAAATTATAAATCAATGGTGGGGCCTTGGCCTTGAGCTCCTCAAAATGATTTAATAACGATATTTACATCATTTATAATTTTAATGCAATAAGGTCAAAATCGGGATATTACATTATTTTGGAAAACCCCAAGTACTAGAGGTCGCGAAGCCCTCCTAAGTAACCAGTGCATCTCTGTATAGACCCAACAAGGGTTATGGCTATAAAAGAAAAACTTATCTAAAGAATTTTTTAAGCGGCTATAAAGCCCTATCTTTCCATAGATTCATGAACCAAAGCAACTGGGAAACCAGTTTAACCACAAACCCAAATAGAGTCATACCTTGTGACTTATTGTTGAATCATGTGTACAGTCCACAAGCCACGTCGTACTGGTTTTCACATGTGCATGGACCTACAGGCATTAATAAATCTAGGATAATATATATTTTAAACATATTTTTCCTATTAACAGAGTATGAGTGAATCCCTCACCTCTGGACAAAGAAAGATGGAGCTCGAGAGGAGGTGACCCTATCGTCGCTCTCACTTGTTCGTGCTTTAGCAATCTGCATTTCTCATTTGTGTATTGTTAAAAATGTGCATTATATACTGTAACCTGTGTAAAGAAAAAGAAAATTCATTCCGTAAACCATTACCTTGCAAAGCGAAGATTGGGCCATAAGGATGAAGCTAAGCTCATCCCAAGCTTCAATGGCAGCCTGACTTCATCTGCAAATGGGATTACAAATTTGTTTTAAAACCCCACTATATAAATGAAATGTAATTCTTATAAATATCGCAAACATAGAAACAAACTTACCTTTAATATACACGTAGAGGGCCAAGTGTCTACTCCTCCTGGCTTCCCTTCTTCCTCCTCTGCCTGCACAAAAAGAAGCATTTAAGTCAACTCTGTATCCAACTAAGAAACCCTTAAAAATTAAATTACAGAGTAAAGATGGAAGTATTTTTCTTTCTTACCTGTTTTTAAAACCTTGCAGGTTGCAAAGCCTTTACTGGAATCGAAGGAAAGCGATTGGGCATCCTTTTTAACCACACAACGAGCCAAGAAAGGCCAAGGTTGTAATGGTGGCCATAGTTTTCCATTAACCACTGATATCCTCCAAACAAACTAAAAAACTATGGACCAGAACTAAACACACACATAATAGACCATGAAGGGCAAGACTGGTGCAACACAGCCATGGAGTGGCTGAGCATCAAACCCCGTTAACATAAAAAATAGACAAGATGAAAAGAATGCATCGAAAACCCTCACGACAGTTTAATGCCATATTAAAAGCCCTATTAAAACCCTTGAACCAAATCAGTGACAAATGGAGGGTCGAGATCAAACCTCTTGCCACAATACTTGCAATTAGCCATGCCATTAAATGTGTGTGGGCGTTATTAACTCACAGCGAGGGCTATGACATAAAATTTAATATAAGACACTTAAACCCTCGGCATTGGAATTCACTTATATCCCATTCAACATTTATATATCAAACTTTATAATATAAGCAATCACCCTCATAGTTGGTAAAGCCCGCGAGATAGGACATTAAACCGTAATCTAAATCTTAGGGTTGTTACAAAGCTTTCAACATCCTTTAACAAACTACCATCAAGCCAATAGACATGTATGCAACCACCTTTGACAAAGAGAACTCATATGAGGGGTGGGTTTAACACAAATTTAAACTAATAATTGTAGCTAGGATGTCTAAGCCTTAGGTTTAGGCTTATGTCCTAAGTAACCAAACCTTTACAATAATAAGCTCAAGGACTTAAACATCACCTTGGCGAGGTTGCAACCAAGCCATCATTATAAATGCATACAATGGAAGACACACCTTGTCATTAAACATTAACAAGTCTAGTTAAAACATATCCTTGCAATCAAATAAATAGTATGTCATGACAAATGTGAACGTGCTATGACCAACAGATTCATGTTGCGCCAAGATTGAATAATAAATTGTAAAACAATTTTTTTTTACGGAATTTACGGGTTTGTGACACCAATCCAACATAGAAAGTACGTGAAAGTAGTGTTAGTATACATAAATATCCAATCCAACACAAAAAGTACATGAAAATAGTGTTAGTATACAAAAATATCGAGGAAGATCCGTTCCTTGTACATCCATGTCATCACATTTCTTTTGCATTTTTGTTAAAGGCTATTTGTGACTCACGAACATAAAATATAATTAACCCTACCCTAACCCAAGCACATGACCATATTGTGAAAAGATAGGATATTTACTTGCCTAACTTGATTCATGATCATTTTAGCCATACATCATGCATCTTCAAAGTTTCAAATTTAGGAAGTTATGAGAATCACTTTACCTCTCAACCAAAACCTAGAACGACATATGTGATTGCTAAACATAAAACTAATATAATTTCATAGGCATTGATATACTATTACAATACAAATTGTTTAGAAAACTATCTGTGATCCACCATAATCCCATCAACATCTAGTTTTGTACTAGTATAAAAACAAAAATAGACATGTGCTTCCCTACATCTGCTCAAGGATATCCTAGAAAGGCTACATGCTACTACTAAAATGAGGAATTGTATTGTGCCAATTAAGCAAGGGAGCCAACCATTGGAGCATTGATGTAATGGGTTTAGATTGTGCATAGTCATTGCTCTCGTCGGAGAAGCGATCATTTTTTTTTGGGCCTCCAACTACAACACCCATTTCATATTTATAAATGTTAAATGCCAATAGACCTTGTAGTCGTTTGTGAAAGATGCATTGTGCAACATAAGTGACAAAGGCATATCTCAATTTTCATGAAGCTTAGCCTCACCCTTCAACATCTTGACAAATTCCACTATTCGAGGTTTGAATGTCATCATGTCATAATAGTACAAAATACCCATAAAAAATCGATCAAGATCTTATATGGTGAGATGGACTAAATCAATTACAGTGAACAATGAAGAGGGTTGGCGAGGGTACATTAGAGAGGTTACAACATGACAACAAATGTGATAGCTAAAGATGATGTGGCAACAAGATTTCCAACATCGCAAATTTAACATCAAGGTTTCCATCAAGGGTAGAGACCAGTAGAGACCCATATGTGGGGGGTGAACACTTCTTTAAGCTATCTTCAACACTTTGAATCATCTCGCCTCAAAAGACGTCTTCTGGTTGTCTCAGATTTCTAGTGATGACCCACATTCTATATTTGGTTGGCTCTCTATGGCTCAATTATAATTACATGGATCACTTGCTCAAGAATGGCATGATTATATTTGTGGGCGCAAAGATGCTGGGATATCCCTAAGCGACTTGGTGGATAGGTTGTCTTGGACTATGGACCCTAAGTCTAGTATGATAATTGTTAACTCTGCATACCTTGCCATTCTAAATTTCTATTCAAATTCTGAATCACTTTGGTGGTATAAGGTGTGGACTTGGCATCTTCCTTTAAAAAATAAATGTTTCATGTGGCTTGTTTTGATGAACCGGGCTCTCACCTGGGATAATCTCTGCAAAAGAGGTTTTTCAAGGTCCGGGGTTATGCTTAATGTGCAAAGATAATTTAGAAAGCATACAATATCTATTTGGGGACTGTTGGCCTTTTCAGAATGTTTGGTTGAAATAATGAACCACCTTCAAACATAATTTATGTGGAACAAATCTACAATTGAGGAAAAATGGTTGTTCTAGAAAACTTATCGCTCAGCTCTCAGGTCACTTCCCTTATTTGCTATTTGGTACACTTGGAAGGCCATAAACTCCATGATTTTTTAAAACATATCGCAATCTCCCTTCTAGGTCGCAACCAAAACTATCAATCATTTTCTAGAATATAAGGTTACATCAAAGACATGTCATTAATGATATGTGCCTAATTTCAAAATCGACAAATCCAGGGTTTTGGCCTTTTTCGACGGGGCCTCAAACAATGGTGTCTATGGGGGAGGTATAGCCCTGTATTCTTTAGATTTTCATTTTGTTCTATTAAAGTTAGGGCATGGGAAGGGAACCAACCAAAGAGTCGAACTCATTACTCTTTGGGGTCTATTGAAGTATGTTGTTCAAGCAAACATCCTACAATTACAATTTTTTGGTGATTCCCAAGTTATTATAGATTGGATTGAGGACAAAAGTAAATTACATATCGCTCAAATATCACATTGGTGTATGAAAACAAAGTCACTTCTCCTATGACTTCACAACTACACTATCCAACATATATTTAAAGAAAATAACTTGACTGCTGATGGTTTATCTAAATAAGCACTTCAACCAGTTGAAGGTTACCTATCCATGGAAGAATTCTTCGATCACATCTGCATTCGAAGACACACTATACAATTATATTAGAATTCACATAATTGTTCATATTTTGTTGTTTGTAATCGATTTTTTGTTATCTTTACACAATGTCAGGTTCATATGTTTGAGTTGTTTTGACTAATATGATATTTTGGACAACTTATATAGCTGGAACTATTTCCAAGCACCTTGGAATTTTGGATTTATCCAACATAACTAGATTAGACTTTATTCTTTTTAGCGATGACCATTTAAATATTGTAACTTTGAATCATCTTAAAATAACAAGTTACAAGTTTTTTACGTGATAAAAAAAATAAAAAATCAAAGTTTCCATCGTTGAAACTATTAACAAGTAATACCTTATGATGCTCCATAGAGGGGTGGACGACTTTGACACCAACCAATCTGATATGCATAAGGCTCACCCATATGAAAATCCCACTTGTGCTTCACAACCATTGATTATCCCTTTCATGAACTGGCTCAAATTCAATAGGGGTCAATTATCGTTCGACGTCGACAAGATCGCCACCGTTTAATCTATCCCATATAATCCAACTGTCCAACTTAGTTTGGGGGTCAATCATCGCATAACTTAGTTCTTAATTCAAACATCAGGGGTCAATCATCGCATAACTGAGTTCCTAAATTTAAACATCAAGTGTCATTAAATTAATGTACAAATGATTTTTATTAGATTTAAATTCATTGATTGTGGTGGATGTAGAATAACACTTGGCAAAGTATTACTCACAAAGGCAGTTGTGAATTATAACGTGGGGATAATGACATTTAATATGGAGGGCCTCACACGTCAAAAGGGGTTTTTGACTGGATAAGAATAACAAAGAGATAGGAACAGTGGAGAAGAGAAGGAAGGAGACAAGAAGAAACAAAGAAACAGAAGAGGAAGAAGGAAGAGGAGAGGAAGAATGAACAGAAGAGGAAGGAGACAAGAAGAAACCAGAAACAGAAGAGGAAGAAGGAGACAAAGAACAAAATCTGAGAGGAGAGTAGAAAGAAAAAGGCAGGAGAGGACGAGAGAAAGAACATCAAGGTAGAGAACCTGGTAAAACAGCTGAGCAGTGGAAAACCAGGTCGTTTCATTTATTTATTTCGATTTCCATTAATATTGTAAAGCCTGGCTGAGATTCAAACCAGCAGGCTCTTTTAAGTATTTTTGCATGAAATAAAAGTTAGTCGAAGAGTAATTTTCAGCAGCAGAGGAAGCCCACTAAGGCCTTGAGGATGTAATATCTTGGATTGGTAAACTAATAATATTGCTGGCTGTGCATGATTAAATTTCTTTTGTGTACTTAAAATTCCGTGTACATGCTTACAGTTGTTGATATGTGCTCTGTTTTAATTTAATTTGCAGAATTGATTGTTGTGGTTAATTCAACTTCAAGCTGGACTACATCAGAAAGGGTTTCTGAGTATTTCTGCAGTGGAAGAATGAAGCAAAGTGTCGAGGGAGAAACGAACTCCAACAAAATCTTGGCAGAGCATACGCTATGGTTGAGAAGTGGAAAGAAAAATTCTATGAGGAAACACAAGAACATGTGCTTGAATTCCAAAGGCACAAAGCTGATTTCAGACTTTGTATTCTACCAAAGACAGATTAAAGTTGAGATGAGTTATCCCTAAAGAAAGCTTGAATCAACTAAAACAGAATGTGAAATTATTATAGTGAGAATAAAGCAGCAGACGCAATTGTCCACTTCGAGGGTATAAAAAAAAAAGAGTTTGCACATAAAGTCTGCAACTACGGACAATTCCTGCAAGATAAAGATTAAAAAGTATAAAGATAAATTAACGAAATTGAAAGACAGTATTCTATTACATTTGGATTACAATGAAAGAAGCTCTTTTTCCTAAGACCTTGTGGTGAACACGGACAGAAATTGGAAGACAGTGTTCTATTACATTTGGACTAGAATGAAAGAAGCTCTTTTTTATAAGACCTTGTGGTGGGTTGTTCAAACAGTGAAGATAAAGGCAAAGATTCTCTCGAAACTACGAGCAGCTCCAACTTATGGTTGCCATGAAAGAAGCTCTTTTTTATAAGACCTTGTGGTGGGTTGTTCAAACAGTGAAGATAAAGGCAAAGATTCTCTAGAAACTACGAGCAGCTCCAACTTATGGTTGCCAAGGTTCATCTTATACCATATGCAATATATTGAGAACACGGTGACAAGTGAAACTGCGAAAATGGAACAAACTGTGTGGTAACTAAGCCAACTACAGAAATGCTACAAATAAAGAATAAAGGTCCTGGTAATCTCCGCAACATTATCTCTATCTTTTTTCCATGGAAGGCAGCATGTCTGTAATGGTTCTCTATAAGAAAACCCGTCCTGTTTTTTTTTTACAATATTGTGTTTATACAAGGACTTTTCATAACAACATTTTAGTTTAATTAGTCTGATTCAAACAATCCAAATTGTTTAGCATTCTACTTTTTTTAGCAAGGCAGTAGGTGACCCCTTATCTGCCAAATGGTATTTATTCTTTTGTTAGATGGATCGACCTTCACCCCTATCATGTTGAATTCGTGTGGGAATGAGGTTCCCTAGTTTTACATGATGAGCATGAACACTAAATCTCATGGCTCTAATACCATCACTGCTCTAATACCATCACTGCCTGCCTGGATTCCTTAAATGGGCTAAAAAAATACCATTTCCCCTCAACTTTTATTTCAGGTGGAAGAAACATCTAACAGAATCGCTGTTTTAATTAGAAATGTCTTCTGTTTTAACATCAGTAGTGTGTTGTCTTGAAGGTCTACACGATGGATCAACAACTATTTCGCATTAAAATATTGGTAATTTCACAATGAAACATGAAACTGTTCTGTCTAATTGTCCACCCATGCTTTCAGTTGTTCAAATGCAAGCAACTATGTTTATTGCAGTTGTGAGCGATTGGTTGCCCACTGGCTCACCACTTAAATACAAACAGAAGCCCATCCAAGCCAGCCAAAAAATCTTATCCCAATTCCACTCATAATACAAGTATACAATCTTAATCCAATATCGCTCATCTTATAATTAAAAAATGAATTATATAAACATATTTCATTTAAAAAATGAATGCATGAGAAGCCCACTGCCAAACAGATTACATTTACAAAATGAAGGCATGAGAAGCCACTGCCAAAATCAAACAATTTGCTATAACATGGGACTATAGATATGGGTAACTTATAGGTAACTTATAGGTAAGAGAGATATTCTTCTTAATGCAAGATTTGCTTAACATCAAGAAGGAAAAAGAAAGAAAAACATGTGACTATTTTTTAGGCTAGTTTATTATTTTTATCAACTTTTTTTCAATTAAATATTTTTCCATTTTCATTTATTAGCAATTAATTTCACAACATGGCTTCCATAAAAACTATAGAGTACAGCTCACACTGACAGGTTTATACTCTGGAAGTTTGCTAGAATATAAGTTCTTATGCCAAAAACCTGTTTTCTCCACCCATGGATTTTTTTTAGCTTCATGGATTAGCTGTAGTGATAAGTGATAGTTGTATGGGTTCGATCATTAATTTCCTTTAGGTTTAGGTTAGGGATTATAATCTGTGTTTCCTTTAGGTTAGGCACTATCATACTTAGTTTATACTTAGTTTAGTATCACAATGAGGTATTCGAAGGTTTTTCACAATTTTTTTTTTAAAAACAAAGATTGTAAAAAAAATAGATTGAAAATGGGAAAAACAAAGATTGTAAAGGAAAAATAGAATGAAAATGGGAAATATTGACAAAAAAAAAATTGTGCATAAACAATTGTTAAACTGAAAGCAGAGAGACAACAATTGGAATTCAATATCTAGGGTTATTGGGGCAGTAGCAGACTGGGATAAATTTAATATCTAGGGTTATAAGAAATCATTAACAAACTACAGGATAAATTTAATATCTAAGGTTATAAGAAATAATTAACGAACTACAGCATTACATTCAGTATGGGGATGGGATTTAACAGTTCATTATTGAATAATTCATGATCCTCTACTCTGGTTGAGTACCAAATCGATATGGTTAGTAAATTCCAGCTGAAGCTACTACATTACACTCATCCTCCGCGTTGCATGATCCAGCTGCCTACAATAGGTGCATTTTGTGCAGGGATTCGTACAGTCTCGTGCATAATGTCCAGGCTGGTTACATTACATTACATCACATTCATTCGAGGCTGGTTTTAGTCTAAAATCCAACTAAAAGTACTACATTAAATTGTGTGGTTGGTAACCGTGTGTTCAGTACCCACGTTTTCTGTTGCTTCGCCTTGGTAACCGTGTGTTCAGTACCCAATTTTCTGTTGGTAAATTGTGTGGTTGGTCGCTCCCAATGGAATCTTCTATCGAAAAACAGTAAATTGTGTTGCCGGTTGCGCCAGGCAACGCTCAAACGACGCTTTATTGACTTAAACTTAAAAGGTTGATAAAGGAATGTAGTCTCCTTCGCATTTCTCTCCTTTAATAGTGCAGTTACTTTTTCTCCAGCGCATGTGGTATTAATATAGCATTTTTTATTAAAAGCCGGCCGAAATTGTTGAAAGGGTAGTTTTCAGTGATTGAAAATGCATAAACTGGGTGCCCCAAGGGTAATCGAGAGTCCTTAATCCATTTCTGTAATAAAAATTGCAATTTTAATACTAAAAATCTAATTTTCAACAACAAATCGTGTTGCGGGATTCTGACCAAACTTACCTAAAAAAGGTGCAAATGGTCTAGAGATTAGCCAACTCCTAAAACATATATCCCAATTTTTACCAACTATTTTCTCAATTAAATGACCTGCATACCTAGGTTAATCAATTTCACCTCTAAGTCGAGATCATTAGTGATTTAATAGAGAGAGAGAGAGAGAGAAGACTTCAATGAAACAAAGAAAATCAAGCTCACAATGAAAATCTCAATTAGGCAAGACATCGTATAGAAGCCGACTTTACTTGGGTTTAAGTTATGGTGCACATAATCCCAACCAATTGATTTATTGAACAAGACTTGCCTTGCCCATCGACTTTTGCACAAGACCACAAGGTACCTTAAATGTCTTCACTTAAACACAAAAGCAATTATGTGTTTTGTCTAGTGTTGGCATGAGTAATGAAAGTTCTATGTCTAGTGCCAATGATGGGATTACCCAAAGGACCGACAAATTTTGTTCCCAAGATTTACCACGATCTAATTTTGGCGCTAGGTAAATGCTTATTAGTATTACTATCTCGAAATATGAAAATGTTTGCGTTTCATTTAAAAAAAGAACATTGTTGCAAAATTTTGTGGATAGGGTTTCTCTTGAAGCCATAATTAAGGCTTGGGATAAATAGGGTTTCTCCTGGACCAATGTGAGGAATCAATGTGACTCTTATCCATCATGGTCATTGTCACAAAGTTTGATCTTCTGAACGTATCACTATAAAACCGCGTAATACATTATTTGATTGTATAATGCTTTACAGACAAAAAGCTTAGATATTTTTACAAGTAAATGTTCAGAGTATATCATCAATGCGATGGTTACAAAGTTGAATTGAAGAATTATAAACTCCTAAGGTTTGGAAACTTATTGGTTGGTAGTGGCACTAGATGGGTCATATTGGTAAACTTTGATCATTGGAGGTCATAGGTATGATAAGTAAGTCATTTGTGAGATCCCATTGACAATGATAAGGAATCTAGAGTTGATCTAGTGTCGTGATATGCATGTTGATATGTTGAAACGACATTGAATGTTCTACTAAATAAGGATGTGTTATGTTGAAGATCATGCGTGGGTTGTTGTTCGGGTTGAATGCAATCAAGAATAGGGTTCATTTGTAGAGTTAAATGTGATAGAATATGTGAGTACTCCCATTGCGGAAAATAAGCTAAGAAGGGGTTATCATGATCCAAAATATTACCAAGGCATAGATTAGGAGTCCCTTTGAAGTAGTAATGGCACCCATTGCATTAGTGGTAGAAATGGTTGTTCCACAAGTGACAAATAAATATTGATGTAGAACAAATTATTGTAATGTCCACAAATTGGGGTTTTTTTTTGTCGCACTTTCATAAGTGTAGGGAAATTGCTTTGTGTGTGTAAATTGACATCCTTTGACAATGTGGTAGATTCCGATGGCTTCATCGTGGATTTACTAAGTTGTTCAATCTATAACATGGTTAGAAGTAGTCAATACGTCAAATTTAGGATTAATAATAGTTTGAGGATTTAGTTGTGTAGTGCAATACTCAAGCAAAGGAGGATTATAATGTCATCAAAGCTCAACATAAAAAACTGAATATTTCTATGTAGTAGTAAGAGTATTTCGAGTAATAAAACATGTATATGTAAAGTCCATAGTGGTCATTCCTAGGAATCTATAGCAAAATCTTCAAAGAGGCTACATTGTGTCACACAATCATGTATAAATGCAAGATCCTCATACAATATTTGGGGTGGTATGTTGGACATGAAAACCTGGAAAGTTTGTATTGTTTGAAGGGAGACACGAGGTTCTATGAAACTTGATGAATAGTCAGGTCTCCAACCAAAAAAATCATGGGAGTGTGTGTCATAAGTAACATTGTATCTAATTGAAATATTGTAAATTGGGCACATTGTAGTTGGGGTTATTGCATATGGATGCAAGGAAGAACAATATAGTTTGGTTACAACACATATGAGGTAATCTTGTGTAGTAAAGTGTGACAGGGACATATGAAGAAGAGTTACATAGTCCTATTGTAATAAAGAATAGATGAATATGCCTACAAAATGTTAATATGAACAACCAATAGTGTATTTAATGTTTGTTATGTAATGGTAGTTCCTAGTTTGATTATGATTGTCTAGTGTGTAATGATTAGTGGAACAATCGATATAACTGTTATCACCCTAATTTTGCTCCTTTGTGACATTCGAGTGAGCATAGCCGAAAACATCGCAAGTCATCTATGACTATAACCCATACAACATAATAAATTGTAGGCTCTTCAAACCATTTAGGGCCCACTCATCACAAGACCTTTCCCATAAGTTGTATGGAACATCTTGATGCTCGTAGGAGTCACACTTTAAAGAGCCTTGAAAGTCATGTGACCCTATCCAATAACAACAAAATGTTTCTCGCTACATATAAATGCTTAGGGACAAAACTAA
Organism: Pseudotsuga menziesii; assembly: GCA_001517045.1. NCBI lineage: Eukaryota > Viridiplantae > Streptophyta > Pinopsida > Pinales > Pinaceae > Pseudotsuga > Pseudotsuga menziesii. The sequence goes on along the minus strand of LPNX011077344.1, from coordinate 143,694 downwards.
ATGACAAGGTGGTGATGTTTCTACTCTATAGCAATGTTATCAGAACCCAACCGGTTTTGAAAAAACCTATCGGTTCGACCGTACAAGCTTCACCGAGTCAAATCATGCACTCAAACTGTTTTTGGCTAGTTCCATATGAAATTGGATGGTTTCAAGCCTGAACTGGTCGGTTCCATACAAACCCACCTGGTTTTCTCCAAACCGACTAGTTCAGTACAAAACTAGACGGTTCTATACAAAAACGCCAAGGACCCCCAATAACAACTAATTTCAAATTCTTTCAATAAAATAAAATATAGGGCCCACGCGCGAGCTGTTTACTTGACCCACAACCCTTCTAATGTTATAAAAGGAGGCTCCCACCCTCCATATCAATCACATTTAGTTGTGGATGGACTTGGGCCCTCTTCCACAACAAGAGGATGTGAACATTGATGTTGCAGTTAGACAAGTGCTTCAGGCCTAGGGGAGTTGAGCCATGCTCATGTTGAGGATGTAGATGATGACTCGCAGTCTGAGCATGAGGACTCAGATAATTCCGATATTTGATTAGAATCATTAGATTGTAGATTCTAGAGTCTAAACTGCAGTCATATGCTTATATTTTGACTTTAGAGGCCATTTATAACCTCTTTGTTGATGTACTTTTCTTTAGATATGTATTTGCAGTCGATGCTATTTTGGTTTTATACACTCTTACCTTCTATATACATGAAAAACTTTGCATATTTGTGTATAATGGTTTGAATTCACATGGATGCACATGGATATATATCTATTTTTTGAAAATATGAATGTTTTATGTATTTTTTACTCAACCAGTTTGTTTCTCGATTTTTATCTGGTTCTGGTTCCCGGGGTCAGTCGGTTCGACCATCAGTTCGGTTCTAATAGCATTGCTCTATAGGGCCTCCCATCACTACCATGAACATTCAATTGGGCATCATGCCATAATAAAACCCTCTCTTCAACATTTAATTGAAATTCATGGTGGGTTGTAAAGAGTAGTGGGTCTGGTAGGCTATTAATAGATGAGCATGGCCCTGCAATTAAAGAGGAAAGAACTTTAGTTGTGCAAATTTATGTTGTTGCACCAAGAGGCGCTCTACAGCCCAGTATGGGGTAGATCTTGTAACGTTACGTAACGTTGTAACGTTACGTAACGTAACATTACGTTACGTAACGTTACATAATGTTATGTCGGCTATAAAAAAAATAGAACATAATGTTATGTCGGCTATAAAAAAAAATAGAACATAATGTTATGTCGGCTATAAAAAAAACACAATATGGGGGAGATGTTGTAATGTTTTTACTTAACAAAATAATAAAAAATGTTGGCCTTGCACATGGTTTTAAAACCATAAACCATGTGGTTTTAAAACCATAAACCATGTGCACATGGTTTGCACATGGTTTTTATGCACATGGTTTTAAAACAATGCCCATACGTAATAAATGTCGGCCAGAAAAAAACCTAATATGGGGGAGATGTTGTAATCTTCCTAACTAACAAAACAATAAAAAAGTAAAAATTTAATTATCCGAAAAAAAAATATGGGTGAGGAAAAAAACACAATATGGGGGAGATGTTGTAACGTTTTTACTCAACAAAATAATAAAAAAAGTTGGCCTTGCACATGGTTTTAAACAAACCATGTGCATGGTTTTAAAACCACGTATGAGGAAATATTGTAATGTTAGTTCATAACAAAATAAAAAATAATAAAAAATATTATATGTGGGCCATAAATAATATTAAATATTAATAATAAAATATTATATGTGGACCTTAAATAAAAATATGTGTCTTTTGGTTTGAATCAAATCAATGGATACCTAAAAAGAGATTTGATCCCTCTCGGCGCTTGATAGAGCCTAGGATTTGGATCTACATTGGTTATGATTCAATTACAAAGAAATCAAGAGCCCTTGTTCATTGCTTCCTCCACTTCAGTGGTCCATATGTTAATTACTAAGTGTCTACTATCCATAAGGCCATCCAAAGAGTTTTTTTTGGTCTATAATGTACTAGAGAAAAAACATGTAGTCAAGGAGGCCAAAGGACCCTCACATAGAGATTTGGAGCCCACATGTTGTAATCTTCTCTTCACATGTGACTTTTTAAGTTCAATGGCATTTCCATGGGTTTATTATTCAATATATTGTTGTTTCTCCCAATTTATGTGTTAAATGGTTGATTTTGCATTTAATTTCATGTTCAATATAGTAAATTGATGCTCGACGAGTTAAATTAATTGTTGTAATGTGACCTTATCCAATTACATCAAAATGTTCCTCGCTACATATAAATGCCTACGGACAAACCCAAACGACAAGGTGGTGATGTTTCTACTCTATAGGACCTCCCATCACTACCATGAACATTCAATTGGGCATCATGCCATAACAAAACTCTCTCTTCAACATTTAATTGAAATTCATGGCGGGTTGTAACAAGTAGTGGGTCTCCTAGGCTATTAATAGATGAGCATGGACTTGCAAATAAAGAGGAAAGAACTTTAGTTGTGCAAATTTATGTTGTTATGATTCAATTACAAAGAAATCCAGATCCCTTGTTCATTGCTTCCTCCACTTCAGTGGTCCATATGTTAATTACTAAGTGTCTACTATCCATAAGGGCATCCAAAGAGTTTTTTTGTTGTCTATAACGTTCTAGAGAAAAAACATGTAGTCAAGGAGGCCAAAGGACCCTCACATAGAGATTTGGAGCCCACATGTTGTAATCTTCTCTTCACATGTGACTTTTTAAGTTTAATGACCTTTCCATGGGTTTATTATTTAATATATTGTTGTTTCTCCCAATTTATGTGTTAAATGGTTGATTTTGCATTTAATTTCATGTTCAATATACTAAATTGATGCTTGACGGGTTAAATTAATAGTTGTATTGTGCCCCCGCTCCCCCCCCACCACAACATTTTGTCTTGTATTAGCTTACTTGGCTAGCAGGGTGTTTTGGTACCCATATAGCTCAAAACCCCAACTCTAGATTAGTAGTTGCACTAGGGACTTTGATCCACATTCTTTCTCTTGGATTTTTTTTACTTAGTTTATTTCTTTTGGTTTATTGTAGGTTTAGCTTAAAGTTAGATTGGTCCTTTTCCATCTTCCCAAAGGCAATAACTTGCATATATTTTCATTTGTCTACTATCCCAACATTTTGCTTGCCTCTTGGCCACACAATGGCATAGTTCGCATAATAGTTCCTTTAAGATCCACATCACACATGCGATTTTTCTCTTCAACAATCCACATGTCTTTTTCGTGTGGATGTGGTCCCATCACACCTTTGTGCAATTTTTTTGTTTTCGCAATTGTGTGACCCTCAAAAGTCACACAATTGTCACAATTAATACTTAAATGAGCTTTCATAAGTCTTTTTTTAATGGTCTCTAGCTTGTTTTTGAAACATTATAGGATAAATACAACATTTTATGAATTATTGGCTAACCTAACATTGTTGTCAGTATTTGTTTAGTGCCAAATTTCAAGGAATGCCATGGGTGACAAACAAAACTCTGGTTTTTAGTATTTATCGCTCTTACTGTTCCTTCAATCTTTTATGCACTTACGATATTTGTCATTTCTTGAACACTTGCGAAGTTATGTTACTAAAACACCCTCGTACACAACAAATGACCTAAAAAATATTCAAATTGAATTATGCTCTTCACCTTGAGCTCTCAAGCAATCTTGATCGATCCTAGATTATTGAAGGTCTAAATTACATTTTTCGACACATTTGAATCCAATTTGTTGTTTCTCATTTCATAATATTGCTCATAAAATTGAAGAATTTACCTAGTTAAAGAGTGGACTCATTTTGAGTACTTTGCACTTTTAGTGATTTCCTTATGTGCAATTTCTATTTCAACATATTTTTTTAGCTTTTTCATTTATAGCATTTGCTTCAAAATTTGTTGGTTTTTCTATCATTAGCTATTGCAAACAAAAGGACCTAAACATTGTTCAATCAAACAATGTTCTTCATTGTGCGCTCAAGCAATCTTGGTGAATCATTAGAAGACGAAAATACCTTCTTTTTTCATACCTTAATCAAACAAATGTTGGTTCACGACACTAAGATTATTCCACTAAAAATAAAGCAACTTAAAAAGTTAAATCATACATCTAACTTAATTCCTCTAATTATTGATTGGGCTTCATAAGCTATGTGTTGCAATTGCATCCTCATCCATAGTCTGAAATTTTCACACATTGAAGGTAGGATAGGTGATGGATATGCGATGTCAAATATGAATAAAGGTCCATCAAGTGGTTGCAAGAGGAAGTGTCGCCTTCAAGTAATCTTTGGGTAAAGGGTATCCCATGGGGCCTATAATAAACGACCAATGGGTGTACTATTAAGGAACTCCTTGTGTTGAGGAAAATCGGGTGGCTAAGGAGGAGCGAAGGGTGAGATCGAAGTCAAAGAAGTGAAACAGGCGGGTTTGGGCGCTTTGCCCTCGGGCCAGTTGGGGGCGGGGGCTACGAACCCCCCCGAGCACTCATGGCGGCGGCCACAACGAGGTGCCGAATGCCGGAGGGAGGTAGCGGCAGCAAGTTAGATCGGGAAAGGTGAAGGGAAGAGATCGGACTTGGGAGGATGCCTCCCGAGTGCCCAGACGATCCCGACAATCCAGATCCGATCAGAATCAATCCGAGGGAAAATAGAGATGTGGAAGGAAAAGGCCTTAATTAGGAAGTTTGTGGGGATTTGGCCCAAGAAGAAAGATCTAGTTCGCTGGATCCAGAGCACTTGGAGCCCAAAGGGCCACTATGACCTATAGTTGGGAGCAAAGGGTTTCTTTACCATCATTTTCTTCAATCAGGAAGACCGCGACAGGATCCTGGAAGGGGGACCCTATTTTTTCTTTTCGGCAGGGCTTTACCTCCAACCCTGGAAGGAACGCTTAAATCCTGAATCTGAAGATCTAATAGTAGCCCCGGTGTGGCTCCGTCTGGTGGGTCTCCTCGGGGAGTACTGGGATATGGAAATCATATGGGATATTGGCAATTCAGCCAGGGAATTTGCGAAAGTTGCTGAGTAAACCAAGCTTCAGAGGTATACCTCGTTTGCTCGAATCTATGTGTATATGGATCTCTCAAAGGACCTCCCTGAGGTGGTGAGTTTGAACCATGAGTTTGAACTGGGTAGACGAAGAGTGGATCCAGCAGATCGATTATGAACAGTTTCCCTTCCTGTGTAGGATCTGCCATGAGTATGGTCATTTTGGGAGGAATTGCCCGAAGGGAAACCAGGAGAAGGGTGCCTTAGACCAAGAGGGGGAAACACAAGCCAATGAAGGATTCACACAGGTCAAAAGTAAGAGGGGTAGGAATAACAGTGGGCAAAAATCGTGTAAGGAAATGGCTGAAAAACCCTCGACTACCTCAAACTCTTTCCATATCCTGGAGGAGGAAGGAGAGGAGAAATCGAGGGAAATTGAGGGTCCAACTAGTGCCCAGGAAACCGAGATAAAGGGATCGGAGGAAGAGAATAACACTGGCAACATGCCAGTTATCATGGAAGAGGATGAAGCTAAGGATATGGAACTTGGGGATCTGGATCTGGACGCACTAGAAGAAGAATGCAGGAACGTGGGCAAGGGCTATGTATCCCAGGAACAGATTGAGCTCCTGCAGCAGGTCATTATTCGATCCAAAGCGCACAAGGATTTGGGAATCATCGTGGAAACGCAAAAGGGAAGCAAGAGGAAATTGTCGGAGGAAGATCAAAAGACAGGCCGAAAAATGAACAAGTAGAGGATAGCAGAAATTGGAGTCAAGCTAATTGAATCAGGCTAGTCCCACGATCAAGGCGACCTTCTCTGAAGTAAGTAAAGTTACCCAATGAAGATAGTCTCATGGAATATTAGGGGGTGTAATCATCCAAGGACGATAAAAACCCTAGCAAGGAAGATTAAGTAGGAAAAACCAGACATTCTTTTTTTGCAAGAAACCAAGTGTAGCTTTGGGACCATGATAAAGATTGGGCAAAAGATTTGGAAAGGTAGCAAGGTCATGGCAATAGACGCAGACGGTATGAAGGGGGGAATGGCCATTCTTTGGCATCCCAGAGAAGTGGATCTCTCGGAGTGGAGTTTCAAATCATAGCGGAGTTTCAAATCATAGGATCAGAGATCAGAGGGACGAAGTTAATATCTACGGCTCAAGTGCATTTCCTTAGAAGGAGGCTATTATTCACCCCTGCGATGGCTATGTGTGTCAGCCCAGGAAGGACACTAGATTATAGGAGGAGATTTTAATCTGATTACCTCACTTCGAGAAAAGAAGGGGGGAAGAAGGATGTTGGATAAGGCACCAAGAGGAATTTCAGGAGGTCCTAGCCCAAAGTACTCTAGTGGACAAGGAAACTGGGGACGACTGGTTTACGTGGAACAATAGGAGAGGTGGGGATCATCTAGTCGTCTCTAGATTAGATAGGTTCCTGGTGTCAAAGAACATGGTCAGGTGCTCAGGAGAAATTAGGGAAAATGTGCTCTCAGCAGTTGGCTCTGATCACTGGCCAGTATGCCTTCGCTGGGATGGAGCGGTTGCTTGACTGCTTAAGCCTTTTCGATTTGAGCACAAAGACTTTAAAAGTCTAGTGGAACAATGGTGGCAGGAGCTGGACAGCCCTGGGGAGACAAGGATGTACATCTTCCAATAGAATCTCAAGGCTGTAAAAGCCAAGATCCGTACATGGAACAAGGAAGAATTTGGCAGCATTTTTTAGGACAAAGTGAGGCTTGCTCAGGACATAACTCTCATCCAGCAGAAAGGGATGGACTCTGGGTGGGATGCGGAGATGAAAGAAAAGGAAAAAGACCTTTTTGCCCAGCTGGAAGACAGAGAGAGGCAGGAGGAAATCTTTTGGAAGCAAAAGTCACGAGTCAAATGGCTGAGGGAGGGGGACAAAAATACCAAATTCCTCCATAACTTAGTGGTCAACAATAGGCTGGGTTCTAAGATCTTCAAAATCAAAAGGACCAATGGGACCTAGGTGGAAACCAGGGAAGAGATTGAGGAGGAGCTCACCATCCATTTCAAGGAGATCATGACAGAAGACAACATTGATAGGGTACAAGACATAGACAAGATCATAGCTCTGATTCCTAGGATAGTATATAGGGGGGATAATGAGAGCCTCATCAAACCTATATCCATGCAGGAGGTTGAGGAGGTAATGCATATGATGGATTAGGGGAAAGCTTCAGGCCCTGATGGCTTCACCTCCAATTTCTTTCACTTCTTCTGGGACATGATCAAGGAAGAGGTCTTGGCTATAGTTGAGGAGTCGAGAAAAAGTAGAGGAGTGCTCAAAGCCTTCAACGCAACGTTCCTATCCTTAATCCCAAAAGGATAGGGAGATGATACCCCAGGTAAGTTCATACCCATAGCCCTATGCAATGTGATCTATAAGATAGTTTCCAAAGTCATAGCAAATAGACTAAAGCCTCTTCTCTCAGGGCTGATCAGCCTGGAGCAATTTGGCTTTGTGGAAGGTCGTCAAATCCTGGATGGCATTATCATGATCTAAGAAACTATCCACTCCCTAAAATGAACTAGACACCCAGGAATGCTCAAGTTAGATATAGCCAAGGCTTACGACAAGCTCAACTGGCATTATCTGGAGAAGGTGCTTCGGGCATTTGGCTTTTGCCAGGATTGGGTGGAGTGGGTCATGGCTCTGGTCTCCTCTCCCTTCTACTCCATCCTGCTAAACGGTTCTCCGACGAGGATCTTCTCGCCATCCAGGGGGATCAGACAGGGAGATCCTCTCTTCCCTTTTCTCTTCATTCTGGCAGCCGAAGGGTTAAGCAAGCTCATCAAGGCCCAAGTGGGAAATGGGAGGATCAGGGGTCTATCGTTCCGTGAGGACATGGACAAACAAACACACCAACAGTTCGTGGATGACACGATGTTGATGGGGCGCCCTTCAGTCCAAGAGGCTCGGGCCTTCAAAACAAGCCTAACAACCTTTGCTAAGGCGTCGGGACTAGCAGCTAATGCTGAGAAATCTCAAGTTTTGTTCTTCAACACTCAACTCATAACTCAGAGAAACATAGGGAGGATTTTGGGATTTACAAAGGGAACACTGCCGACTAAGTATCTGGGGGTCCCTTTAGGACAGGGAATTATCAGGCAGGCATCCTGGCAAGATCTACTGGACAAGATTTAGGCCAGATTGGCTAGTTGGACCCTCAAACCCTTAAACCTTCCTGGGAGATTAGTCTTGATCAAATCGGTCCTCCAAGCCATGCCGATGTACCTATTCTCGGTCTTATCTGCTCCAAAGTCATTCTTAAGGGAAATCAAAAGCATCCAAAGGAATTTCCTTTGGGCGGGGAGGGAAACTAAAGCCAAATTTGCTCTAGTCAGTTGGGATAAGGTAAGCATGCCTAAGGATAAAGGGGGCCTTGGGCTCCAGGATCCTGAAACGGTGGGGGAAGTGCAGGGAGCCAAGATATGGTGGAGATGGTGCAATTACAAACAGGAGCCTTGGGCCAAGATCTGGCACATAAAGTATGCTAGGAGTCGCCCAAAAGCTCAGCTGGTTTGATTCAATGGGGATCCTCAAGGGTCTCACATTTGGCAAAAGGCGAGGGAAGGGAGGAAGTTGGTCCAAGAGCATAACTTCTGGGAAGTAAAAACGGGAAACCACACCAAATTTTGGGACGACTCCAGGAACCAATTCCCTAAGCTAGGGAATGACCCTTAGTGGCAACATATCAGGGCTAGAAGTATTGAGGAAGGCAAAGAAAAGGTTCATCAGTTCTGGGAGGGGGGTCCTCAAGAAGACAGGCGCAGGTCGATGATTCCGGTCAATCAGGATGCCCAGATCTCGGCTGAAGATATTAGAGCCCTTGAGGATGAATTACAAGAGTGATGCGTTTTGATCAAGAATGGGGATGATACTCTTAGATGGGGATACTCTCAGAAGGGGACTTTCAGCATCAAAGAAGCATACAACATTAAAATAAGGCGCCAGGAGGAGGAGGATGAGATTTAGAAGAAAATATGGACTTCCATCCCCTGGCCAAAAGTGGCTACCTTCTACTAGCTTGTGGTAAGACGCAGGATCCTGACTGCAGAGAACTTGAGTCGTAGAGGTATCCACGGACCATCTCGATGTGTTCTATGTGTTAGCTAGGAAGAGAGCATGGGTCACCTCCTCGACACATGCGCCTTCGCCTTAGATCTATGGGACAAAGGAGCGCAACTTTTCAGGAAGAGCAACAAATGTAGAGGGAACCCAGGCCAAACCTTAAGGGATTTGCATCCCAAAAATTTCAAAAATAGTATTCTACAGGTTTTATGGCAAGCCTTTCCAGGCACTGTGATGTGGGTAATATGGAAGGAACGAAACGACAGAATTTTTAGGGTAAAACAACAATCCCCGGAGGAAGTCTGGAAGATTATAACCTCCAACTTGATGGAAACAGTGCGCGGCATGCAGTGGAGCAAGGAGGACAAGGAATTCCCTGACCCGGAAAAAAGAATAGCGGAGGCGTGGGGTCTAGACAGTGGGATCATCAATGGTCTGCATCAAAAACCCAAGTCCTGCAGAGTTGAGAGTCCGAACTCGTGGTCTCCCCCTCCTAGGCTGGTGTTTAAGGTAAATTTCGATGGTGCGGCAAGAGGTAACCCAGGGGACGCAGGCTATGCCGGGGTTTGCAGAAACTCTTATGGAGAAATAATGTAGGTCTATTATGGCTCGATCGGGATGGATACCAACAATTCTGCGGAGTTGGAAGGGATGATCCAGGGCATACAAATCATCATCAGGTATGGTTGGATGTCGACGATAGTAGAAGGATACTGCAGCATCGTTATCCAAATGGTGAAGCAACTGGCCAATGGAAAATCCACGGAGAAAGTGTCGTCTAGCTGGTGCCTTGCCAACAGGTTGGATGACCTACGTTCCATGGTTATGACACATTTGGCGCTATCCTTCGTCCACGTTAGGAGAGAAGCAAATCAAGTGGCGGACTTGCTGGCTAATGTCGGAGTCAGTGACGTCAAGGCCAATCGGAGGGGACGGTTAGAAGATTTCGAGGCGGAGCTATGGATCCCTAGATGTCGACAATTGGCTACTCATGATATGGGTGACAGGGGACAGGTGACGGGAGCAATGAGAGAGGAACGAGGCAGGGACAGGTGGCAGCAAAGCCCTTCCACGAGTCAGGCCCATTAACGCGTGTAAGCATGTGGTCTAAGGTCAAGGTAATATGGAGTTATCATTTAAGCATTAAGAGAGTGTACGAAGGAGGTCTTGAAGGGAAAGGTGGATCAGACTCCGTATGGGATAATGATCCAAGAATGACGAGAGTCGTGAGAGAGAATCAAATGCGGGGTATGGAGATGGAAGGTTTCAGGATATGGGTAATCAATATCCAGTACCAAACCGTTAACGCGCCCATGGCACTAAAGCCTATTAATCTGAAGGTGGTTATAGAGATCATCACCCGAGTTCTGAGGAGCATCGAAGATAAGCTAGTGTGTGTAGAGTGTTGTCTGTGGGGAGAAGGAGCCCAGAGTGAATCTGTGAAGGGTGAGACTACAAAGTGAGAGATGGCTCCACCTTGAGGTGGTCTTGGGAAACCAGGGGGTACCATAGGACCGACTGTTAACTGGGACAAAGGGAAGAATGTAATTCGGCTGGGGAAGAGAGCAGCGACTTGGGCCCAACTTCAAGCTCAGTCACTGCGGAGACCTTCAAATATCGAATTCTGCTCATAGTCCGTTTAGCAATGGAGAAAGTGGAGAAGATGCTCCGGGATCAAGTGAATTCCATGCCGATTGAGGTGGTTTGGGAGGAGGTTGAAGGCTGGGTCTCAGACCCCGGCTCCATGGCGGGGAGAGCCTCGGCTCACCACCGACTGCTTATGATATATTGGGTCATTATGAATTTGGTTACCCAGTCGAACCGCAGCGCAGCAGCAAAAATCGAGGAGACGGTCGCGGAGATGATGGCAAAGAAGGAAGGGGACAAGGAGCCTATCAAGGCATGGAAGGAGCACAATGAAGAATGCCAGGACATGCATAGGAAGCTGGAGGCCCTCAATGCGGACTGTCGTCTCACGCACTGGAAGGTGGACTAGATCGCCTCTTGTCTGGGCATTGCTTTGTATTATCCAGGGATGGAGCATCATGTGGAAGGGGGGTCTGGTCTTCGCGCAAGTTGGAGGAGCAGAACTGTTAACACTCCAGAGGAGCGTGTGACGGATGTTGTTCAACTTTTGGGAGGTTGGTGCCATGATGTGAGTCCTGGCCCAGGATTCCAGGCTCTGCCTTAATCCCCCGGTTGGGTTCCCTCTGTGTTTTTGCTTATGTTTAGGCGGTCTAGTATGTGGCATGTAGGTCTGTATGTTTATTTGTCTGTTTATTAAGCATGCATGGTGGTAATTCTGAATGCAAATTAGGGATTGAGCTCTCCATAGAGGGAGCTCTCCCGCTTTTGGGATGGGATGGTAACCAGCTGATCAAATGTAAGGGTGATGGGAAAGACTATGGGCAGGTCGTTAGAGGCCTGTGGTTTTGGAACTCCATTGTAACCGTTTTTATGCAGTAAAACATCTTTTATTTACAAAAAAAAAAATCCTTGTTGATTTTCTGTAATTACACATGTCATAATGATTCGGCTAAGATTTTGAAAATATTGTTAAGAAAATATTCCTGCAAAAATGAATGTGACATGTGAATTAATCTGTTATGGTGTCTAGAAAGGAAGTGCCTAAGCTTGGTAAGCACAGGAAGAGGTGCTAGGCTCTTGAGTAGAGCTTCCATTGAAGCACCCAAAGATGTGTTAGGCTCTGAAGCGGGGCAGACCATATCTCCGTTGAGAGATGCTATATAGATAAGTATTTGATTTACTTATCAAACTTTTGTTGTTGTTGATTTTTTGTAAATATACATGAGCATATGATGCAACCATGGTTTTGAAATTCTTGTTATAAAATTGCATCCTATAGGAATGAATTTGACCTATGAATTAAATTCATTGTGGTGTTCGAAAAGGAAGCACCTAAGCTTGGTGATCACCTAGAGGAGGTGTTGGGCTCAAGAACGGAGTTGTTAGACCTCGGTTGAGAGGTATTTTCAAGTGATCTGAGGCTTGCAGAAACTGGGGTACCTTTTAATGCACACCTAGGTGTGCGGTGGGGTAGAGTTATGAGTGCCATGGTTGTATAAATCCAAGTTGGATACTTGTGGAACCAAAAGAAGATACTTATGCAGATAATTATTTGGCTCACTAGGCAACTTCTTGTTGATTTTATGTCAATATACATATGCATGTGATTCATCTATGATTTTGGAAAATTTTGTGAATACTAACATGGGAATTGACTCATTGCTTAGGACTTAAGCCTAGGTATTGCTGGTTGCCAAAGACATTGGAAATGTTCCAAGCTAAGGAGAAGGATTCTCCAAGACCCAAAAAAAGATCTTGTGGTGTGTACTAATGCATGCAATCAAGGACTTGGAGGAGTTTGTATGCAAGACAACCATGAAGTGGAACCAAGGAGGAGTTCCAGATCGTACCAATGGACAGGTAAAGGTCCAGAGGAAGCACCATGGTCTCGATACGACTACATGGGAGCTGAAGGATGCCATGCGATTGGAACACCCAGCTTTTGGTTCAATTTTGTAGAGCACTGAGGGCGACGCCGATGTAACATTTTGTTAAAATTTTGTAAAGCACTAATATGATGTAAATAGCGCTAATAAATCGTGGTGTGGAGCTCAAAGCAAAGGCCCCACCATGGATCTAGTGTTTTATGTTTCGACAATTAAAATCAATGCCGATGGTTTATGTAGGCACAATATGTTTTGAGACATCATGTAACTATGCAATTAATAAAAATACCATAACTAGCTATGTGCCACAATGTTAAAGTGATGGGGCATGATTTCACAAGGAATAGGGAGGGGAAAATATTCAAACCTTTGAGCCAATGGGGAAAAACCAAATGTTAAGGGGAAAACCCATAAAGTTGTCAACTACCCATTCTGCCTTTTGTGCCTAGTCATCTAGAAGTTGGTTGAGGAAATTATTTCCTTGGGATGGGAAAGGTATGGAGGTCAAATTTGAATTGGGAAGACCACCCATTTTGGAAAAACGTGTTTTTGACTTGTGGGGCAAGTAAATGCTTGGAAATGAATTCCCAAGCCATTATTCACCCATATGTTTTTCTCTCTCACGCAGTGGGAGCTCCTGGGATCTTTCCTTCACGTATTTGTGGTTGTTTCCTCAATCCACAGCTGGGAAAATATGTTTTCGGTATTGTTCAGTGAATGGGCAGATGAGATTCACGTTCTGGGGGTTTTTATAGGTCGTGTTTGCCTCCCTCACACAACTGGAGTTTGTTGTGTTTTTCCCTCACGTTTTTCCTGCATTTTCTTCATCCTTCAATGTTTGGGAAGTCGTTTTTGTGTTGTCGAGTGCATGTGCAGTAGGGATTCACTTTTTTGGTGCTTGTTGGGATCATATTTTCTCCTGTAATTCCCAAGAAAGCTTGTTGAAATCGTTTTTGGCTCCCAGGGTGTTTTCCCCAATTTCCCAATCTGTTCTTGGTTGCAAACCTGTTTTTGGTTATGCTCATTGGATGGGAGGTTAGGACCACGATTTTGGGGTTATGCTCATTGGATTTTCCTGTGAAGTGCATGCTTGTGTTGACTTGGTTGAGTAAGTGCAAGGAACCCATCTGTTAGATGGTTGACTATGTTTGGATGTGATTGTTGGCTTGGATGGGTAGGCCCAAGGCCCCCATGTTATTGGCTTGTTTCCTTAATAGTATGTGAAACCCATCAGTGTGTTGGCTTGACTGTGGGTGTATGGTCTTACTGTGTGTAAGCATGTTACTCCCTAATTCCTTGTGAAAATCATGCCCAGCTCGGGGGTGGTAGTGACGCTGAGAGATTGATGAGCACACTGGCCTATGGTTGGGTGGAACGTTGCAACGACATAGCTAGTTGCTGGCCAACTCAATTACGAGATAAGTATTCACTTACATTTCTCTTGTGTATTTACCTTTGCAACTGTTTTTTCTTGATTTATGAATTATGAACATGTTGAATGCTTGAATGGATGATTTGCTTCTGATGTATAGTTACATTTGTTATGCATCTGTGTATGTTTTAATTCAATGAATTTTTATTATCATGTTCATGGGGCTAGATTGCCCAGTATGACATCAAAAGTAGTGTTGGTCGCGTCCTCTCCATCGTCGGGATGAGGGGAGGGGACGTGACATCTAGTGTGGCTAACTAACAACCAAGCCACTCTCACGTATGCAATTTGAATGACCTTCTTGGAATTCAAATTTTCTTGCTATTCATGCAAATGTATGACATTGTATCACTACTTATGATTGATTATTGATAATATACAACGGCAACCTCTAATTGCAGCACTGTTATGTCATTTTGTGTGTAAATTGTCTTGAATCTTTTGTAAGATTGTGTTTTAGTCTTCAGATTGCTGTGACTGAATTTTCATAATGATATTCACCAAAGCATGCCAATTCATAGATAGATCTATATATCTAGATGTGTCAACATTACATTCCCATCTCTATTTATAGGCTTGCACCTTTTACAAAATGGTTCACTTTGACCAACTTCCACCTTGCACCGCGAGGTTTGATATTTTGGAAGTCATGCAATGGTGTGAGGTTTTAGCTAGGGTTTCTGTATCATTCCTAGGATTTTTGGTCCCTGAGGAGTGTGCGGCAACCCATGTTCAGAATGAGGTCTAGGATGTCTTAATATCACCGGTGTATGTGTATGTCAGAGTCTTGGTTTGTTTGAAGATTGACATTTAGTGTTTTTCATTGTTCAATTCGTCCCTCGTTACTTGCCTAGAGCTTGGTGTCTATGGTGGTAGCCTAGTCAGAAGAGTTGGGGTCTTCTTGGTTCGTATCCATTCTATGTCAACATCATGGATGAGGCGGAGACCTAGTGGAAAGGGGTTGATGTTTATTGGGAAGCTACATGAATTTTCAAATATGATGTGGAGTACATTAAATTTTTGCAAAAAGTTCGACGATGTGATGACATGAGTAAATAGGATGGGACTTCTCGGTTGGTGGTGGTGACAAGTGTCTGTCCTTCAATCGTTTCCCCTAGGACTTTGAGCCCGAGTCTTGTTCCAAATTGGACTATGGTAAATGTATCTAGCGTTGATGTTGGTAGGAGTTCTCATCCTCCATGCTGCAATCCTCAAGCCCCACCAGGTCATAAGGTTTCTTAGATTCAAGGCTTGGGGTTTATGAAGGTTGGGGAGGTTGGAAAAGTAAGATTGTGTTTTAGTCTTCAGATTGCTGTGACTGAATTTTCATAATGATATTCACCAAAGCATGCCAATTCATAGATAGATCTATATATCTAGATGTGTCAACATTACATTCCCATCTCTATTTATAGGCTTGCACCTTTTACAAAATGGTTCACTTTGACCAACTTCCACCTTGCACCGCGAGGTTTGATATTTTGGAAGTCATGCAATGGTGTGAGGTTTTAGCTAGGGTTTCTGTATCATTCCTAGGATTTTTGGTCCCTGAGGAGTGTGCGGCAACCCATGTTCAGAATGAGGTCTAGGATGTCTTAATATCACCGGTGTATGTGTATGTCAGAGTCTTGGTTTGTTTGAAGATTGACATTTAGTGTTTTTCATTGTTCAATTCTTCCCTCGTTACTTGCCTAGAGCTTGGTGTCTATGGTGGTAGCCTAGTCAGAAGAGTTGGGGTCTTCTTGGTTCGTATCCATTCTATGTCAACATCATGGATGAGGCGGAGACCTAGTGGAAAGGGGTTGATGTTTATTGGGAAGCTACATGAATTTTCAAATATGATGTGGAGTACATTAAATTTTTGCAAAAAGTTCGACGATGTGATGACATGAGTAAATAGGATGGGACTTCTCGGTTGGTGGTGGTGACAAGTGTCTGTCCTTCAATCGTTTCCCCTAGGACTTTGAGCCCGAGTCTTGTTCCAAATCGGACTATGGTAAATGTATCTAGCGTTGATGTTGGTAGGAGTTCTCATCCTCCATGCTGCAATCCTTAAGCCCCACCAGGTCATAAGGTTTCTTAGATTCAAGGCTTGGGGTTTATGAAGGTTGGGGAGGTTGGAAAAGAAAAGCGTGCTCTTAAATCTCATAGAGTCAGGGAGGAGAAACTTTTATTGAGAAACGCCATGTCTAGATGATTCTTCCATGCTTTAACTAATGATTTCTAGTGATGACCCACATTCTATATTTGGTTGGCTCGCTGCGGCTCAATTATAATTACATGGATCACTTGCTCAGGAATGGAATGATTATATTTGTGGGCTCAGACATGCTGGGATATCCTAGAGCAACTCAGTGGGCAGGTTGTCTTGGACCATGGACCCTAAGTCCTGTATGATCATTGTGAACTCTGCACACCTTGACATTTTAAATTTCTATGCAAATTCTAAATCACTTTGGTGGTATAATATGTGGACTTGGCATATTCCTTTAAAAGTTAAATGTTTCACATGGCTTGTTTTGACGATCTGGGCTCTCACCTAGGATAATCTCTTCAAAAGAGGTTTCCAAGGTGTGGGGTTATGTTTGATGCGCAAAGAGAATTTAGAAAGCATACATCTATTAGGGGACTATTGGTTTTTTTCAGAATGCTTGGGTTGAAATAATGGAACACCTTCAAACATAATTTATGTGGAACAAATCTATAGTTGAGGAAAAATTGTTGTTCTAAAAAACTTATCACTCAACTCCTAGGTCGCTTCCCTTTTTTTCTATTTGTTACACTTGGAAGGCCATAAACTCCATTATTTTTGAAAACATACCGCAATCTCCCTTCTAGGTTGCAGCCAAAACTATCAGTTATTTTTCTGGAATATAAGGTTACATCAAAGACATGCCATCAATGATATGTGCTTGATTTTGTCATCGACAAAACTAGGGTTTGGGCCTTTTTTGACGGGGCCTCAGACAATGGTGTTTGTGGGGGAGGGATAGACCTATATTATTCAGACTTCCATTTTTTCTCTTAAATCTAAGATGTGGGAAGGGAACCAACCAAAGAGTCGAACTCAAAGACATGTCATCAATGATATGTGCTTGATTTGGTCGTCGATAAATCCAGGGTTTGGGCCTTTTTTTGATGGGGCCTCAAACAGTGGTGTTTGTGGGGAAGGTATAGCCCTGCATTATTCAGACTTTCATTTTTTCTCTCTTAAAGCTAGGATGTGGGAAGGAAACCAACCAAAGAGTCGAACTCATTACTCTTTCGGGCCGAATGAAGTATATTGTTCAAGCAAACATCCTACAATTACAATTTTTTGGTGATTCCTGAGTTATTATAGATTGGATTGAGGACATAAGTAAATTACAGATCGCTCAACCTTTACATTGGTGTACGAAAGCATAGTGTAATACCCCCATGATATTGCTTTTATTTTCATGTTTAGAAAATTATTTTTATTATGTAATGAGTTATGAAACTCAAAAACTCAAATGACATTTGCACAAGAGACCTTTATATTTATTTATTTAATAAATAAAATGACACTTGGAAAACTCAACTACATGAGGGGACACCAACCATGGCACCAAGGAACATGTGTAAGCAAGCTAGAGTGATTGATACCAATCAAATCCAATCCAAAACTCAACAACCAGACAAGATCCTAAATGATAGGGATTTAAGGATTCGATTGGACATTTGATTAGGATGGCATAAGACCTGGGAAAAAGATATATATATGAGTGCACTGGAATAGCACATGACACTGTATTGTGCATGGGGAAAATGATTACTGAGTGCATGTGTTGAGCGTTTTTCTATTTTTATGAGTCCATCATTAAAAACTTGTTATAGACTCGAGGATTGAGTGCCGCAAGGAAGTTACTTGTTGTTCTGGTGCATGGTTGTTGATCCAGCTCGGGGGTGGAGCGGAGCAAACCGTTGAGTTGCTGCCTCCTATGGTTGGGAGGAGTTGATTCTCCCAGTGTGTTTTTCCCTGGATTCAAGTAAGTAGATCTGATTTATTTTCTCATATACTCCAGTTTGACTGATGGTTGTTTGCTTACCAATGAAATGAACTGTAAATGGGATATTGCTATATCTTTAAATAGTATTTTATGAAACTATGATCTATGTGTATTTCGTCAAAATCAAGCATCTAGTAGCTACACATTTTCTTTAGAATCTAACGAAAATTTTTGGAACGAATACATAGCGTTTATGGGAATGAAATTGGTTCTTAATTTCAATTTGGAGTCTGTCGTTAAATTGTCTCATGGATCAGATACAAGACGAAAATATTTCTTGACTGTCAATATACTTTGCATACGAATTGTAATGTTTGCGCTTGATCTACACTCTGCATACACCCAAAGGTCTGCGTTTGTTTCCAATTTGTTTTGATCTGTAAAATATATTTGTATACGTATAACTCAGATCTGATCTGAAAACCTGGATATGCTTTTTGTTTACCATCTATGTGTCTAAACTGGTGGATATTTTTGCTTGGTGTCAAAGTCAACTCTCAAACTCTCTGCAACGATTTCATTTCCTGACCTGCACACAGATCTGCATTTTTACATAGACCTCTCTTCATGACCGCAGACACAACACTAAGGCAAAAACCTACCCACGTTTTCCCTGACATGGTCAAGAACCACGCAGGCCTTCTGCTCTCTGCACACGGTGAGATGGCTTGGATTAGCGATCTGATGTTTTCTTTTTTTGTCATCCTTGGGTATATGCGTTGAATCCGTCACTGAGGTTTAGAGCTTTGATTTCTCTTGGCCGTCCACTTCATGCCCGTAGGCTTTATAGTTTTGGCGATTTGCTGGTTGTTTATGTAACAATACGATCTCTACTCTATCCGCCGAACCCCGGCATGTATCTAAGATCGTAGCATGAGTGTGGATGCGGTTGATGGCATCCCGGTTCCTCTGTTCAGTTCTGTTCAGATCGTTGTTAAACCGATCGTATTGGGAGTTGTCTGAGGTTTTAATGCCAACCGCCAACACCTGGCATGCAATCACGTAAATAGGGGTTGCTTTCTCCATGATCTTCGATCAGTGGCAGCTGAACCGAAACCTATGCATTGCATTTGGACTTGCATGGTTACATTTGAAATCACATGGTCAATATGGATTGGAATCGCATGGATGCACTATTTTTATAATTGCATGATTGTTCTATGTCTGAGATTGTATGGCTGATCATAATTGGAAAGAATTGATTGTATTATATAGATTTCTTTTTGGTAGAATTAATGTGCAGTTTACAGCTTTCAGGATTATTTCCATAAAGTAGCATGAGAAATCAATTGGGTAGATTTTTGGTATTGCATATATATATATATATATATATGTATGTATTTTACTGAGTTCATATTAATGGATGTATGACTTTGGGTCTTGTGTTCCGTGGATTGTATATATTGTAGAGGGTGAATTAAAAACTTGTTTTAGTTAAATTTTTTATATATGATTATTTTATGGAACTGTCATTTAAAAAAATAGACGATTACCAGTATTTAAAACCAGTCGAGATCCACCTTGTCTGCCAGTCTGCCGCCAAGTTATTTATCTTAAAAGATTTCTGATTTTTCTTTTAACTGAGCCTTTTTACCTTCATCTACCATTTGGTTTGTAATATCCGTTCGTCTTTGTTAAAATCTCAGTTTGAGAGTTTCGTGGAGTGAGTTCAGCTTCAATTCCGAGTCATTTGATTTTATAACAAGTATATTAGAATCCGCAACAATAAATGCCAACACTAACATTAATGTATGGAACAAGGGTTAGAACATAAAATATGAATGGCAGATCCATGAGGGCATCGAGGGTTTTGTGTCTTTTATTTTGGGTACGTTACACAAAGTCACTTCTCCTATCTCTTCGCAGCTACACTATCCAACATATATTTAGAGAAAACAACTTGACTGCTGATGGTTTATCTAAAGAAGCGCTTCAACTAGTTGAAGCACTTCAATTAGTTGAAGGTTACCTGTTTGTGGAAGAACATCTGCATTTGAAGACACACTATTCGGTTATATTAGAATTCACATAATTGTTCATATTTTGTTGTTTGTAATCAGTTTTTGGTTATCTTTACACAATGACAGGTTCATATGTTTATAAGTTGTTTTGATTGATATGATATTTTGGACAATGTATGTAACTAGGAACTACTTCGAAGCACCTTGAGAATTTTGGATTTATTGAGCATCATCTCATAACTAGATTAATACAACTGGATTAGACTTCCTTTTTAGCAATAATCATTTCAATTTTATAACTTTGATTCATCTTAAAATAGCAAATTACAGGTTTTTTTCTGCTTAAAAAGAAGTTTCCATTGTTAAATCTATTAACCACCAATGATGCATCCATAGATACCCATACCCAAAGCTCATGATGCTCCATATAGAGGTGTACGGCTTTGACACCGACCAAGCTCATATGCATAAGGCTCACCCATGGGAGAATCCCACGAGTGCTTCACAACCATTGATTACCCCTTTCATGAATGGGCTCAAATTCAATAGGGGTCAATTATCGTTCAACGTCGACGAGATCACCACCGTATAATCTTTCCCATATGATCCAACGGTCCAACTTAGTTTGGGGTCAATCATGGCATAACTGAGTTGTTAATTCCAACATCAAGTGTCATTAAATTAATGTATAAATTTATTTTATTAGATTTAAATTCATTGATGGTGTTGAATAGCACTTGGAAAAGTATTACTAGCAAAGGCGGTTGTGAATTAAAACGCGGGGATAATGACATTTAATATGGAGGGAAGTACTATGTTCATTCCCTCGCACCTCAAAAGAGGTCTTTGGCTGGAGAAGAATAACAAAGAAATAGGAACAGTGGAGAAGAGGAGGAAGTAGACAAGAAGAAACAAGAAACAGAAGAGGAAGGAGGCAAAGAACAAACTTAGAGGAGAGCATAAAGAAGAAGGCAGGAGAGGCGAGAGAAAGAACATCAAGCTATAGAACATTAAGGTAGAGAACCTGGTAGAAGCAGCTGAGCAGTAGAAAACCAGGTCGTTTCATTTATTTATTTCGATTTCCATTAATACATGCTTCCACTTGTTAATATGTGCTCTGTTTTTAGATTGAAATTTATAGTTGTGGTTAATTCAACTTCAAGCTGGACTGCATCAGAAAGAGTTGAGTATTTCTGCAGTGGAAAACTGAAGCAAAGTGTAACGAACTCCAACAAAATCTTGGAGAGCAGACGTTGAGAAGTGGAAAGAAAAATTCTATGAGGAAACACAGCAACATGTGCCTGGAATTCCAGAGGCACAAAGCTGATATCAGGCTTTGTATCCTACCAAAGACAGATTAAAGTTCAGATGAGTCATGCCTAAAGAAAGCTTGAATCAACTAAAACGGAATGTGGAATCATTCTAATGTGAATAAAGCAGCAGATGCAATTGTCCACTTCGAGGATATCACAAAAACAGATGAAGTCATGAAAAGATTGGCCACACTAAAGAGAGCTTGCACATAAAGTATGAAACTATGGACAATCCCTGCAAGATAAGTTTAGAAAGTATAAAGATAAATTAACGAAATTGGAAGACAGTATTCTATTACATTTAGACTACAATGAAAGAAGCTCTTTTTCATAACATCTCGTGGTGGGTGGTCAAAGATTCTCTAGAAACTGATATTGAAGCCGAGCAGATCCAACATATTGTTACAAACGTTCATCTTATACCATATGCATATATATAGAGAGCAGGACCTGTGTTTATTGGGCTCCTCCTTGGATGGCATCAATTGTCACCTTCATCCATAACACCTCTTTTAAACCAGGAGGACAATGGGGACACTGCCCAATTAAACTAGGAGAAAATGGTATAGATCCCAAGAGAGACATTGGAGAAGTGGAAAGCTTATTTAATAAGTAATTTTCTTTATAACAGGGTTGACAGGATCAAAGTTAATCGCCCCCATTTTCGACTTTTCTATGAGAAAAGAAAGTTTTGAAGTTAATAGAAGTTTTAGTTTTGCACTCTTTATTCTATTTATATATTAGAGTTGAAAGAAATACTCTCCAAAGAATCAAAGTAACAGGGTTGACAGGATCAAAGTTAATCGCCCCCATTTTGGATTTTTCTATGAGAAAAGGAAGTTATGAAAAAAAGGAAGTTTTGAAGTTAATAGAAGTTTTAGTTTTGCACTCTTTATTCTGTTTATATATTAGAGTTGAAAGAAATACTCTGCAAAGAATCAAAGTAACTGAGGTTGAATTTAAGAAGCACAAATCTTCTTTTGTATCTAGCCCAAGAGAGATGAAAATTGAGACGAGTTAGTCAGAAAGGGAGCTTGAATCAGCTAAGAGAGAATGTGAAATTACTCAGAATGAGAAGAAATCAGCCGATGCTATCTTATAGTCTTTGCCTACAAATTGTTCACTTCGTGAAGCATATCCAAGAGATGAAATCATGAAAATATTGGACACACCAAGGCATGAAGTATATCCGAGAGAGATGAAATCATGAAAATATTGGACACGCCAAGGAGTTTGCAAATGAAGTATGGAATCATGTACAATCCTTGCAGGATCAGTTGTCAGTGTCACTAGTCAAGTATGATGAGAAATTAACCTAATTGGAAGTGAGTATTCTATTATTGCATTTGAACCATAATGAAAGAAGCTCTTATTCATAATATCTTGAGGTGGGTTGTTCAACAAATGAAGTATAAATATATAGGAGCCAGAGATTCTGTAGACGTTGATGTTAATGACAAGCAGTTCCAACTTAAATATGCCAAGGTTAATCTTATACCATACATATAGAGCAACATGACAAAAATTGCCGAATAGCACAAACTCTATAACATTGAAGATTGGAGAGAACAACCTGATAGGGTACAAAATATATAACCGCCATATTTTCTCCAAGGGCATGGCATGTCCAAAATGGAATCTCTTATGAAAGACCATCAAGCTCTCCAAGCCCACAAACAAATGGTTGTACTTGATGGCAAAAACAAGAGTTGTTCAGGATATAAGGAGCAGAGGATATCTGATTTCAAGTTAAAATTGGTGAGAGAATTCTTGAGGATGGTTGAAGTGGCAGAAGCTGAAGCAGAGCGTCACAGGAAAACTGAACATTTTTTCTTTGAACTCCAAAAATACTTTGTAGAGCAGATGCTATGATTGAGGAATCGAAAGAAAAACTGTCTAAGGAAACACAGGAATGTGAGGCTGAATTTTGAAGGCCTGAAGCTGTTTTTATAGACATTGTATCCAATCTAAGACATGAAATTTGAGATGAGTGGCCAATAGAGAGATTGAATCAGTAAAAAGAGTGATATTATATTCAATTAGAAGAAAGCAGCAGAGGCTGTCATATAGTGTTTCACTGGAAATTGTCCACTTCAAAAAGATATCCAAGAGAGATGAAGTCATCAAAAGATTGGTCACAACAAGGAGTTTGCACCTCAAGTATGGAAACAGGGAACAATAGTTGCAAGATTAGAATTAAAGGTACGAAGAAAAATTCGCCAAATTAGAAAAGTAGTCTATTACATTTGGAGTGCGAAAAAAGAAGCGCTCGCTCAAACAGTGAAGTTAAATGAATAGTAAAGGTAAGAAAATCTCTAACAGCTGATATTGATGCTGAGCAGTTCCAACTTCTATTTGCCAATGACCTTCTAATACCATACATAGATACAGAGAAAGGCGATAAGTCAAAGTGACAAAAATGGAACAAACTGTGTTGTAGCTACACCAACTACAGAAACACTTCAAATAAAGAATAAAGATCCAGTTACCTCTGCAACACCATTTCAATTTTTTTTCCATCTAAGCAGTAGCATGTCTGTAATTGTTCCCTACAATAAAATCTGTCGATGTTTCTTTTACAATAATGTGGTTGGTACTAGTTACTTTATATATATATATATATATATATACATATATAAACTTTTCAATAAAATTTGTCGATGTGTTTTTTACAATAACGTGGTTGGTACTAGTTACTTTATATATAGAAACTTTTCATCAAACATTCTAGTTTAATTAGTACAATTCAATTTTTTTAAAGAAGAAAATGCTCCATGGAGATGGCATATTCTACAAATGATGAAAACTTTTGTTGTTTATTTTTGTGTTAAACAGCACAAGAGTGTTGAATCACTTAGAAGATTGCATAAAACTGGAGAAAGTTACATCCCGCACATAAAAGCATTGGCAAAAGTTGAATATATTTTTCATGGCAGAGGAGAATTAGTTAAATCATTTCACTTTCTTTAGCAGAACGACCCTTTTCATGATGAAAATTGTATGTGCATGCAGTGCCCAAGTTTGACACGATGGGCAAGAACACTAATTAGATGGCTCTAATACCATCACTATCTGGTTTCATTAATGGACCCAAAAAAAAATACCATTTTCCTTTAAACTTTCTTGCAAGTGGAAGAAGAATCAAAGTGATTCCCTGTTTTAATATAAGTGTACTGAAGGGCTAGGTAGTGGATGAACACCTTTCTGAACATTAGGATATAGGTAATTCCATTAAGAAATATTAAACTGTTTCACCTAATTGTCCGCCCATGCCTGGAATTGTTTATAAAACAGGCAACTCTCTTTATTGCAGCTGTCAGTGATTAGATGATAATGAAAATCCATTGGCAGTTCAAAGAAATCCATTGGCAGTTCAAAGAAATCCATTGAATGTTATAGTGTATTGTATTTGGTCCTAAGTATAGTCAAAATCTTTTTTTAGTTTGCCCCGTTCGTATCCTGGTGTAGCAAACTTCCGTTGATATCCCATTTGGGCTAGTGTCTCTCGCATTTTATGTTGCATCATGAAATCTTTTGCAGTTATTGAGTGCCTCCCACTTGGTATTTTCTTCTCTTCAACTATACTGTTAATGTATTCAGATATACAATGCGCATTTTGGGCAGTATTATAACGAGCACAGAGATTTCAGAAAGTGAATAATATGGCCTGCAATGAGTGGAAATGTGTTTATGGGCCGATGCCATTTCTGTAGTTATTGTAGCATCTTCTTTTTCTTCAGCAGCAATACAGTGCACTAATGGAATCAGGCGTAAAAGTTTTGCAAATTAATGAAATCAATTGATTGGCTGAGCCTTGCGATGGACTTACGAATATTTGTTACTGACAGGTATAAATTCTTGTTCATCACTGGTCGGGCATCTATTGGTTTCTTGAACAGACATGTCATGCTTTCAAGGGCTGTTCTTCTTTCCACAGCTCTATCACGTTTTTTTCAGTCATTTATGTGTTGGTTAAGTAAATATCCCACATGCAAAGAAAAGTAAATGTACGGCGAAGTTCAGAGCTATAAAAAAAGAAGAATCGGGTAGCAGTAAAGTAGACGTGGGCTTTGGGTGTTAAACCCCGAGGCCCGAGGAAGTAATTCCTTAGCATCTCTCAATAAGAGGGAAGCACGTCATTGTGGTGGGTCCCTCTCCCAATGGGAATGGGTCTGCTTATGGGGTGATGGCGGAGTGGGGAGAGGTGGCGGTGATGCGGGGAGGCTGGGAGGTGGTTGGAGGGGAGAGGTGGGGAGATGGCGGAGGTGGGGGAGAAAGCTGTGTGGGATGCGGGGAGGCTGGGAGGTGGTTGGAGGGGAAAGGTGGGGAGATGGCGGAGGTGGGGAAGAAAGAGGGGCGTAGGTGGTACGAGGGGAGATGGCTAAGCGGGGGAGATGGCGGTGATGGCGATGTGGGGAGATGGGGGTGTATGGTGAGGTGGCGGTGATGAGGGAGAGAAGGAGACGGAGAGGGTAGATGGCGGTGGTGTGTAGGTGCTGATGACGGTGTGGGAGGAAAGCATGGGAAGATAGACATCGGTTGTGGGGGTGTTAAGCGGGTGGAGAGATGGGGCGAAACTGGTTGGAGAGGTGGAGGCAGGGTATAAAAGGGTGTGGACAGGGGAGGGGGCGGTACTAGGTGGATGGAAGGGGGACAGAAGGGGTTGGTTATCTATATAAGTGTCTTTTGGTGATACATAGAAAGGCTGGTTAATAAATAAAAAACTAAACAATAAAAAATGTAATATTAAAATGTTCAAAAAATTTAGAAGCTGAATCATTTTTTACGCTAGTTAAATAATCGAACGTGAACCATAAAAAAATGATTTATTATTATTGGAGTTGTGTATGGATCCATTTGGGAGATTTAAGTGATTTATTTAAAAAAGTAAATTAAAAAGTTCAAAAAATTTAGAAGATGAATTATTGTTTACAATTAAATAATACAAAAAAAGTACAATTTATTATTATTGGAGTGTGTATGCGTCCATTCCAGAGATTCACATAATTTATTTTTGGGGTTGTATTTCAAAATTGAACCCTTCTTGGCCCTTCCAAATGGTTCCCAAAAGTGCAAAGTTAAAATTTCCTTTCAAAAAATATTTAAAATTTGAATTTTACCCTTTCTAATTGGATGGGCATAATTTTTATCAACATTTTAGAAAGGCAACATTTGAAATCAACCATCCATATAAATTTCTCAAGATGTTGAAATTCCTACGCTATAAAGTTCAACTTATCATTCAAAATATTGGAAATATGATAAATTATAATCACTCACTCACCCATGTTATGCATCGAGTGCTTAGTTGTGTAAGATGACCACTAATCATTGATGACTACGAGACATTACCCATCGAGATGTGACTCTGATTCCTTAGTACTTGGGGCTTCAATCTAAAGTGTGACAATGTGTCAAAAACTACAACTATAATAACAATGAACAACTAATAGTCTACTACTAGGCCCGAAACGAGCTCAAAACTTTGTTCCTACTACCTATGTGAACCGCACTATCAATGTCCACTCAGTTTTTGTCTAACTAAAATTCAAAAGGTTGGTTTGATGAGTCCTGCTCTACAAGGCTTCATTTTTGGCATGAATATCATGGACTCACGAGAACTATAAACAACACCCGATGTCATGCAAATACAAATAATGACATTTAGCTAAGATCATAAACTATGTAGAGGTCGATTTATGCATTGCTATAGAGAGGTGTCATTGGGCACACGACATTAAAAAACAATGGTTATTAATAAAATTACTTGTCTTTACATGCACTTGCCTATAAATCCTCATCTCATAGTCATAATTAAGGATTATTATGCATGCACATCCTAACCTTATAATACAAATTGGGTCAAGGCACAAAGACAACCATAAAATATTAAACGTGTAAAGATGCAAAGAGTAAGAGAGAACTATAAGGAAATCTTATATTAAATTTACCGTGTAAGTCTTTAATTAACACTATCAACTGAGATTTGGATTGTTGTGATCTTCTGATCACTCCTCACTAATGTGATTGCAAGGCATTCTTTGAAGGTGAGGTCCATAATTTTAGGTCTTCTTCCTCATTATCATGCTTTTTGGTAAGACAATAAAGAGGGTAATAGCCTCCATCAACATGGAAAACGGTTTCGACATAGAGGTGGTTTCATAAGTGAGCAATGGCTTCCAGTGGGTGGTTTCCCCGTCAATCCAATCCTTTTTCCCCATGCTACAGTACTCCAACCTGCCAATGAGCGCCTTGGTATAAAGAGCATCAACCCGCTCCATGGAGACGTCGTGTCCGAGCACACATCGCAGACGACCTTCCTGTGCCTTGATGGCTTTTTCTTTTCGTCAGTGGCGTGGTCTAGATAAACCCTCACGGCAAGGAGAGTTACCGTCCCGTGCCCCCAAAACCGTCACCTGAGACCCAAGGTGTGCTATCATAACCCTCAGATAGTGAGAAAAGCCAAGATAAGATGCCCAACCAGCACCTTGCCCATCTGCACACCAATACCACTAACCCTAAAACCCAAACAGGGAAAGGTGTGAGAGGCCGAAAAAACCCCTCTCAAACCACCAAAGAAGCAGACCAAGAAATACAAAAACTGCCACAGAAGGCGTACCAACACGAGAATAACGACCACAAAAAAAAACGCAAAGCGACCCCTGACTAAAACCCGACTGGCAGACAAGAAAGGAAACTGCCCAAAGGAGTCGATAGGAAATACAGGTCAAACATCATCATTGAGCGCATCTCTTCTCAGAGCACAAAGAGAACTGACTCCCAACAAAGTCAAACCCTCAGACCGTCAAACAAGACATAACCATAAAAAACCCAGGATAAACAAACCCAGACAAAATCACATGCAGCGACTGGCTATCGAAACCAACAACTAATCATCCGCCCAAAAAACGACGTCCACTTTATACTACTCTAGTCTTGATGTTACTTTTCTGCTAATGCATGTGGTATTAATACATCATAGCTTTTATATTTTCCCTTTCACGCAGAATCATCCCCGGAAGGATTTTAACATAAAATTAAAATCGAGATGTAGTGTTACACAAAACTTGCAAAAAAATAACACCACATAAGTCAATTTTTTATTAACTACTCTCTCCATTAAAGGGTATAAGTACCACTAGGTACTTCCTTGCCTCCCTTCAGTATTTTGTAGGAATTAGAAATTAGTCCAAGAGTAATTTTCAGCAGCAGATGAAGCCCTTTGAAGATGTAATTTTTTGAATTGTCAAATTAGCATATCTGTTGGTTAAGTATGCTTAAATTTTTTCAAAGTGAGTTTTGTGTTTAAAATTCAGTGTACATGCTTATGTGTGCTCTGTTTTGTATTGAATTTACAGACTTTATTGTTGTTAGTTAATTCAACCCCAACTTGGGTTACATCAAAAAGAGTTTCTGAGGATGATTGCAGTGGGAGTAGCTGAAGCAAAGCGTCAAGGGAGAAATGAATTTCAATAAATAAATTCCTGGTGGAGCATAAGCTATGATGGAAGAATTGAAAGAAAAACTCTCCGAGGAAAAACAAGAAGATGTCGTTGGATTCCAAAGGCACAAAGCTGCTTTCACGGATATTGTATCTAACCAGAGATAAATGTAGGTTGAGATGAGTCAGGCCTAAAAAGAGCTTGAATCGAACTAAAATAGAATGTGAATTCATTCTAAAAAGAATAAAGTAGCAGACGCTATCCTATAGTTTTTCAATGCAAAGTGCCCACATCGAGGATATCAAAGAGAAAGATGAAGTCATGAAATGATTGGCTACACTGGAGTTTGCACATGAAGTATGAAACCAAGAACAACACTTGCAAGACGAGCTTGGAAAGTATAAAGAGAAATGAACCAAGGTGGAAGAGAGTAATCTATTACATTTAGACCACTATGAAAGAAGCTCTTGTTCATAAGACATTGAGGAGGGTTGTTCAAACAGTGAAGATACAAATCTACTAGAAGTGGGAGATTCTCTAGAAATTGATATTGAAGCCAAGCATCTACAACTTTCATTGCCAAGGTTCATCTTATACCATGCACATATAGAGAGCAAGGTGACAAGTGAAGTGAAGTTGCCAGCATGGAACAAAGTTTGTATGGTAGCTAAGCCTACAAAAACACTAAAAAGCAAGAATGAAGATCCTGGTAATCCTTGAAACATCATTTCTATCTCTATTTTTTTCAATCGAAGGCAGCATGTGTCTAATTGTTGTGTATAAAACGTTTACCCCTGTCACGATTGAATTCCCGTGGGAATGTGAAACCTAAAGATTCCCTAAGTTTTAAGCTTAATAAAACTTAAAATATTAAATATGACCTAAAGATTACCTTAGTTTTGAGCTTAGTAAAACCTAAAATATTAAATATTACAATCTAAAAGGAGTCAAACGTAAGGTCAATGTTTAGTTTTTTTATTAAGTTTTTAACATTGCTGCTCATTCTAAAGATTTCATCTGTTTTCTTTAGTATGAGATGGAAAACTTTACAGCAAAGACAGTAGAAATGATGAAACAAGAAAACCTTTTTTTCATGGTAAGGTGAAATTATTATTTTGAATAATAGTTACTTGTATTGTTGTGTATAACCTGAAAAATGATCTAGTAATGTTTGTATTTGTTATTCAGACTCTTGTGTATAATGAAATATGGATTTTTAAGTTGGTTTAGATATGTACAAATAGAAAATGAATAAACAATTGGCTTTGTGATAGAGGATGAATATGAACAAGTGGAACATTATTGTAGAGAGAAGAGCAAGTCATATGCGAATTAGACAGTAAACATGGCATTTGCACAAAATGATGCCCCAGATCCATTTGTGAATCTATATATAATAGCTTTGTGCAATCATATAAGTATGGCTTTCCACATAACTGTTTTATTTCTTTAGCAATTTGACAATCTAAGGGTCGTACTGATATATGAATTAATTCGTTTATAGATCAATAGCTGCAATGATTTCTATGTTACTATTTCCAACCTAATTCTCCTAGGAAACCAAAGATTTGGACTGAAATCTGGGCTGGATGATTCTGATTTCTAACCAGCATCATAACCATTATAATGTGTAATCTTTATTTTTCACATACACAAGTTAAAGAGAGTAAAACATATATGCAACAATGAAGATAACCATGCATTTAGGGAAGAGTTTCCTGCTCATAATTTTCCTTTGTTTACTCACTGCACCTTATTTCCAAGTAAAGCTTGAGGATTTCAAGTTCAAGGCGTTCTTGTTCATCCCTTTTAAAAACTGTTTCTATTTTACAGGTTTCAGACATTCGGAGGGAGGACCCCTCGTAGGCCTACTGAGGATACTGCGCTCACAGTACCCCCGATTTTCCAGGGAGGAGGAACATTTCATACATGGTGGATAATTTGTATTGAGATCGAGCCATGGACAGAGTTGCAGATCCAACACCAGCTTTTGCTTCCACAACTTCATCTCCAACATTCTGAATTATAACCGTTATTCTCTTCAATCTCCTTATGAATCTTACGGAAGGCTTTGTTTTGGACAGTAATGGAAAAATGGTGATCCCAGCATGACCTCAACAACTGGCACATCAATAAGTTTGAGATTCTTTTTCTGAGCAACAAAAGTGTTTGCCCTAAAAACATCCAAGGTGATAACATCAAAGAGCTTTTTAGAATCATAAACACCTTTCTGCTTGAGCACCTCAGAAGCAATGGGTACAATTGAATTTTCAGTGTTATTGATGATTTGAACGAAGGCATTAGGATAATTATTTGCAACAGCTTCTACCAAGGACTTCACAATACCACAATACCAAAACATTGATGTTGAAAAGGTCATATGGAGTAATGCCTGGCTTTCTTGGAATTCCTGCAGGGGAAAAACAATGTTACAGAGCAGTAAGAACAATATTCAATCAGAAAACCTGGAAAACAATGGATCTAATTGAAGGATATTCTCAAACTGGGTTTAGTGCAAGCTGAGTCTACCAGTCCCAGACTGGTCTACATCGTGGTCCCGGACCAGATGTCTGCTCAACACAAGGTTGAGTCTACTCAGGGCAGATCTGGGTTTATATCATGGTCCCAGACTAGATATCTACCATTCAACAGAATGGTCACTCAACACTGGGTTGAGTCTTCACCGTGGTCCCGGACCAGGTGGTCCCATTCTCCGAAGAGAAGGGCTCTCGATGCTGCTCAGAAAATCAACACTGCCTCTCAGCCATACCAAACTTGTCACGAAAGTACACGAACTTTGATGCTGTTAGAGGCTTGGTCAAGATATCTGCAATCTGTTCATCTGTACGAATGTACCACAACTTCAGAGCACCTCTCTGCACTCGGTCTCTGATGAAATGATACTTCATTTCAATGTGTTTCGATCTGTCATGAAACACCGGATTCTCTGAAAGCTTTATGCAACTCTGATTATCGCAATGGATAATCGTTGAGTCAATCTTTCCCTCGAACAGATTAGATAACGACTTTTTGAGCCAAACTGCTTCCTTACAGGCATCGCTTGCAGCAATATACTCTGCCTCAGCTGTACTTTGAGCCATGGAACCCTGCTTCCTGCTGGACCAAGAGATCATTGCTGATCCCATACTGAAGCAATAACCAGAGGTAATTTTCCGGTCGACTGCACTGCCAGCCCAATTTGAATATGAATATCCAGTTAACAATACTCCACTGCTGGAAATATACCTGAGCCCATAAGTGATAGTCCCTCGCACATATCTGAGTACATGTTTGGCGGCTACCAAGTGTATGTGCTTCGGATCTGACATGAACTGACTCAGTGCATTCACTGTGTAGCAGATGTCTGGTTTCATATGCACGAGATACATCAGGGAACCAATGAGCTGTCTATATAGAGTAGAGTCCACATTTTGTGAACTAGAGGCCGAGTCCCACAACTTTGTCAAGTTGGTAGTCGTTGGTATGTTCATGGACTTGTAGTCCTGCATCCCAAATCTCTGCAAGATATCCATTGCATACTTTCCATGTTTCAGGAAGATGTCACTTGGATTTTACCAGACTTCTAAGCCAAGGAAGTAATGCATCATTCCGAGATCTTTCATCTCGAATTCAGAGGTAAGCTCCCTCTTACACTGGTCTATCAATTGTTCATCACCTATAAGAAACAAGTCATCTACATATAGAACAAGTATCAAGACATGATTATGAACAACTTTAAAGTACAAGTTAGAATCAGTTGTACTTTTGGAGAACCCCAAGTTATGGAGAAATCCATCCATCCTGGCATACCAGACTCTTGGAGCCTGTTTTAGTCCATACAAGGCTTTCTTCAGTTTACATACACGGGTCTTCTTCCCATGAGTAACAAAGCCTTCAGGTTGTTCAATATAAACCTCTTCCTCAATCTTACCATTGAGAAAGGCTGTCTTTACATCCATCTGATGTAACTTCCATCCGAATACTACAACAAGTAAGATGATGGTTCTGATGGTAGTGTACCTGGCAACAGGTGCAAATGTCTCGCCATAGTCAATGCCTTCTTTCTGAGTGAAGCCACAAGCTACGAATTTGGCTTTATACTTCTCCACACTGCCATCTGCAGCATGCTTGATCTTATAAAGCCATCTGGAAGTCACTACTGACTTTCTTATAGCTCTAGGAACAACTTTCCAAACATGATTCTTCATGATTGACTTATACTCTTCAATCATGGCATCAACCCGTTCTGATGGTAGTGTACCTAACAACAGGTGCAAATGTCTCGCCATAGTCAATGCCTTCTTTCTGAGTGAAGCCACGAGCTACGAATTTGGCTTTATACTTCCCCACACTGCCATCTGCAGCATGCTTGATCTTATAAAGCCATCTGGAAGTCACTACTGACTTTCCTATAGCTCTGGGAACAACTTTCCAAACATGATTCTTCATGATTGACTTATACTCTTCAATCATGGCCTGTTTACTTGCTACTTCTTCGTACGATGAAGGTTTTGAACTGATAAGCTGACTCATAAGACTGGAGTACTTCTGTGGTCTTATGCTTTCTTTGAAAGTCCCTGGAGGAGCTTTATGCTTCTCGGCTTCTTGTACCGTTTCTCGGTACCAAGCAGGTCTCCTTTTGGAAGGAGGAACTTCAAGTAGTTCTTCTAGTGGACTTTCAATGTTCTCAGGAACATCTGGAGTTTGATCATCAAACTCTTCTTCCCTCTAAATTTCTGAATCTAGAAACTCAAGTGGAGGAACTGCATCTTCAGGTGAAAGCTCAAGTGTTTTACGAAACACCGCTTCCTCATGGAAGATCACATCTCTGCTGACCTCAATGTACCTCTGTCTAGGTATATATACTCGATAAGCCTTCAAGCAATCACTGTACCCAACAAATAAGTCTTTCTTACCGGAAGGATCTAGCTTGGCCCTCTTTTCTTTTGGCACATGAACATAGCTTGGCCCTCTTTTCTTTTGGCACATGAACATACACAGGAGTGCCAAATATCCTCATGTGATCAACTGCAAGTTTCTTCTTGGTGAAGACTTCTTCTGGAGTCTTCTCACCCAAGATAGCATGAGGGCTTCTGTTCTGGATGTACACTGCAGTTTCGGTAGCTTCAGCCCATAAAGACAAAGGAAGATCTAGATCAGTGATCATGGCTTTAGCAGCCTCACAGATCGTTCTATTCTTCCTTTCTGCAACCCCATTCTGGTGGGGGTTGTAAGGCACTGTCAGCTCTTTCTTGATTCCTGCTTCTTGACAAAAATCATCAAACTCATTAGATTCATACTCACCTCCATTATCTGATCTCAAGATACGGATGCGCCTGCCAGTTTGATTTTCAATCAGTGTCTTGAACTCTTTGAACTTGTCAAAGGTTTCACTCTTGGTCTTGAGGAAGTAAATCCAAGACTTCCAAGAGTAGTCATCAATAAACAAGACATAATATAAACACCCACTCAAGGAGGGTGAAGACATGGGCCCACAAATGTCAGAATGAATCAAATCCAAAATGCCTTTAGATCTACTCTTGCTTCTGGGAAAGGATTTCTTAGTGTTCTTACCTAGAGCACATCCTTTGCAAATTCCTTCATGCTTTGGAGAAACTTCTGGCATACCTTTGACCATCTTCTGCAATCCTGGGAGAGCCATGTAGTGAAGGTGTCCAAACCTTCTATGTCAAAGTTCACAAGGATCAACTGTGTGATGTACCAAAGCATGAGTGGAAACTTTGGAGGCCTTGTAGAGGTCTCCCTCTCGAACCCCAATTTGAACTGCTGAGTCTAGATCTGTGTCTTTTGCCCATAAAAAGACCTTTTTGTCCATAAAGAGGACTCTGTGGCTCTTGTCTTCTAAACCAACAACAGATAAAAGATTCTTCTTTAACCTAGGAACATAAAGAATATCATCAATATGAAGAATCGTACATGAGTCAAGTTGAAGTGAAGTTGAGCCAACTCCTTCAATCTTGTAAATGGAGTCATCTTCAAGTTCTACCTGAGTGGTGAACTTCTTTTTTCTGTAATTGGTAAGGGTACCACGGTTACCTGTCATGTGCTTGGAGGCACCACTGTCCACCAACCAAGAAGTGGAGCAAGCTGAGAAAGAACCAGTTAGAGCAGAAATCAAATAGTACTCTCTTCTAGGCTCATCCGTTTTATTAGCCTTGGTTTTCTTCTTCTTCTTTGGTTCTTCATCTTCTTCTTCCTCTGCTTCTGCAGTAGATGCTTGAAACCTCCTCTTGGGTTTCTTCTTGTTCTGCCTACAGTCTCTAGCATAATGTCCAAACTTGTGACAAGTATAACATTCAATCTTGGACATATTAGAAAACTTACCCTGAAGTTTCTTACTCTTCTTCTGCTGAGAGAAAGGCTTCTTGAACTTCTTGGTCTTTGCAGCAAGTGCAAGGTTATCCTGCTTGATTACCTTGTCAGTGTTCCTTGTTTCTTCTTGTATGCAATCATGCCAAAGCCTTTCAAAGGTTGGCTGATTTTCTCGTCCACAAACGGATGCCATGAAGGTTTCCCAAGAGCTTGGGAGACCATCAACCACTGTTTGTAAAGGATCATCATCATCAACAGTAACACCAATAGCAAGGAGTTGATCTCTTACCTGTTTGATCTTGGTGAAGAAGGAACCGACACTTTCATCTTTGTTCAGCTTCAAAGTTCGTAGCCTCTTCTTTAAGACTCTCTTTTGACTGGGAACCTTCTTTTGATAGAGGTTTACCAATGTATCATAGCATTCTTTAGCCGTCTTCAAGGATGTGATGTTAGGCATCAATTCTTCTTTGATAGAATCATAAATAACTCTTCTAGCCTTACCTTGCTTCCTCTTGTAGGCAATCCTACCAGCATTTGTAGTTGGCTCTTCTGTGACATTAAGAATAATGTCATCCAAGTCATTCTCATCAAGAATCACTGTCAACCTGGCTTTCCAGGAATTGAAGTTTGTTGAACCAAAGAGCTTCTCTTCCGGTTTGAAACCAACGGTAGCCATCTCTGTCACTTATCCACATGTTAGATCTGCAAATCTTATTCCAAGATCTAGTGAGAAACAACAGCAGTATCCCTTTACTGTGTTTTCACATGCTAAGCTCTGATACCATGTTGAATTTTCAGCATTAGCATAAACTTTAAAAATTTGCAATAAACATAAATAGATCAGCAGTGCAGTAAAAACACATTCATCACATCAGCACACATGGACACAATATTTTTCACTGGGGAAACCTTCAAAGGACAAAAACCCCAAAAGCATTAATAGCTCATCTCGTAAATGAGATGGCTTAAGAAATTCTTCAAAAAGTTCCTCAAATCCAGATCTGGATTTTGATCATAGTAACTGTAAAATTCATCAGTAAAAATTAGACTGATAATTTTACCCACAATTTCCAGAATTATAGAAAATTACCAATTTAGGGCTTTCTCAGAAAAACTGAGATTTTCTCTCTCCTGCCCAAAAATACCAGACTGCCGAAAACTGCCTGAAAATGTTAGACTGCTGAAAACTACTTGAAAATATCAGACTGTTTGAAAATTGCCCAAAAATATCAGCCTGCTGAGAACTGCTCGAAAATATTAGACTGTCTGAAAACTGCCCAAAAATATCAGACTGCTGAAAACTGCCTGAAAACATCAGACTGCTGAAAACTGCCTCAAAATATTAGATTGCTGAAAACTGCTTGAAAATATGAGACTGTCTGAAAACTGCCCAAAAATATCAGCCTGCTGAAAACTGCCTGAAAATATCAGAATGCTGAAAACTGCCTGAAAATATCAAACTGTCTGAAAACTGCTCAAAAATATCAGCCTGCTGAAAACTGCCCGAAAATATCAGGCTGTTTGACAACTGCCCAAAAATATCAGACTGCTGAAAACTGCCTGAAAATATCAAACTGCTGAAAATTGCCTGAAAATATCATACTGCTGAAATCTGCCCAAAAAATGGAATGCTGAAGATAGCTGTGCAAAAATGCTGAAGATGGACTTTGCTGAGAAAACTCTAGCTGATGGTTTGAACATAAGATAGTCTTCTTCTCCTGTGAGAGCAAAAGTGTGTGTAACAAATGAGAAGACTTGATCTTCTTTTATAGCCTTTGTTCACCTTTAAGTGGACAAGATTAGGAAAAATAAAAATAAAAATATTTTTATTCTTTCCCTAATTTCACTTTCACTTTTACCAAAAAGGTACTTTTATTTTTTCCTTTGACTTTTATAGGAAGTTCTTCTTTAATTAAGAAAAATAAAAATAATAATATTTTTATTCTTTTCCTAATTTCACTTTCACTTTTACCAAAAAGGTACTTTTATTTTTTTTCCTTTGACTTTTATAAGAAGTCCTTTAATTTTGTTTTCCACCTGTGGTCCTTTTAGGTGAACAAGATTAAGAAAGATAAAAATAATAATATTTTTATTATTTTCCTAATTTCACTTTCACTAATACCAAAAAGGTACTTTTATTTTTTTCTTTGACTTTTGACTTTGGCCTTTTACCAAGTGCCCCTGTGGTCATTACCTGTGGTACTTTTTTATTTCAAAAGTACATCATCATAAACCAAGAGAGTTATTAATACTTTTATCTCACACACTATGTGACACCTATATCTGGTACTAGGGTAACTTAACCAAGGGTAGCTAATCCTTGGAGAAGCACACCAAGCCCATAGATCAAGGATCAAAGTGCCACACACATGCCCGGACCCATTCTAGGGCTTATAGTGTCTTTATTCTCCCATAGAATGGCTACTCAAAACTAAGTTGAGTCTACCAGTCCCAGACTGGTCTACATCGTGACACCTATATATGGTACTAGAGTAACTTAACCAAGGGTAGCTAATCCTTGGAGAAGCACACCAAGCCCACAGATCAAGGGTCAAAGTGCCACACACATGCCTAGACCCAGTCTAGGGCTTATAGTGTCTTCATTCTCCCAGAGAATGGCTACTCAAAACTAAGCTGAGTCTAACAGTCCTAGACTGGTCTACATCGTGTTCTCGGACCAGATGTCTAGTCAACACAAGGTTGAGTCTACCCAGGGCAAATCTGGGTTTATATGATGGTCTCAGACCAGATATCTGCCATTCAACAGAATGGTCACTCAACATTGGGTTGAGTCTTCACCGTGGTCTCGGACCAGGTGGTCCCATTCTTCGAAGAGAAGGGCTCTCGATGCTGCTCAGAAAATCAACACGCTCAACTTAGAGTTACTAGAGGTTTTTGATACAATGCATGCCTCATCAATGCTTCCACGCTTGGCATACATGTCAATGAGAGCATTTCCCACAACTACCCATGGTTTAAATCCAACTTTAATGGAGTAGGTGTGGAGTTGCTTTCCCTGGTCTAGAGCTGTTATGCTAGCAGGTACACTAAGAATGCTGGTGAATGTACACTGATATGTCTTTATGCATACCATTAACACTTGATGGAGGAATTTTGAAAGTTCCTTACCAATCTCATTTTCAGAATA
This sequence comes from Pseudotsuga menziesii, assembly GCA_001517045.1. NCBI lineage: Eukaryota > Viridiplantae > Streptophyta > Pinopsida > Pinales > Pinaceae > Pseudotsuga > Pseudotsuga menziesii. Next base: position 105,428 of record LPNX011077344.1, on the reverse strand, counting down.
CCTTGCTTGCTTGTTCTGGGTTTGCTATACTATTCCATTCCTTAAGATCACTATCAAATGTGAACCGATTTTCCTTCAACCCCACCCACTTGAACTGCATTGCTAACTTCAATCTAGCTCAATCCAGGCTCTTACTCCTTGATTTTTATGATACTTCTTACTCATGTTGCATTTTCCCACTTTTAGTCCAAGGAAAACATGTTGAAGGTAATATGAACCTACAATGACACTCAAAAGGAAGACTGTACTTCAAGAGTCTTTCTCAACATTAGAAATGTCGTCTATACATACCCTTCAAGTCTGTTAAAGTCTGCAAGGTTCTTAAGTTAGATCTGCAAAACATCTCAGATCTGTACCAAGATCTACGTAGGCAATAGTAACCCGTTCAAAACTGTTCTCTTCACGTCCTCATCTCTGATCCCATATTAAATTTTTAACATGGATCTAATTTGATAGCAGTAAAAGGCTATTTAACTTTAAGAAAACTTTAAAACTTGTAAATCTGAGATTATATAACAGCAGCAAATTGAATAGTAAATAACCAACAGCAAAGAAGAGTCAACCATCCACAAGAGCACAAGATTTTTACCCTAAGGAAAGCCTTTCAAGGAATAAAAACCCCAGCAACGAATAATCTTCCTTAATATGAGCTGACTAAGTTTTACATGAGCATATTTAGAGAGCATATATGTACATCAAAATTCACTTTCCCTAAGGGCATACATACCAAGGGATCAAAAGATGAATGGAACAGACCTCAAGGGAACATAGCATATGAAGAACCTGCTGATGTAAGCCCTGGATTGGATGACGTCAACCCTGGATCAAGTACTGTAGGTATGTGGTATCCCTTAGGGATCTTTTATGCCTGCATTGAGAGAGATAGGGCCTATTGTAGCCCTAATACAGTGTATTGCCACTTGTAACCCTTGTGTGGAATCCAACGATAGTCTTCTTGAACCTGTCGTCATCCCTTAAGGGGCTTAGTACACTTGTGGTCCCCAATCTGTGACGCTCTTTGCTTGTTGCAGCATGCCTACAGACTTAATTGGAGCTAGAACGTGATTGTTTGGAGGGTGCAAAACTCTGAGAAAGTATGTTGTGACTTCCAGAGATATGTTGTAACCCTGATCAAGGTTTCCCATGACCTTCCCTACCTGTATGGAGCCCAAAACACTTGCAACAATGCCTACGTTAAGCCTCAAGGGCTAGAACAATGTTGGCACAGCTCTAAACGTTTTCCAAATGGTTCAAAAGAGGTCTGTGGAAGGACTGATTTGCTCAACAAAGACTGCTCCAATTCTATGAAGAGATAGAACCCGAAAAATAATCTTTTTGGTAGACAAGAAGAAGATCAAAATTATGCTCATGATGAGAGAGAGCTTCTTCGTTTATAATTCTCTGTTGAGGTTCATTCCATAGATTTAGGAATAAGCAAAATGATAAAATCCACTTAGTTAGGGTTATAATATTTTATTGGTACTTTTAGCCATTCATAAAATAATTTGACTTTTATCTTGGACTTTTGGTCCTTTACTAGTGGGTTCTCGGTCCTTCAAGGGGCTCTTGGTCTTTCAATAGTGGGATCTTGGTCCTTTAAGGGGTTCCATAATCATAACAAGTCATCTTAACTATTTTTTTGGTTTTAATGGTCCACATGTGCTAACTAAAAGTACACGATGATGAATAAGGAAGATTATTAATTGTTCTTCTTGTTCTTCTCACTAACACCAGGTCATGTGCTAGGTACTTCAACAAGGGGTGGCCAGTCCCTTGAGAAGGTCTCATAGTCCACTGATCAAGGAGAGTACACCATTTGCCTAGACCCAGTCTAAGGGTTCTAGTGATGACCTGGTAACTAACCAGGTGCCTCGGCCCCAGGCTGCATCAAGTTGACTAATGTCAACTACTTGGTAATTAACCAAGTACCTTCATTTTCATAGAGAATGACTATTAGCTCCAGGTTAAGCTTCAGTCCTAGACTGATATTCAATCCATGGTAATTGACTAGGTACCTCCATTCTACTAGATAATGGCTCTCATCCCCAGGCTGAGCTTTAGTCCTAGAGTGGGATCGAATTCCTGGTAATTGGCCAAATGCCTCCATTCTCCTAGAGAAAGGCTCTCGGTGCCAAACTAAGCTTCAGTCCTAGACTAGTATCCAATTCTTGGTAATTGACCAAGTGCCTCCATTCTCCTAGAGAATGGATCTTGATGTTGCTCAAAAATCAACACTTCTCACCAATGATGAAGCCAGTCACCACCTCTTTATCCTTTGTGAAATCTGTTAATTTGTGTGACACACACACAAACACATCCATCTTAACTTTGACTCTACCAAGCATCTAGAGGGATCAAACCTCTCCAGCTGCAAATCTTTCTTCGAGTTTAGCACTCTAAAAAGCGTTTTCACCTAAAAGGATTTGATCCTTCTCAGTGCTCGATGGATTCATAGTTAAAATGGATTTATGTTGGTAGACGTATTCCAACTATAAAAGTATATAGAAAGAACATCATGTTTTTGACAAAATGCTTTCATGGAATTTGTTGATGGGAAGATGTACAAGGAAGAGGTATTGTCAGCTTTTCCTTTTTTCCAAATGGAAGAGATGTTAAAGTTTGGAGTATGCACACGTCTTAGAGAAATGTACTCTTCTGGAATTTGATGATTGTCGGATTTGCTCAGAATGAGTACCTGCTGTGAGGCCCTGAAACTCTTCTCCCGATTGCAGTTGTCTTGTCCAAAGCATGATTCAATGACATTCTCTGACATTATTTCGTTTTGTGCATCTAGCAGCGTTACAACAGGGTAAAGAGATCCCTGGGTAGGTTTCGATTCAGATGTGTTTGTAGGAAATGATGCTATAGACATGTATGCCAAGTGTGGGGTATAGGTAATGCATGGCGGGTTTTAGACATTGCTGGGTATGAAAGTCATGGGCATGGTGAAACTGCCCTTCAATTATTTCAACAAATGTAGCAGGCATGAGTGCAGCCAAATCATATTACCTTTACTCCTTTTCTGCTTGCCTGTAGTCATGCAGCAAGCCTTGTAGAGGAAGGGTGGTACCACTTTAATTCAATGAATCGGCATTATGGTATTCTCCCCAAAATGGAACATCATGCTTGCATGGTTCATCTTCGAGGCCGGTTTGGCCATCTCGATGAGGCACATGATTTCATACAATACATGCCATTTGAGCCAGACGCTAGTGTTTATGGATACTTATTCATCGTAATGTGCCACTAGAAGAATGTGTGGCAAGACAACTTTTTGAGGCAGAACCTGACGATGCTGGAAATTATGTACTGCTGTCAAACATATGCTGAAGCTGGCAGGTGAGGTGATGTAGCAAAGGAGAGAAAAACAGTGGAAGACCAGTAATTGGAAAAAACTCCGAGATGCAGCTGGATTGAAGTAAAAAAAATAGGGTGCATGCATTTACAGCTGGTGACAAATCTCACAAATATGGCTTGTAGAAAGACAAAATATATGCAACTTTAGAGCAGTTGGACAACCAGATGAGATCTATACGTTATTGGACAACCAGTTGGACAATCTGTGCCACATGATTTTGAGCAGCAGAAGAACTAAGAGATTCTCCGTAGCCACAGTGAAAGGCTTGCCCTTTCTTTTGGGCTTATCAACACAAGCCTGGGACATAAATCCAAATTTCAAAGAATATTCAGGTTTGTGATGACTGCCACATAACTATCAAGTTCATATCCAAGATTGTTGATGAAATATGTGAGGAATAAGTTTAAATATTTAATAATTTTGTTTGTTGGGTAAGTTTTTTACCAGAATTTGCTAATTTTCTTTTAAATTCAAAATTGATTTAAAACATCATTTTAAATGCATAAATGGATTTAACTCACCTAATACTTCAGGGCACCCAGATTAAGCAAGTTTAAATATTTTTTAAGATGTTAAATTGTTTACCAAATTCCACAAAACCGATTTAACCCACCTAATACTTCAGGGCACCCAGATTAAGCAAGTTTAAATATTTTTTAAGATGTTAAATTGTTTACCAAATTCCACAAAACCGTGCCTGAAATTGAAAAGGGTGAAATCTTCGAACGTTTAGGCTACGCATTATTGTGAGGGATTCCAAAGGCTTCCATCATTTCAAGGGACATTGTTTATGTGGCGACGACTGACGATACAGCACAGATACAGGATATGTGCAGAACAGGTTTGGTGATGAGGCCTTGAAGTTCATTTAGAAAATGCAGTTGTCGGGTGTGAAATCGAATTCGATCAGTGTTATGAATGTGTTTTATTTACGAACCCATTTGGCGGCTCTACAACCAGGCAAGGAAATCCATGGGTTCATAACCAGAGGTGGCTTAGAGTCTGATGTTATTGTAGGCAGTGGTCTTGGAGATATGTATGCAAAATGTGGAAACCTAATCAATGCTCGTTTGACATAATTCCTGATAGAGATCTGGCTTTGTGGGATGCAATAATTTCAACATATGATATGCCTGGGCACGCCATACTGCCTTGGTAAATGAAGGCTGGAAATATTTCAGGAGAATGAGTCATGATTATGGCATTAAGCCTATTCTAGCGCATTATGCCTGCATGGCTGATCTTCTTGGTCGCTCTGAATGTATAAGGAGGCACAACACTTTATCAACATGATGCCTCTTGAACCTGATGCGTGTGTTTTGGGAACTTTACTTGGTGCCTGCAGAATACATGGAAATATAGATTTAGCAGAGTGTGGAAACCTAATCAATGCTCGTTTGACATAATTCCTGATAGAGATTTGGCTTTGTGGGATGCAATAATTTCAACATATGATATGCCTGGGCACGCCATACTGCCTTGGTAAATGAAGGCTGGAAATATTTCAGGAGAATGAGTCATGATTATGGCATTAAGCCTATTCTAGCGCATTATGCCTGCATGGCTGATCTTCATGGTCGCTCTGAATGTCTAAGGAGGCACAACACTTTATCAACATGATGCCTCTTGAACCTGATGCGTGTGTTTTGGGAGCATTACTTGGTGCCTACAGAATACATGGAAATATAGATTTAGCAGAGAATGTGGCAAAACTCCTTTTTGTTCTTGAACCCCAAAATGCTGAAAATTGTGCGCTGCTATCAAACATCTATGCTATAGTGGGCAGAGGGGGTGATGTTGCAAAGGTAAGAAAAATGATGAAGGATGCAGGGTATGTACCCACCATGAACTCTGTGCTACAAGATGTGGAATAGGAGGATAAGGGACGTGTTCTCTATGGCCACAATGAAAAGCTTGCTAATATTTTTGGGCTTATAAATACATGCCCAAGGACACATATTCGGGTGATAAATAACCTTCGTATGTGTGGTGATTACAAAAGTGCCACCAAGTTTATCTCCAGATTTGTAAGGCGATAAATGTTTGTTAGAGATACCAATCGGTAACATTGCCACCAAGTTTATCTCCAGATTTGTAGGGAAAGAAGTTTTTGTTAGAGATACCAATCGGTTCCATCATTTTAGGAAATGGAATTTATTCTTGTTGAGATTACTAGTAATGATAATTCAAATGATAATGATTTAAACTGATTATTAGCCACAAGTTGTAGCCAGGTGGCTTGGAGCTCAGCAATGGTAGGTGAGGCCTTCCTAAGCAGTGAGGTTGGGTGTGCATGCTAACCAGAGGTACAGGGGCCATCAGAAGCCAAGGTGGAAGAGGAGGTCAATTTGATCACAACGAGAGTTGGGGGAGCCATTGAAGTAAAGGTGAAAATATGTGACTGCAAAGCCCACAAAAGAACAAATTCTATGCCCTGTATCTGCAAATAAAAAAAACAATGGGTGCTTTGCTGAGTTCGTACACAAGAACAACTGTAAAGAGTGTTTTGGTAAACTAGTATACGAGATTTAAGAACCTGTGAAGAAATTAAGGAACATGGTGCAATCTGAAATTTCTCGGGAGAGCGCAACTTTCCATTACTTGCTTGGGCTACGGAAAACTGCGGATATTAAGTCTTTTGTTAAATAAACCAATCTTTACCTCTATCATGATTGAATTCGTGTCGGCATGTGGTGTTCGAGTTTGAAATAATGAGCAAGAACGCCAACTCCAATATAAAATGGGAAACACGCCAACTCCCATGGCTCTAATCCCATTACTTCTTAGCTTCCTCGAATGGGAAAAAGATATACTATTTCCCCTCAACTATTTCTGCAGGCTCTAACCCATTACTACTTCGCTTCCTCAAATGGGAAAAAGAAATATTATTTTCCCTCAACTATTTCTGCAGGTGGAAGAATCATCAAACTAAATCACTGTTGTAACATAAAAAGTGTCTTTGTCATGAAGGTCTATGGTCTATGTGGTGGATCCTTTTTTCGAGCATTAAACTATTGATAATTTCGTAATTAAAATGAAACTGTTCCATGTGATTGTCTGTCACGTTTTGAATTGTTCCAAAAGCAAGCAACTCTGCATATTACAGTTGTTAGTGATTGGTTGGGCGATTGACATCCACTGCCATACAAATAGAAGCCCATCATAACAAGCCCTAAAATCTTATTCAAATCTACTTATCATAAGAGTGAAAATGAATTATATGGAAAAAACTTCATTTACAAATGATGGATGACATCCCACTGCAAAAATCAAGTAATTTGCTCTAACATGGGATTATAGATATGGGTAATTTAGACGAAAAAGGAGGAGGGATTATACATACCTTTGAATGAGATCAATGGGCAGAAGAATCTAGTCAAGACAGGATTTTTTTAACTTCGTGTATTAGCTTTAGTGGTCTTCGAGCAAGCCGTGGAATCTCTTGAAGTTGGGACATCACGGGTTTAATTAATACAATCCATGAATAAAAAAATAATACTGGAAAGGTTTCCCAGCTGCGTGAGGAAAGGGAAAACACCCTCTCAAACCCCCAAAATGTAAATGTTTGCTACGTATTCACTCAACAACACCAAAAATGGGTTTTCCCAGCTGCACATACACTCAACAACCCCAAAAACGACTTCCCAGCTGCACATACATTTAGCAAGACCCAAAACGAATTTCCAGCCATGGGAAAAATGGAGAAATCAGCTAAAATCGTGAAAGGAAACACATAGGAGCTCCAGTTGTGTGAGAGAGAAAAAATGATGGGTGAACAATATGATGGGCATGCCTTTCCAAGCATTTACTTTCCCAAGAAGTCAAAAACACATTTTTCCAAAAATGGGTGGCTTCCCAATTCGAATTTCACTCCTATACTCTACCCATCCCCATGCATTAACTAACTTAACCACTTTTTGATGACTGGGCAGAAAGGACAAAATGGGTAGTAGTGTCACATCCCCAAAATCCGCTTAGTAAATTCGGAGGAAATGGGGTAATTTTTT
>LPNX011077344.1:68703-88555 GCA_001517045.1 Pseudotsuga menziesii | reverse complement strand
TCATCGTTTTAGTCGTACACGCTTTCAGTCTCCTAGCATAATTAAATTTCATCTATAATTTTGATGAGGCTAGGATTTTCACTTACAGTGCCTTTTTTACTTATGCTTCACATTTTTTTTTTGTCGTTTTCTGAGGGGATGTTACAAGTTGACAGTTTTATGGTTTTTCCCTTTGACATAGCTAGTTGTGGGTATTTTATTAATTGCATATTTACATGATGTAGAAAATTATATTGTGCCATAAGCTAGCATGATAACTATCGTCCTCAATTTTAATTGCTGAAACGTAGAACACTAAATCCATGGCGGGGTCTTTGCCTTGAGCTCCACACCATGATTTATTAACGCTATTTACATCATTTATAATTTAATGCAATTGGGGTTGAAACCGGGGTATTACAATCCCCTTCCTCTTCAACAGCATTGTCCTCAATGCTTTACAAAATTAAACAAAAGGCTATATTGGCGCTACCATAGTGCTTTGCAAAATTGAACAGAAATGGATGTGCGAATCGCATGGCATCCTCTAGCTCCCATGTAGCCTCATCGGGATCGTGGTACTCCTGCCTTTCACTTGTCCAATGGTACGATCTGGAACTCCTCCTTGGTCCCACTACGTGGTTGTCTTGTGTACGGACTCCTCCAAGTCCTCAATTGCATGCATCAGTACACACCACCGAATCTTTTTCCGGTCTTGGATAATCCTTCTCCGCGGCTTGGAACATCTCCAATGTCTTTGGCATCCAGTGATACCTATGTTCAAGCCCCAAGCAATGAGTCAATTTCCATGTCATATTCACAAGGTTTTTCAAAAATCATGGATGAATCACATGCACATGTATATCGACATAAAATCAACAAGAAGTTTCCAAGTGAACCAAATACTTATTTTGCATAAGTATCTTCATTTGGTTCCATAGGTGTTCGACTAGGCTTAAGACAACCATGGCACTCACAACCCTGCCCCACCCCACACCTGGGTATGCATTAAAGGGTAGCCAAATTTCTGCAAGCCTCGGATCACCTGAAAATATCTTTCAACTAAGATCCGACAGTTGTGCTTCAGAGTCTAACACTCCCTCTAGGTTCCCACCAAGCTCGGTGTTTCCTTTCCAGACACCACAACAAATTAATTCACGTCAGATTCATTCCTATAAGGTGCAATCTATAACAAATTTTCAAAACCATGGCTACATCATATGCTCATGTATTTTTACATAAAATCAACAACAAAGCCCACAAAAGAACAAATTCTATGCCCTGTATACGCAAATAAAAAAACAATGGGTGCTTTGCTGAGCTAATAAACAAGAAGAACTGTAAAGATTGTTTTGGTAAACAAGTACACAAGAACAACGGTGAAGAAATTAAGGAACATGGTGCAATCTGAAATTTCTCGGGAGAGTGCAACTTTCCATTACTTGCTTGGGCTATGAAAAATTGCGGATATTAAGTCTTTTGTTAAGTAAACCGATCTTTACCTCTATCATAATTGAATTCGTGTCGACATGTGGTTTTCGAGTTTGAAATGATGAGCAAGAATGCCAACTCCCATGGCTCTAATCCCATTACTACTTGGCTTCCTCAAATGGAAAAAAGAAATACTATTTTCCCTCGACTATTTCTGCAAACTCTAACCCATTACTACTTGGCTTCCTCAAATGGGAAAAAGAAAAACTATTTTCCCTCAACTATTTCTGCAGGTGGAAGAATCATCAAACTAATTCACTGTTGTAACATAAAAAGTGTCTTTGTCATGAAAGTCTATGGTCTATGTGGTGGATCCTTTTTCCAAGCATTAAACTATTGATAATTTCATAATGAAAATGAAACTATTCCATGTAATAGTGTGCCATGTTTTGAATTGTTCTAAAAGCAAGCAACTCTTCATATTACAGTTGTCAGTGATTGGTTGGGTGATTGAAATCCACTGCCATACAAACAGAAGCACATCAGAACAAGCCCTAAAATCTTATCCAAATCCACTTATCATAGGAGTAAAAATAAATTATATGAAAAAAACTTCATTTACAAATGAATGGATGGCATCCCACTGCAAAAATCAGGGAATTTGCTCTAACATGGGATAACTGGTGAAAACCTAATCCTAATGTGTATATGCTAATTAGGTAACCTACATGGTTCCAATTCAGTGAATGACTGATTCAGGTCAGGTCAATTGGGACTACCTAGATCACCGTGAAATTAGATCACAACAAAAATCAGGGAATTTGCTCTAACATGGGATAACTAGTGAAAACCTAATCCTAATGTGTATATGCTAATTAGGTAACCTACATGGTTCCAATTCAATGAATGACTGATTCAGGTCGATTGGGACTACCTAGATCACCGTGAAATTAGATCACAACAAAAATGGACTGAAATTGCAATGATAAACAAAATAAATTCGACTGAAATTGCAATGATAACCAAAAAAAATTCGACTGAAATTTCGATGATTACCAAAATATCGACTGAAATTGCGATTGTGATGATCACCAGAAGATCGATTGATGATCACCGAAAAATCGACTGGAATTGCCATTTTAGCAGTCCAAAACTCACAATTTCAGCAATAATTGCGAATGCGATGATCACCAGAACATCGACTGATGATCACTGAAAAGTCCAGATCATCGACTGATGATCACCGAAAAGTCGACTGGAATTGCCATTTTAGCAGTCCAAAACTCACAATTTCAGCAATTTCGGCGGTTTGGTACCAAGTTTGTACCGTAACGCAACGTACAAGTGACATCTGAGATCATTGAAAGATACCAGAAGTGGTCTCTCTTGTAAAGATATCGTTAATACCTTCAAATTATACATGTATCCAAAATTTCACAAATAAATAAACAAAAGACAGTGAAAATAGTTTGAAATATTCAAGCAAACTCTCTCCACTTTATACTACTCTAGTCCTGATGTTACTTTTTCTCTTAAGTATTTGGTGTTAATACATCATAGCTTTTATATTTTCCCTTTCACGCACAACCATCCCGGGAAACATTTTAACATAAAATTAAAATCGACATGTAGTGTTACACAAAACTTGCAAAAAAATAACACCACACAAGTCAATTTTTTATTAACTACCCTCTCCATTACTATGCTTCCGATTTTTCTGGGTGCAAATTGGGGATGTTATAGGTATGTACCACCAGGTACACCTTAGCCTCCCTTCAGTATTTTGTAGGAATTAGAAGTTAGTCCAAGAGTAATTTTCAGCAGCAGATGAAGCCCATTGAAGCTTTGAGGATGTAATTTTTTGAATTGGCAAATTAGCATTACTCAGTGTATATTCTTATGTGTGTTCTGTTTTGTATTGAATTAGTACACTTCATTGTTGTTGGTTAATTCAATCCCAATTTGGGTTACATCAAAAAGTGTTTCTGAGGATGATTATAGTGGGAGTAGCTTAAGCAAAGCGTCAAGGGAGAAATGAACTTCAATAAATAAATTCTTGGTAGAGCATAAGCTATGATGGAAGAACTGAAAGAAAAACTCTCCCAGGAAAAACAAGAAGATGTCGTTGGATTCCAAAGGCACAAAGCCGCTTTCACGGATATTGTAGGTTGAGATGAGTCAGGCCTAAAAAGAGCTTGAATCCAACTAAAACAGAATGTGAAATCATTCTAAAAAGAATAAAGTAGCAGACGCTATCCTATAGTCTTTCAATGCAAAGTGCCCACATCGAGGATATCAAAGAGAAAGATGAAGTCGTGAAATGATTGGCCACACTAAGGAGTTTGCACACGAAGTATGAAACCAAGAACAGCCCTTGCAAGACAAGCTTGGGAAGTATGAAATGATTGGCCACACTAAGGAGTTTTTACATGAAGTATAAAACCAAGAACAACCCTTGCAAGACAAGCTTGGAAAGTATAAAGAGAAATGAACCAAGTTGGAAGAGAGTATTCTATTACATTTGGACCACTATGAAAGAAACTCTTGTTCATAAGACATCGAGGAGGGTTGTTCAAACAGTAAAGATACAAATCTACTAGAAGTGGGAGATTCTCTAGAAATTGATATTGAAGTCAGAGATTCTCTAGAAATTGATATTAAAGCCAAACATTTACAACTTTCATTTGCCAAGGTTCATCGTATACCATGCACATGTAGAGAGCAAGGTGACAGGTGAAGTTGCCAGCATCCAACAAAGCCTATATGGTAGCTAAGCCTACAAAAACACTAAAAAGCAAGAATGAACATCCTGTAATCCTTGAAACATCACTTCTATCTCTATTTTTTTCAATCGAAGGCAGCATGTGTCTAATTATTCTCTATAAAACCTTTACCCCTGTCATGATTGAATTCGTGTGGGAATGTGGAAGCTAAAGATTCCTTTAGTTTTGAGCTTAGTAAACTTAAAATATTATATATGACCTAAAGATTACCTTAGTTTTGAGCTTAGTAAGACTTAAAATATTAAATATTACAATCTAAAACAGTTAAACGTAAGGTCAATGTTTAGTTTTTTTATTAAGTTTTTATCATTGCTGCTCGTTCTAAAGATTTCATCTGTTTTCTTTAGTATGAGATGGAAAACTTTACAGCTAAGATAGTAAAATGATGAAACAAGAAAACCTTTTTTTCATGGCAAGGTGAACTTTTTATTTTGAATAATAGTTTTTTGTATTGTAGTGTATAATGTGAAAAATGATCTAGTAATGTTTGTATTAGTTATTCAGACTGTTGTGTATAATGAAATATGGCTTGTTAAGTTGGTTTAGTTATGTACAAATAGAAAATGAATATGAACAAGTGGAACATTATTTTAGAGAGAAGAGCAAGTCATATGCGAATGAATTGGACAGTAAACATGGCATTTGCACAAAATGATTCCCCGAATCCATTTGTGACTCTATATATAATAGCTTTGTGCAAGTATATATAATAGCTTTGTGCAATAGCAATCTGATAATCTAAGGGTCGTACTGATATGAATTAATTCGTTTATAGATCAACTACCTGCAATGATTTCTGTGACTATTTACAGCCTAATTCTCCTAGGAAGCCAAAGATTTGGACTGAAAACTGGGCTGGACTGTACTGATTTCTAACCACCATCATAACCATTATATTGTGTAATCTTTATTTTTCACATACACAATTTAAAGAGAGTAAAACATATATGCAACAATGAAGATATCCAGCATTTAGGGAAGAGTTTCCTGCTCGTAATTTTCCTTTGTTTACTCACTGCACCTTATTCCCAAGTAAAGCTTCAAGTTCAAGGCCTTCTGGTTCATCCCTCTTAAAAACTGTTTCTATTTTACAGGTTTCAGACATTCGGAGGGGGGACCCCTTTTGCTTCCACAACTTGAGCTCCAGCATTCTGAATTATAATTGTTATTCTCTTCAATCTCCTTGTGAATCTTATAGAAGGCTTTGTTTTGGACAGTAAAGGAAAATTGGTGATCCCAGCATGAGCTTTTTAGGATCATATACACCTTTCTGCTTGAGCACCTCAGGACCAATGGGTACAACTGAATTTTCAGTGTTACTGATGATTTGAATGAAGGCATTAGGACAATTATTTGCAACAGCTTCTACCAAGGACCTCACAATACCACAATACCAAAAAACATTGATGTTGAAAAGCTCATATGGAGTAATGCCTGGCTGTGACCACCACATCTACACCCTTCAAAGAATTTCCCAATTCAGCTGGCCCAGTAAATCTAGAATTTGTGCTTGACAGTTGCAGTGGTTGAGACCTGTAATTCGCATTTGCAATACCATAAAGATACAGTGAGAGAGGTTGCCCAATCCCTCCTGCAGCTCCAAGTATAGCAACCTAAATGTTGATGTCCGAATTTGTCCAACAGTCAGAGCTGACTAACTGCATTTGGCCTGTGACTAAAGAACGATGCCTCAGATTCACAGCCTACACCAGCAACTGAAATTTCTTGAGAACCATCTTCGTAGGAATCCTGGTATCCAACCCCAGTCATCCCCAGTCGAAAATGAAGCGGGAACGGAGTCCATATACTCGAAACCGAATGTTCCAAAGCAGAAGATCAGCCCTCAACGCTCAATCTCTCTGCTTTATAGTCCTCTAGTTATTGAGTTGTACTCCTCTAATGAATGTGGTATCAATTGATCGTAATCTTATTATAATGGGAGACTTTAACCTATAATTAACATAACTAACTAGCATATCCCCAAAGCCGGGGAAATGAAAAGAACGTTGGTTGTCTGAAATGAATGAAATTATTTTTCAAAATTAGGATTTAGAGACTTTAACCTAGAATTAACATAACTAACTAGCATATCCCCAAAGCCGGAGAAATGAAAAGAACGTTGGTTGTCTAAAATGAATGAAATTATTTTTCAAAATTATGATTTAGAGAGTTGATTCATGGTATAGATTACAAAGGATAATGTGATTGTATGTATTTTTGTATTTGACTAAAATATTTAACTTTTTATTTAATCAGGAAAGAGTGAAAACATACATTATGGAAAACTCTATAAAAGCTCGCAATTTTAATATAAGCAAAGATAAAATTCAAAAAAACACTTGAAACATAATCAAACAAAACACCAAGAATTTGACGGTGTTTATAGTTATATAACATCTGTATTTGGTTTACTTTGAATATATATATATATATATATATATATTTCGAAACGGAAGAATCTATCTTATACTATTTTGTAACAAATATGTGATTTAAAATTGAACAATTGGCTTCACCAACTAAGAAAAGAAGCTTTCTTATGTTTCAAGAGGTGTACACAAATATCGTTGACATATTAAACGCTAATATGACCTCTGTGAAACGTCATTGTGAAATTCAGGAGGACGACATTGTGTGAACTTACTGAATTCAATCAAACCTAACCAAATTGAACTTTCTAAGGGAACCATCTTCTTTTTGTGGGGTCCCTATTTTACACTATAATTCCCTTGTCTAACTTGATTGCATCATTGGCAAGTTGATCTGCAACTGAATTGTTGAGATGCGTGAGGTGCATAAGTTTCATGTCGTCGAGGCTTTGAAGGTTCCAATTAATACACTCATAATTCCTACATTGTATATTCCCTTAAGTTTTTTCCCCTTTATATGCTTTATGACAAGAAACGAGTTTCTAAAAATTATAGTCTATTGTCACTGAAGAATCTTCACAATTTTTGTACATAGAAGGAAGGTGTACATTTCAGCCTAGTTACTTGTCACCACACCTATACCCATGAAAATTTCATTTCTTCCTTTCCATCTAGATCCAAAAAAAACCCTGCACTTGCCACCCCTTAGCATTACTGATATAATATTCTATTAACATAAATTATAATTATAGAAAAAATTACAATCATATTTACGAAACACCCCCAAAGCGGGGAAATGAAACATACCTTAAGTTCATTTTAGACATACCGAAATTCTTTTTGGTGTTTCATTTCCCCCACTTTGGGGGTATGGGGGTATGCTAGTACTATATATTTTCATTTCATCAAATAATGTTGACTGACTCAGCTTTTTGCTGCACTTCTCTTTGCTTTGATCTCTGCATGTGTTTTTCTCGCAGACACACAGGGAGGCAATGACTCTCACTAGTTCTCTTTGATGTGTGGTCCATGTTCAAACCGCCTATGGTGGCTTTCCTTCCTCCCGCGCTTGGAGTTATCTTTAACTTTTTCAATTTTCAATATGCATGGGATTTATATGGTTAGGTAGGTGTTATAGGAGCATTGATTTGGTCTTCAAACTCTTAGTAATAAACATGCAATAATTAGAAGGTATAAGAGTTTTGTTTTAAAGCGAATTAAATTCTAGGGGAAACCAAACATAATGGCCCTATGGCCAAGTTTCAATTGGACAAATTAGTATCTTCAAGGGTCTATGAAAAAGTTTCACAAGCATTTCTTAGAAAAAACGGTAGAGTTGTTGATATAATAGAAATAAAAAGCTGAAATTGAAAATTGCAATAGAAAATCTATTGCAAGTCATTAAAAAGGAGAATATATATATATAATTAAAAATAAATGACACTTAGATTTTATGTAAAACTTCTCAAAATCTAATTTAAAAATTTTGAAAATTTATCCATAATTATAAATTTTAAATTATTGTTCCACTTATTGTTATTCCATAAAAATAAAATAAAATAAAAAATCAAGTATATCAAACACTAAAACTTGTCACAATTTTTGTCATATATGGCAACATATTTCCAATACCGGCGAGTCTTTCGTTACAAAAAGTTTCACGAAATAATCCTTCACATTAAATTTTTTTATACAACATTTAATAAAAGTACTATAAAATTTGCACAAAATAATCCTTCACATTAATTTTTTTATATAGTCTTCAATAAAAAAAACTAAAACATGTTGTAAATATTAAAAAACAAACAATGGTTACAGGAGAAAACATCTAGCTTAATAAGGTATAGAAGATTTTCTAACCACCATAGAATTGTCCATAAGTTATTTCTAAAAAACCTTAAGGAGAGCATCCATGTGCACCAATGTTCCAAGACTACCATCGAGATAAATCTTTCTAGGCAGCCCAATTAACAGTGACCCTAGAGTCCCCCAAAATTTGATAATTTTGTAAGACAAAAAATATGAAGTCTTTACTTGGTCAATAATTCTTAAATTTATTTATGATTTTGTTTTTATTTTAAAAAAATGGTAACTTAGGTGTCAAATTATAATTCTTAAATTTATTTATGATTTTATTGTTATTTTTGAAAAATGGCAACTTAGATGACAAATTGATAATAAAAATGATTATTATTTATTGTTATGGAATCACCATCCTTCACCCAAAAATAATGAAACCCTCATACTATTTATCATTAAATATAACCCCAATATAATATCTAAATATAATAAATAATGAAAAAATATTCCTAATATTTCACAATGTGAATTGCATTTTGGCTTCAAAACCAGAGCTCAGGAAAGACCGAGGGAGAATTAGTGCTATATTTTGAGTTCAAATGGGCAGCACTGCAATCCCTAGCTTCACCACCCATAGTTCCAAAGGCACCATGAAATTGAGCATTTAATCTGTGTTGTAATCTCTAGAGCTTGTGACTCGACTCCGTTGCCTCTGATCTCAAGAGGCAATTATCTTCTGTTATATGAACATAATGCTATGAAGCAACATTGCATTTCTTCAATATCTCCTTGTTATCTATCATTAGATGAACCATTTGAGCCCTCGGCTCGTCCAAGTGTTGTTGTTTCCAGAGACGGGACCTCTTCGCAGATTCTCTGTTAAACAACATCCTTCTCTGCTTCCTCTCATCTATCACATGTTGTTCCTCTACTTCATCGGAGGAAAAATTGCTCCAAAAGTGTGAAATGGCCTCACTGTTGTCCCCAGGAGAATGCAATGAATCCTAGGTTGAGCATCCCTTGTCCATCAACACAAGCATTGATTTCTTTGTGGGCACTCCAATTTTAGCTCCAGGAGCATTCAAATTTACAGAAGATGGCGTATTTCCATATTGTATACTTTTCATATCATATAATTCTCTGTTAATTTGTGCAGGATGGTTTGGGATTACTAAGTTTTTGCAAAGGTCCATTTGATTTGAATGAGAAACAAGCATCTGATTTGACTACAGGTCTGTTAAAGAAGAAAAACCAGGGACAAATGTTTCAAATATTCTCTTGACGATCACTCTGTCTGCTCCAAAATATGAAAATGTTGCTACTGTGGTTGTTTTTTATTCCATTACTGCTCCGTTGTTGCCTGTGATGAATCGACTTGAATTGGAGATGGCACCTTATACCCAATTCAGCAGGGAAGGTTTCATATCTTAATTTTGGGAGCACAATAATACAACACAAGGAATAGCTAATAGCATATACTGCAGGAGATAAGAATAGGCGCTAGCGGAGAAAAGCTAGAAGTGAATAGGAGATTGGATTGAACAGAGGATGTATTTATGGGTTCTTTATGTACAATACATGTAGGAGACAAAATATTGATTTTATAAGTTTTTGGGTGAGTGGTAGAAGCACGCTTCCAAAGTGGATGAACGCATGGAAATCACACCGTGGAAATTTGCTACCGTCGAAGCTTGGAATTATCACTACATGGCTTTCCTTTCCTAATTTAGCTCCTCCGAGTTTGGAGTGGGGACCGTGGCCTCTAGATTTAGTGGGGAAGCGAGCAGATCTCGAATAATGACGGAGAAGAGGACACGATGTATATGCAGCTTCACAAGTTTGAAGGTCGTTGGAAGGACACGTTTCAGTGTCCAAGTATGGTTAATGATCTGTAATTTTTTAAAACTTCCCTCACCAAACTGAAAAGTCTTCCACAAGCTTCTTGTGTATTACTTAGTATTATATAGAGATTTTTATTCTTCCAGAATTAGCTATAATCGGCCTTAAAGAAGTTGTTTCTGTGAATGCATGTTCTGCGTTGTGTGATCCAAGCCTGTTAAGCGAAAGGAGGAGCAGAAGAATCTTCAAGTCACGAAGATACAAGATTTTCCTGGCTAACTGCGATGGGTTGGTTTTGGAGCTCACTCAGATTTAGATATTCTTTCACGCCACCGTCGACTACTAAGGATAATATCCGCTTTATTGAGTTTTTCCATACGATAATTCCCACTACCAATTGTGCAAATAGGAAATCCCAGAAAGAAGCCCAAGAAGCTTTGTTTTATTAGGCACCACCGGCCGAAATAGCATACGAGAGGGTACGCTCAGAAACTTTGTTTTCTAGATACTCTACACTTTTTCTCTACTAAGTTTCACATCTCTCGGACTGCTCCCTTTCAATGACCACATGAACTACATTTGGTGGATTTCCAAAAGAGATCCAGTTTAACTTTTCGACCTTGGCAAGAAAACACTTTGGTCAAGAACTTGTGCCTGTAGCAAAGTTCCTCATGTTGTGTTGTGTAATTTAAGCGGGTTAAGCGAAAGGAGGAGCATACGAAGGTTAGAGTCGCGAGGCCGTATAATTTTCACAGGCTTGGCAATGGACTTGGCAATGGAAGATCTTGGTAAGATAAATAAATTGTGTCCAAAGAGAAGCTCTTCGAACCGCAATGCCTTAATATTTTCACAAACTAGGCAGCGGAAGAGCTTGAGAAAATAAATAACATGTGTCTTTAGTGAAGCTTCTCTTCCTGCATTTTTTTATTGAAGTTAGTTAAGTGAAAGAAGAAACAGACATAAGTTAAGGCTATAAGATTTGCAAGAGCTGGGCAGAGGAAGTGCTTGTGAAAAAAAGCATTTGTGTCAGGAGCAAAGGTCGTCAATCATTTGTGTAAGGCGATGGTTTGTCTCGATGATAGCCACTGGCCCAATTCCTAATCGCGTTGTTAATAATCATGGATCGAAAAGATGAGGCCATCAATTTGGATATAGTAGTCTCATGCATACCATCAGGGTGTGTATGCATTTAGCAAAGAGAATTTCAAGCGCTTGGAGGAAGAGGTTGCGACACTAATGAATTTGATGCAGGGGCAATAAGAAGCGTTAATAGACAAAGAAATAATGGTTACAGAATATGGAATTCAAGTGCGGATACTTGCAGAGTTGAGTCTTCTTCCCCAGTGCGTTAAAAGAGCGACATAGGAGGTCATGATCATTTCAGTTTATAATGGAAACAACAAGCAACGGTTAGATAATGGACCGTAGACACTAAAAGAGGATCCCAACCTTTCATTACAAATGCCTATCAGCTAAACATACCATTTGCATTGATGCAACATACATGAAAGTTGCCATAATGCGGAATAATGGAAGGCACACTCTCATAGCTGGAAGGGACACTCTCATAGTGAGACACGGGGAGGCTCTTCATAGGTCGTTGACAAATGACGAAACCTTCTGAGGAGCAACCCCTTAAATAACACCTTCGGTGTAAACATGTATTGTTACATAAAACATCGAAAAAAAACCTAGAATTAAAATAATATGATTATTATATAAAAATTTAAAAAACAATAATAATTTTTATTAATTATTCTTTCAATTATAGATGAAATGCATGCCATGATCAATTCCATTTTAGGTCTAAATTATTAATATGATATTTGAATTTCATAAGTTAGTTTTAGAGTAGTTTTTACAAATAAAAGATAAAGTGCTCATATTTAACAATTGATATTAAAATACAACTATAAAATATTTGAAGATAGGATATTCTCTTATGGTTATTGAAATTAGAACTAAGTTTTAATATTTAATTTAACTTTTTATTATTAATCATGAGTTCATATTATACATTAATAAAATAATAATAATAATAAAATTAGTAATTAATATTTAGAATTTTACAAAAAAAAAAGTTCAAATATTTGGTTAAGATATGGTAGGTTGTGAATTGAATGCTTATATCTAGAGATGTTAAAAAATAAGTAATGATATGTTACACATACTACTAGTATTGGGTGGTTTACAATCGAAGATCTTTAAAAGTAGTAGCAATATCTTGGTTCAAAAATCTATTTAAGTTAGTGCTCCATACCTCATTTAGTTTATCCAATCACCCATCAATGTCACTTGGTGGATGCAAAATAAGATCAAGCTTACAATCATGAAAATCTCAATTCGACGAGACATTATATGGGGTCAACTTTACTCGGGTTTAAGTTATGGTATCCATTACTCCAACCAATTGATTAAATTGAACAAGCCTCGACTGGCCCATTGGCTTTAGAACAAAGACATAAAGTACCTTAAATGTATTCCCTTAAACACAATAGCAATTATTCGATTTATGTGTTTCTAGGATTAGTAGTAAAAACCATGAGTAGTACCAGTGTTGGCGTTTCCCAAAGCACCCACAAAATTTGTCCCCAAGGTTTACTAAGAGTTGATTTTGACACAAATTAAACTATTATTACTATTACAATCTCGAGATATGAAAATGCTTGTGTTTTGTTTAAAGAAAGAACTTTACCGAGTAATTTTCTAGATAGGGTTCCTCTTAAAGCCATGGCCAAGATTTGGGATAAATAGGTGTATTAATCTCATGGTTGACATTGAGTTAAGTCCAAGAGCTTGACTATGACTTCCTCATGTTTGTGGTTGTCAATAAATCTCATCTTCATGATATCATCACTTATGGTCCTTGGGCATGAAATAATACTCTTTGATTGTTTTATAGGGATAAGGTTTTTTGACATATGATTCAACCCAGTTTTATTTCTCTATGTGGGTAGAGTTATTCATCTTTCCCATGTAATTTTGGCCTTTCCTTGAGCACCTTTCACATGTATTGGAGGATTTATAAGAAATCCACTAGAACACGTGGACATAATGTTGCTCAAGAATTTTTGGACAAGTGAAGTCTTCTAGAAGGTTCTAGAAGACTCCTTTCCATCTTGTTTCTACTCATGGGGATAGGATTGATATGGATTAGATTATCTAATTCAACATGTGTTATGTATGTTGACATATATTTTTCTTGTGTCATGCCAAATATGTAGTCTAAGTAAGGGATAATGCACATGGCATGTGTTGGTGTAGGTTCAAACACAAACTCAATGCTCCAATACCTTAACTCATTGTATTCCAACATAAATAGTGATGGGCACATCAATTTTTTGTTCCTTGACCATTGCATAAATTTCATGCTAGTTTGATTTTGCGTTGTCACTTTTATGAGTAACAATAGTGTGCTTGGTTTTTGAAAGTTCTACATTAAACATAAGAGAAAGACACAAAAAAATGAGTTCAATAGAAATTGATTTCGGCATGAAGGCTCATTGAGATAAAGTTTACTATTGCACTATAGTTGGAAATCAAAGTGTGCTAGTAAACTATAGTAGCAAACTAATAAATTGTGTAAAAATAAGGTATCCATGTTGTATTTAAAAGGGTGGTGATTTTGTAGAGCATGGTGTGTTTGATAAGGGTATTGCACATATGCCCTTGAAAATAAATTTCAGACAAGAATGGATCTAATCGAAGGATATTCATAAATTGGGTTTAGTGCAAGTGGTTGAGATATGAAAGTGTTAAACTCCCCACCTAGGCGCAAAACTCATTTTTTGGCATGTTTTCCCTTCATGGGTCCATTGCTAATGGTAAGGTATTAACTATCTCATTCTCACTTAAGCGCTTAAAAATGGTACAAGTTATTGCTTGTAAAAAATAAATCTTAAACTATAATTTTACAAAATAATAAAAACTATTTAATGTACCTAAGAATGAGAACAATATTTTAACAATCTTAAACAATTATCTACAATTGCATCTATTTTTGTATTTGGGACAAGGAAGCTATACATAGTCAAAATCTATGGTTGTCATAGTATTGTATGAGTACTAATGCAAGGTGGTAGGGTAATTTTCCAAGAATAGAAAATTGGCAAAAGATCACAAGAATTATCCTACCCTCAACTTAGAGTTACTAGAGGTTTTTGATACAAAACATAGTGTTATAGTGTGATTTGTCACACCTTATGCATCGGTCCTTGATGGCCTTCCCTTGTCCATATGCAAACTCAATACCCCCCTTACTCAGTACAGCCCCGATGCTTCAGTTTAACCCTAAAAAGACATTTTGGAAGATACACGTGGGTCAATAGCTATGGAACTCACGTATATGCAGCTTGCACCATTACAGCCTGCGTACATCATATTTTCTGCTCAAAAATAAAAAATAATTGGATTTTTCCTCATAAAGCAACAGATATCTTGATCCTTGGCCTTCCATGTGCCTGGAAATGCTTTGATTCGACCCTCCATTTCCCATTTGAGAGCTATATATTGAGCCATTGTGAAGTATTAGAGGAGGAGAAATTTGGAGAGTAAGGAAACTGTAGCAAAAATTTTCCCCATTGCCATATACTTGAGTCTGCATCCCTTTATCCTTATTGATATAACTCTGTGTTCAACTCCCAAGCTCTCCATTGTCTTTTTCAGCTTGCCTTGCTATGGAGGATTGAAGTGGTGGAGGCCCAAGTGGAGGAACTTGGTTTCTCGGTTCCAACGAGGTGTCGACCGAGGTCGTCACATTGTATCTATGTTTTTACATTACTAGAAATATCCATTTCTCATCTATATTTCATGTGCAATTGTTTATATTTGTATCCATGGGTATCATTGCTTTATACATGTTTAAATGGATTATGCTAGTTTGAATGGTAACATTTAATATATTTTATGCTTCGATATATATTTGTTGTTGAAAAAATATTGTAAGAAACAAGCAGTTGATCACGAACTCAATGGTGGTCTTCTTCAAGCATCCAATTAAAATATAATTTCTAGCTTTTCATAAATAAAATAAAAAAATACTAATAACAAAATAGTAATCTAAAATTAAATTTTCATAAAATGTAAAATATTATATTATTTATCATAATAAACTTATCTCAAAATCATCATCACTTCTCTCTTTCCTCAAATTTTAAATTAATGATTTCTATCTAGCTCTAGATCTCATATTAGAAAACAATGTATGAGGGTTTTGCAGTTATCAAATTAATATGGCTTTAAGATTGATAAAGGAATACAAAGTAATCCCCTCCGACAATGGTATCCAACTTGAACCACCATAAATCATATTTTTACATGTAATGATGATTTAATAGTTTTCTTAAAAGTAGGCATACATATATAAAATTAATAAATATTTTTCTCACTATAAATATCAATAAGTATTAAAAATTTACTTTATTAAGATGGTTTGAAGTTTGAAAAAGGAAATAAGTATTAAAAATTTACTTTATTAAGATGGTTTGAAGTTTGAAAAAGGATGTGAAGTTATATCCTACTTGAATAGATATCCTATTTCTAACTTGAAGTATCATAAATCATACTTCTACATAAATTATTTAAATTTAATTGATATTTCTCAATTAAATGTTATTGTTTTTTAAATGGTTATAGATATTCTATTAAAACAATTCGTCACATAAGATTTTGCAACTTTCTATAAAATATGTATTACACGATGTTTACTTATTATTACATATAATAATACAAGTATAATACTCAAATAATTGAAATAAATTGATAATGTACATAATAAGTTGAAATGACAAATATTACACTATGAACGTACTCTCTACCGTAGGAAGCCCAATACGAGAAAACTCAACCAAAAGGTGATGACTATATCGCAATATTTTCTTCTCAAATATGAAATACAAATACAAAGAAAGATTAATTAACTATGGAGTTACAATAGACATTATGGCCTAAAATGGTTGCTCTAAGGTCTTCTATTTTATTTATTCTTCTCACAATATCCCACTAATTTTATCTAATCACTATGGAATAGAAAATTGGGAAAACAAGAATGGAACCCCTTCCTTTCGTAGTGTCCTAGTGTACAACATGTCATCATAGCTATTTAGGTTTAGAGTTAGGGTTTTTTCATGCCTCAACTCTTGATTAGGGTTAGGGTTTTAGGACCTCTAGAATATTCTTAAATTTTCACATCTGACTATATCTACATGTGTGAATAATAGGAGTTGACATGTCATCCACTTAGTGCCATGGTGGTTGTTGGTCACTCTATATACTCATTAATTCTCGTAACAAGTAGAGTGCTCAATATAAATTGTTAACCTGGGGAAGTTTGTTTATTTCAAAGGTAACTAGCAAAATATATGCATAAACATTTTCAGTAGCTGATGAATAAAATACAAATCATTCAATCCTAATCACTACTCAGTCAACTCAACTTCCTATAGAAAACCAAATTAAATCATTAAACTAGGAATTGTAAAGGACCTCTGATTCTTACAATATCAATGTTTGTTGTTTATAATCTAAGAATGAATCAACCTAGAATTACTTTTGCATAAAGTTAAAAACTATTTTACCAAATCATAACAATCACAAACCATCAATCAAAACAACCAATTCATAAAAGCAATGATCTATCTAATTCAACAAACTCTAAGAAAGATAAATGATAACGCTACACAGGAGTTGAGTATGTCTATAACAACTAATACTAATTAACACACTTTTGCATAAAGGAAAAGATTATCCTACATGGTCGACTGTCACACCGCAGTATCACAGCAAGCCAAAGGAAAACATAACAATGCAAGTGGTTAATGAATGTTGTCATAGTTGTCTATGAATGTATCACACTGAAATCCCACACTAAACAGAGATAACTTAAACTAAAACATATACTACTACCAACAACTCTGTAAGAAAGCAGGCCCTGACCTTTGAACGGAGATGTTGTGGAAGGATTAACAAAATCTACAACCAAACAATATTGAGAATTGTTGGTCCTTTTATTGAAATGATCCAAATATAGTTACAATCTCCTCTGCTATATCTCTATCAAAATGCCAAACCCGACTCCAATTTCCTTTCCAAACTTATACAGAAAATGAAACAGTTCAGTTACATCAATATCAGGCAGCCATGAAGATCTATGATTTTGAGGCTACTGATTAAACAAGATTTGTTACAACTATTATTACATTGCATGAGATCAGTTTGCAACAATGAATGAGCTTTAAATTCAAACTTTTCATAGGCTGAATCGTGTTATAGCTAACGAGCAGAGATACTCGGGCAGTTTCAGCTAGATGCGTGGAAGGACATCCGAGATTCTCTACATCAACAGCTTGGACCAGGTCATCAAACGACAACTGACACCAGGCACTATCCATCTCCAAATGTATCGAGCCGTTACACTTGGGACACTAGGAGATTCTGAACTCTTCTTATGAACCAATGACAAATTAGCGCAGATGAAAGATAAAGTTCATAATTATGACTAAAATCAAGCATTAATGAAATAAGTAATAATGATTTATATCTTAGGAATTCATGCTTGTTTTCTTGGAAAGGATAAAGAATTAGTTGTTACTAGGAGACAAAATTGAGGGAAAATGGCTAAACGGAGATAGGAAAAAAAGGGTAATTTTAGTGCCCAACATCTTCCCCCAGCTATCCAATTACATGTCCTCATGCAACAATTCCAACTAGTCTAAATATGAATCAGACTCAAGACTTTTCGTGTGAAAGTTGGTAATGTTGAAGGAAGATTCGAGTCTTTCCCCTTCCTGCAAAAATCCATTGCTTATGACCAAATTAGTCCAATAATCCCTTTTTCCCTTCTTTGTCATCCTGCAAGTACTATTGTAATTCCTGTTTGGCCACCAAATAAGAGGAAATTTGAATTTCAAACCTAGCTAGCTCAGACCACATGTTTCCATGCACTTGACATAACTTGGCACTCTGGACAAATCATACTTAAAATTTTCAAATCAATATGGGTCCTTTTCCTTTAAAGATATGGGATAAACCTACCATCGACGACTGCTCCCCTTCAGGGCACAGTCCTCTTGCCAAGAAATCAAACTGACATAAGTGGAGATGACTTTTTGCTGGAATGCATCCAACTAATTGACCTTCTCAGGGAATGAAATATATTTCTTATATCTGGTAATCAGAGGTACAGGAGCCAGAGGTTCACCTCGAATCTATAAAGTGGAGTTGTCTTCATTCCTATGAATGGTTTGATAATCACCCCACCAATGCATATGATTAGTGACAAAAGAGGTAAATGCTCTCAGATGAATATCCCCAATATGAGGAATTGGATTGGACTGAGATTCAATCAAACATGCCATCTCATGCAAGTATAATTTACATAATAGATTTTGCTCAGAAAATCACTCTAAGTGAAAGTCTCCAAGAACTGGGGAGGTGTCACAATTTGCCAAGATCTTCCTTCTTATAAAGCCTTTATTTTGAACAAAGTCATATGTTAAAAAAGAAACATAGGATAGGATGGAGCTATACAACTCAATAAATCCCGAGTTAAGGTAAACATTTGTTCCTTGTCTTTCTGCATAGACTTGAATTTCTTTAACTCTTTCAATTCCCCCTGCATTTTCTCCCAATGATTTTATTGGAATAAAATCTCTTCGCACCATTTTTCCCTTAGTTCATGAATAGTATTTTATGCTCAGCCAGATAAATTATTCCTTTATCATATTGATTCGCGTGATACTTCCACTTACTCACCTCGATCTTCAATAATGACAATTATTTTTCCAATTCTTGCTTGTCTTCATATGTGACTGATTTTAATGACCCTGCAACTTCCTTTTGTACTGTTGGTTCTTGTGTGTCAACAATTTATGTCTGTGTTGCTCCCTCTTGAGTTTCAGTACCTATCACTGCTTCCGTTTGAATAACTTCTTCATACGCTTCAGTAGCTTCAGTTTGAGTTGTAGCTTCATAAGTTTCAATGACTACTGTTTGAGTAACTACTTCATAGGCTTCAATAGATTCAGCTTGAATTGCAACTTCAACATCTGGCTTTAAGAACGTTGGATCTTGTGTAACAATGTTCAGCTCATGTGCTTCTTCCTTAGCAGATTCAATCTGATTCATAGCTTCAGCAACATACTTTGAGGATTTTGGTTCTTGTGTTTCAACAACCTACTATGTTTTCATCCTCTTGGTCTGTCGGTGTTTTTCCTGGACTATCTATGTGTCACTTGATTGATGTGCTTGATCCAAAAGCATATTAGTGTCCTCAGAACTACTTTCCGAAGGAGGCAATTTAGTACTCCCTGAATGTTGAGGTTGCACCGTCTCATCTTCTTGTAATTCAAGATTAGAAATCATATCCACTTCCAGCTTGGTTTCCTCTGTTGATTCCACATTTGGTGTCTCATTTCTCCCTCGGCCTAAATGTCCCGATTTCCAGGATGTTATTTCCGTCTTATCAACCTTGTATCCAAACGATTTGAACAACTTCCCACATTCATGACATAAAAGTTCCTCATTCTGTGAAATGGAATGTGGGTTTCCCAACTGGTCAACAACTTCTGCTAATGTTTCTAAGTCTCATGTAACATGATTTTTCCCAACTTCCTTCCATCTCTGTATCTCTTCTCTAAGTGCCTGCACATATTC
>LPNX011077344.1:16746-40182 GCA_001517045.1 Pseudotsuga menziesii | reverse complement strand
AAATCAACCAACCATAAGAGACAAGATATACCTTGGGAAAACCCTCCAAACATGGAGGATGAAAAACCCAACAATTCTTTGAGTATGATAGAAATACTTGCAGATAATGGTTTACAACACATAAGAAGCTTTCCTGATAAGAGATATGGCCTTAATAGTAGAGAAGAAATATCCAATGCAACCTTGCAAAAACAACTATATGCAACTATATTGAACATGGCATATGCCTAGCATATTAATAACAAGCCAAAAATCATAGCATACAAAAGGTAGTGCATAAGAGGCTCAGTAAACATAGTGAGAGCACCACCTATTGCATTCACAAGGAGGAGCTCACTAGAAATCCCTCCATTCAAACATTAGTGCCCTTCCTTTCCTCAATTAGCTTTAATTGAATGTTCATTCTCTTGAATTGAATGTTAACTGAACTAAACTTAATGTTAACTTTACTTGAACCAAATGTTAACTGACTTTAATCAAATGTTAACTGACTTGAACTGGATGTTAGCTTAATGTGAACTAAAATCAATCTTTAACTGATTGATGATCACTTAGTTAACATGATAACTTAAGTGTCATCAGTGTTTCACTCTTAGTTCCATCCATGCATAATTTATATTATTAACTTTTGCATGGATTTATTTCGTTAACTGGTGCATGATGATTGATGAACATTACTAAGCTCTTCTTTACTTAACTAATTACATTTATTAATAGTTCAACTGATGCTTTGATTGAGGCAATCATATTTTACTAAAGCTTTATAACTTGAGTTCACTCAAACAAGCATGGGTAATTCTCTTTCTCTTTCTCTATGATTTATCTCAATATCATTAATTAATTAATGCATGGTCCATATGTGTATTATCTATCCATCTTATCATATCATACTGAGAAGAATTATTCCATACATACCGATGATCATATATATTATCCCGGGCAATATAGTCATTTTTAAAACTCTTCCTTCAAGAATCAAGACCTTTCTATACCTGCTCTATAGGATTCAACCACACACAAAATATATGTACAAGCATACATATTTATAAACAGACCGTTGACTATTAGATATCCAATAACGTATGAATATCAAACCATTTACACAATAATTTCATTGCAACTCTACCTTTTCATTAATAAAGAAAATTGTGCATACCTACTCAAAACCTCACACTCTGGTTACACTCTCTTGTGGCCTGATTTTACATTTTGTTGGCCATCTCCCCTTCTCTACTCTCTACCTACTTGTAAATTCCCATAGCCTTACAATACATGTAGGGACGTTGATGCTTCCAAATTACAAGAAATATTAACAAAACCGTAACTGTCTACTAATTATAATTGCCACTACTATAACTCTTACTTCTATCTTTTAACTAACCAATCTACTTGATTATATGTACATTAGGGTCATGTATTCTTAATTAAAATCCTCAAGTTCTGATTTCATTTAGAGGGGGGGTCAATTCCCCCGCATCATACTCCCAAGGTAAAAGAAAATAATGAC
Source organism: Pseudotsuga menziesii (assembly GCA_001517045.1). NCBI lineage: Eukaryota > Viridiplantae > Streptophyta > Pinopsida > Pinales > Pinaceae > Pseudotsuga > Pseudotsuga menziesii. Next base: position 38,675 of record LPNX011077344.1, on the reverse strand, counting down.
CTCCTGATCATGTGTCTTCAATCTTCTTCTTTCCTGGATCTAATGCCTTATGCTGAAGTTGATCATTTATTTTGTTGCATTCTTTCTTTTCCAATATATGTAATCTAAATTTCCAGGATCCCAAATTATAGTTTGTCGTTTCCTGTATATTTTGTTGACATAATATCATTCAATCAACTTCACATTATTGTTGATTTTCCTTTTCCTTTTGTTGTAATTTCTTTTGGTTGTTCTCTTCATCTATATCCACAATTATTCAATCTCTTCATCCAATTTGTTCCTCTATTGTATAATGTTATACACTTTTCTCAAAATGTTTTCTTCACATATAATATTATCAAAAATTTTATCATCCATTTGTACTAAAGTATTCAAGGCTTCCAAAATCCTTTTCCACTGAACCATTGCATTATGACAAGTTGATTGTTTCCCTCTCCAAAATGTTCAATTCTTCCTTTAGCTACCATATTGTCTCCCAAGACAATTGCTTCTTCTACACTCTCCATAACCAATTGAAATGAAATTTCATCTTCTTGGAGCAATTCAACTTCTTCATTCACTTTCTCGAATACCCCCATACAAATTGTTTGGAATAACACAATCAAATAGATATTCATAATGTAAACATACCACCACATAATTGATATTCCATATTCATCTTTATCCTTTTCAATCTGCTTGCCATTGTTTAGAAACCGTCTTTTTTCCTTACATGTGCAATCCGCAGTCATAAAAAGTTTATTAGCATAAAAATCATAAGGTTATTTAGCCTCTATTAATGTTTTATGTCCCATTATTCATGCTAATTTTATTCTTCATAACACCCATTGAGATCTTCAACATACCTCTCTTTCATCACTTTATTAATCAAAGTAGACACATTATCCAGGTTCACAATTAATGTGAACTTCTTCCTTTTCTCAGCCGCCTTGAGCTCTTCTTCTTTCTCTTTATAATGATGAGAACCATTTACACCCTAAGTTCTTAAACAAAATCTTCCTTGACATCTTTTTCCTCCTCTTCATCAATATATAAACCTTTCTCTGGTTCACAGAAGTGAACTGTCTCCCCATGCTCAACTACATTGAGTTTTCTAGCATATAGTTTTATTATAGGCCTTTTTGCCCTTTTCCTCAATTTTTACCCAGAATACGGGTCTTCTACATCTTCCCCTTTCTATGACAAAGTTGTCAAAGCACTAATCCTTGATTCTATTTCAACAAGTTTCATTTCAATCTCTATTTGACTCTTCTTCTTTATGTCATCTGCTCTAACATCATTCCTTGAGAGTCTCGTGGAATCTCTTTGAACCCTTAAGATTATTTTCAGCAATTAACTATTTCATCACCTATACAAGATCCTCCATGTCCATGTTGATCTACAAACAAACCCTTCCGCTAGTTCTCTCACTCAAAACCATTCGAGCAGTCATGTTTCTCTTTATAGGATTCCTACTTTCATTCTCTTTGCCTCTGAGAACTTCAGTTATTCTCTTTACTTATAGCTCAACTAGAAGCATTCACAACACTCCTTGTTGCAAGGGTCCATTTGCCACACTCTCTTCTATTTGTTACTCTATCTCAAGAATATAAATTATTCTATTAAACACAAACATAGACCAAAATCCACTTACCATTTCTCCAACATTATCTAGCATTGATTTTGACTAAAATTATTTTTTTGTCTGCAAACCGGTGCTGCAACACTTTTCCTCCATTCACCCCAAAGAGAAATTGTGTTGTGATACCAAAAAATGATGTAGGCTTCGAGACAAACCGGTCAAACCACAAGTTAAAAACACTCACCAACTCTTCATCCTGCAAACCAGCATTCTGCCTCTCTGTCATTGACTCCAATAGACCTCACAATTTCAATCAAACATTTCTAAACAAAGACAACTCATAAATAGAGAAAATAATTAATAGAAATACAGGAACATGCAAATCCTATAGTGGGGGAACAAAGTTACTCTATTTTCTGTTTTTTCATCTTCAACCTGCCAAAATGCCTTTCACTCCTTTCTTGGACACGCTAGCTAAGATACACACAACTTAGTGGTGATTGAATAGAGTCCAGTCTCTTTATTTTCTTTGTAAACAATCATGAAAACCCAAACAACATTTTATCTCTGTTTTCATTCAACTAGCACACACTCTTAGGTGCTCCATTTCATGGTTGAACCAAGAATTAGACTAAGCGTTTTGATTTCATACTTTAAAAATGAAGTAATTAACTCCAAAAAGTTATGCTTCGTTGTACCAAATCATTGCAACTTTTTCATTATTTTTAATAACCAGTCAAATTCTAGAAGAAGAGGTAATAATGAATAACGAATGTCACCATGATGATTGTGAAGAACTGGTAGGGGACAATGATAATGATAATGGCAACTTTTAGCATGAGGAGACAGTTGCCACACTTCAATTCCCTATTAGACAAACAACTGGTAAGGCTGCTATGAAAAATATTTCACCTTCAGTATTACCGCACTTTCATGAGAAGTCTACAAAGGATCCAAATGAATTCCTCTTTGAATTCAACATTCCCTGTTGAAGTTATGACTATACCTCTAGTGAGCGGAAATTGAAATTATTTCCCGCCTCCTTGAAAGATAATGCCTTGCAAGGGTTTATGATTTGGGTGGCAAAACTATTGTAACATGGGATCATATGAAACGGGTTTTTTCTTGTGAAGTACCAAGAAAATTGCAGAACGGAGGATAAGAGAGAAGAACTATTTAAGATGGTGTAGAAAGACGATGAAAGTTTGGAGGATTTTGTGGAGAGGCTTCTGGATAATGTGCAGAGATAAGGCCATACCACTATTGGAAGGGATGTCCTCAAGATCATTTTGCTGCGTAGAATAAGAGAAGGCTTCCTGGACATGCTTAATCTATTAGGGAAGGGAGACATCTCCAAAGAACCTTTTGATCATATTGTGGACTTATGTTGACGATACTCTAGAGGGTCTTCCATAACCAATAGAAGGGACCGAGACATCTTCTCACGAGCACAGAAGTCATCTAGTGGAGGGGCTACTTGGGTAGAGATAGGAAACCTTCTTGATAATTTTAAAACTGACATGATGAGTTCCATTTCTTCGTAGTTGGATGTCATGAGAGAAAAACAGAAACAAGTAGCTAAAGATCTGGTACTTGGGGTATTCTACCCTAAGTGTAGGAAAAAGCATCCACTGAGAGAGTGCTCGTTTGATAAGGTGGAGGTATGTGGTCTGTGGGAACTATAACATGACATTAAGGATTTCCCTTCACCTCCAAAGACCAAAGTATTCTTTCAAGCATCCACTATAGACACAGAGAAAGCCCATTTCATCTTGCAAAAGAAGTAGTGGCAACCTCAGATTCTAGGTATAAAATCTAAACTTGCACCTTTCAATTCCTGGAATAATGTTCATAATAAATTTCCTCCACAATACTCATATCCTAATACACAGTGGCACCAACCTTCACAACATGCAATGCAATATTTGACACCTTGGACTTCATGGGCACCACATCCAAACCAACAAGCCCCTTGGTCTCCGGGATAGAGAAACCCTCATCTAAGGAACAATTTTTCTCGTAACCAGGAACCCTATCCACAATATCAGTAGCCACAGCTACAACTACCCAATAATGCTACACCAATGGGTGCACCACTCCGTCCTCAAATTCTTGCTCAACCTAACCCTAATCCTAATAATAAGGCAGCACAACAATGTGAAACCTCCAATATTCCAGCTTATTCAATTTCCCCTCTCTGTTGCAATGATTTACATTTACGATCGGGGAGGGTAGTGGAACCAATCGTCATTAAGGATGTTCCATCCTCTATGATTGAAGAAGGAATGAATCCACGTTTTGAAAATTCATTCAGTTCAACAATCCTCATTATTGAGGATGCCGAAACACTAGCTAAAATGTCGATTGAAATACATGATGAAACATCAGCTGAGGCACTTGCAGAGACACATACAAAAACTCAACCTACATAGTTTTTGAGAGAAACACCATATATTGAACGATTTGCCTTGCAGAAGGTAGTGGAACAACCTAGTTTCAATATTCTAGGAGAATTGAAAAACATTTATGTAAAGATTCCACTATTACAAGCCCTACATGATGTACCTATTTATGCCAAGACTGTTAGAGATCTGGTTGTAAAAAAACCAAGAAGGAAGCCTAAAGATCCTCCTACAGTGCATGTAGTGGGGAAGTTATTTGAACTTATGATGGGGAGGACTCCACTGGCTAAATATGATGTCCCGAGAAACCCCACTGTTACAGTATATATTGGGAAGACCTAGATCCCTAACATTTTTGTTGATTTAGTAACTTCCATAAACGTTATGACCATTGAGACTGTAAAAAAAATTAGGACTCGCTGATCTCAGGCCTACCTCAACCATATTAGAAATGGTTGATAGATCCACTATCAAACCGGAAGGAATCCTGGATGACCTAGTAGTCTTCGTTGAATCATGGGAGTACCCTGTAGACTTTGTTCTTTTACAACCCAAGTCACACCTGGGGGGAAACCCATTAATATTAGGAAGACCATGGCTAACAACAACATATGCATACATTAGCTATAGATCAGGGTCATCGACGATTTCTAATGGAATTGAAATTAAAAATCTGACCTTATATCCCCTAGTGAGACCTATCTCAGACGTTGAAATTCCATTGTGGATGGATTTTGAGGAGGAGGAAGATATTCAACCATTATTAACAATTGGGAGAGCCTTGAATTTCAAAACAGAAACCGAAGATGACACCATATGTAATTTTATTAGCGAACCTACATCTGTCACTCAAGAAGCATATCATATCTTGAACAACACATTAAAAGACTAACAACAAGAAGGACTTACAAAAGAAACCTTAGTCAGTAACACTAAAATAATCTGAGTAATTGATAACTCAAATAGTGTTCCAGTAGAAATCAAACTAGGGAAAACATTGAACATTAATCCTAATCTCAAAACCAATGAACTGGAACGTCTCGTTACGCTGCTGAAACGACTATAAGGGGGTCTTTGATTGGGAAGATACAGACATGAGGGGTATCCCCTTAGGACTGTGTACTCACCATATGTATATCAAGAATGATTAAAGGCTTGTACACCAACATCAACGCAGAATGAACCTAAATTTAAGAGACACTGCGAAGAAGAAATCCATAATCTTTTAGAGGCAACTTTTATCTATCCCATTTTATACAGTGAGTGGGTTTCCCCACTAGTAATAATACCCAAGAAATGTTAGTTTTTCAACATTCTAAGCTAGCATTATGATCTTAGGATCTTTAACTGAGAGAATAACATGCAGAGTAATAAAATACAAGAGACAATGAACACAGTGTTTTTCCTCGGGGAAACCATAAATGGAGAAAACCCCACAACTTCCTCAGAGATAGAATCAACACAAAAGGTAAAACCCCAAAACAGTAAGATGATCTCCCAACAGCAGCACTCTCTCTCACTCACTGATAGAGCTTCTCCTCTTTCACTCATGTGCCCCAATGAGTGAGTGTGTGTGTTGTAAATAGAGAGACTCACTCTCTATTTATATTCTTCTGTTCACTTGGAACCCACTCCAACATATCGGCCTCACTTAACAATTACTTACTAGAGCCGACATCTCTAGGAGTGTCTAATAACCCTAGTGCCCCACCACTTGTGGGGACTTTGCCTCCTCCAACCAATAGGAGGGTAACATAATGGTGGGGACTATTTCCTCGAATTACAATGACTCACCTAGGGTCGACTTCTCTAGGATAGTCTAATAACCCAAGGGCCCCATAACTGTGGGGACTTTAACCCTTGACCAATAGGAGGGTTACCCACAATGACTTGACATGAATTTCACATTATAGAAACTTCTCAGAATAAACATCAGGGTATTACATGACTCAAGTACATCACAAATACATCCCATAATAAACATCGGGTTACAATACATAATAAATATGAATGAATACATTCTGAAGTTACAAATACATCAACACTCCCTCTTAACTAGGAAGGTATTCTCTCGACACAATTTATCAGCACAAGTATTCTTCCCTGTATCATCTGGATCATCATTGAGTTATCGTCATCTTCATCTTCAAGTCATCTTCATCTAGATCTGGATCATCATTGGATCTGGATCATCATCACTGGATCTGGATCATCATCACTGAATCTAGATCATCACTCGATCTGTATCATCATCACTGAATCTAGATCATCACTCGATCTAGACCATCATCACTGAATCTAGATCATCACTCGATCTAGATCATCATCATCACTGGATCTAGATCATCACTCGATCTGGATCATCATCACTGAATCTAGATCATCAATCGATCTGGATCATCATCACTGAATCTAGATCATCACTCGATCTGGATCATCATCATCACTGGATTCGGATCATCACTACTGGATCTGGATCATCACTCGATCTGGATCATCACTGCTGGATCTGGATCATCACTCGATCTGGATCATCACTCAATATTGATCTCCTCTAGTCATCATCATATGTGCTATCTCATGATTCTTCTCATCATAGGAAGTTCTACATAGCTAGCCTTATTTCATGCTGGGTGTATGCCTACCTCCTCGTAGGTATTTGGTAGCCCTTACATCTAACCTACTCGTCAGAATGGCCAACATTCACATCTGACCTGCTCGTCAGAAAGGCGGTAGCCCTTATATCTAATCATGCAGGACCTAATCCTATAGTCACATCAGAATGGCCAGCACTCACATCTGACATACTCGTCAGAAAGGCGGTAGCCATTACATCTAAGTAGGAGCTCATCCTACATCAGAATGGACAGAACTCACATCTAACATACTAATCAGAAAGGCATGCCCTCACATCTGACCTGGTAGGAACCAAATCCTACACCCTCGTCAGAATGGCCCCCAGTCCCAAACTGAGTTGCCTGGTAACGAACCAGGTTCCTCCACTCTCCTGGAAGTGGCAGTAGCCCTTACATCTGACCTACTCGTCAGGATGGCCAGCACTCACATCTAACATGGGAGGAACCTAATCCTTTAGCCATGACAGAATGGCTCAGCCCTTATATCTGACTTGCTTGTCATAATGGCTCTTTCAGTCTAAGACTGAGCGTTCCTGGTAACTGACCAGGTACCTCCATTCCCAAAATGGCATTCAACACTCATATCTGACATGGAAGGAACCAAATCCTCTCACCATGACAGAATGGCTGAGCCCTTACATCTGACCTTCTCGTCAAAATGGCTATGGATCTCATCATTTCCCCTTAGAGGGAACCTCGATCTCAAGAACACCAAGCTTCTCCTTGAAGTACTCAAACTTCACTTTGGCCATTTCTAGCATAGAATCACACCAGGGATGATTACATACAAGGATGACCTGCGAGCTTTACCAAGGCCGATTACATCTGAGGACAACCTGTCTCATCAGCTATGCTAGAAATCCTTCTTTCAAGAGATCTTGATCTGGATCACTTCCCCTCTCTGCATCATACAACAAATGCAAGTCAGATCAACCAGATCAAATAGTAGTTTTCAAAAGAAACATACTACCTCCCAAATAGCAAGTGGCAACATCTTTTGCCTCAACTGTACTCAGTGCCATGCAGGACTCCATCCTGCCAAACCAAGAGATCACACTTGATCCCATACTAAAGTAGCACCTCAAAGTGCTCTTCCTATCAATGGCACTGCCTACCCAATATGAATCCACATAATCTTTTGATTTGACTCATACTTGAGCCCATAATCAACTATACCCTTCAGGTACCTCACTGCATGCTTTGCAACCATCAGGTGAACATGCCTCAATGTGTTCACAACAAAGCAAATATCTGGTCTCGTCTTCGTCAGGTACATCAAGGAACAAATCATCTGATGATACATCATGGAATCAACCGTCTCTAATGAAGCAACACTCAATAGCTTCAGCTTTGATGCCATAGGTGTGGTCATGCAGTCCATCATCCTGAGACTCTTCAGGATCTCTACTACATACTTCCTTTGTCCACACCTCCATGCCTAGAAAATAGTGCATCGACACATAACAGGAGCATCACTGCTCTTCCGCCTTCAACCTTGAAGCAAAGGTTGGAATCCGCTTTACTCTCAATAAAGCCTAGAGTCATCAGTAATCTGTCCATCCTGTCGTACCATGTCGAACCTTAAGATATTCTGCAGTCACTCCCTCTGAAGTGGAGCATCATTCTCCCTTTGTCTTTCGTACTCTATGCACTGAAACATTCTGTACCGGAGTGACAAGTAGTATCCATCTAGGATCACTGGATACCACGATCCTCTATCTTGAACTTTTTCAAAAGTTTTTCTCACACCCATCTGTGAGCTTTTCATCCTATATCAACCTTGTAGCATAGGTTCTGATATTCATCAAGCTCATTATGTATGTGTTATCCCACGATGCTTCCATCTACTGCATGATGGAACTATGAACTTCTCTTCAGATCTCAATACTGCATCCTAGACATCATTCTTCTTGAACTGGTCTTCCCTTTCTTCTTGGTTACTTTTTCATAGTTGGAAGGTTCTTTATTAATGATGTCATTGCATTTGTCATATTTATTCTTCATCTTGAACTGTCGTCACTTGTTCTTTGAAACAAGTCTTGTCCTTCTTTGCTTGCAGGCGATTATGTACGCGATCTTTCCTAAAAGTCAAATGCATTTGTATGGTTAGAAACATTTCATAAGGAATATTCATACTGGCAAGTTCTTATGCATAAATATATGATCATGCAACTACTTTAGCCAATACAACATTCATCCATATCTCACTGAAACTTTCTAGATGCCTTCCATCTCTACCAAAACAACATTGAGATTGTGCACTAATCCAATATGTCAGCAAAGAGGTTTCATTCTAGATAAGTAGCAATGGAGAGTTGTATGGCACCATGAGCTACTTACCCATTACATGCATATTAGTAGTATGCTGTCATTAATAAAAACATTCTATCATGCATAGTACATTAACTGAATATAGACAAATGCATAACAAAACAATATCATGAAATGACAATTGAATACTTATCTTGATTTGTTTCGTGGGTAGACTCCTTCTAGAGCCTTCAGCTTCATCATATTCTTCATTCATAATAGCATCGTTTCTTATCCAAATGCTAAGGTGGACAAGAGGTTCTTCAAGAGTTGAGTTCTTCATATTCCTCATTGCTTGAGGGATCTTCTTTGGATGGTGAGAGCTTGATCTTCACTTGCTCCCATCTTCTCTTCTCGAGCTTCTTCTTCTTGTGTGTGCTCTTCCCAGAGTTTGCTGAAAGTAATCAATTTATTCTAGCACACATTCTTCAAATGAATGAATCCCATGATCCTTGGAGGCCATTCAAGGTGGCTATCACCACTTCTACATTCTTTGCTTCTTCTTTTACCACTTCAAGTTGTTCTCTGATTTGAGAGACCCTTGTAAAGTATGACATTCTGGATCTTCACTTCCTTCAACTGGTTTCTTAAGGTCATATTCTGATTTATGTTATTCCCTTCAAATAGCTTGGTTAAGGAATCAAACATCATTGGTGTCTTTAGGGAAGACACTTGTGGTACAAGTTGATCCGTGACTGAATCAACCATGATCTTCTTGGCCTTGACCAAGTTCTTCTTGTGTAAGGCTTCTAGCCTCGTCTCCCTCTGGAACTGGAACCTCTCTAATCATGTAGGTGTCCAATTCATTTTCTTTAGAGAGATCATTTACTTCCATTCTTGGAAGTTATCAGCTCCCTCAAGCTTTTCATCAAGCTTGGTATGATGAGACATCTTAACTGAGAACCTCAAATGAAAATAGAAAAAGATTAGATCTTACCAATTTGAGGTGTCTATCCTGGTTCTGGAGCTGGCTAATCTAGGGTTTGTCAGAGAAAACCTAATTTTCAAAAACTTGGAATATTTCAGATATTATTGGATAGAAAGATATATCTCTTCAAATGCAGCTGTCCAGTACTCCTTTTCTGAAAACAGCGGAGGGAAGCTCCCAGAACAGGAAGCCCTAGTTTTCCAATTTCTTCTGCATAAATTCCTGTCACCGTTTCTGTGATAACTCCAAACTTACTGCTCCTCTATGTCTGAAATTTCTCACTGAGGTAAACTCGCATGTACTTGATCCAACACCATAGGTTTCATCAAAATTGGTTTCACCAATTTGGATTTATGATCCTTTTCCCAAGGTGACCTGTTACAGGACTGTTCAGAACAGCGAAGTTGTACAGACTTCCACGTGTCATTGTTTCATCTTCTAGGTTTGAACTTTGGAAAAAAAATGTATAGTTGGTACCCTTTTTGGAACATCTTCAGGAATTCCATTTGGACCTCTGTATCTCAATATATAAAAATTATCCCCAGGTGTCTTGTTTAGGGATGAATTATGGAAGAGGCTGGAACCCTAACTTGGAGGGATCCTATCTCCCAGAATATAGCGTATCTGAGGCTGATTTTTGGACAGAGTGTAAATAAGGATTGTATATTTGGCCTCTGAAATTTTCAGCTCCTGATCCATCTCCAATCTCAGGATATATCTAATGTACCAAAACGTAGCAGTTTTAGTATTTAGGGTTTTTCTAGCTCGGGGTCAAACTAGGGTTTGACTTTCCTGGAGTTTCACCCAACCAAAAATCTTGATCCAGGTCTCTAAAATTTGATTTTGATGAGAATAAAAATCCTATGCTTGGCTCACTCAAAAATTTCTCTTCTGTAGAGAGCCCTAATTTTTCTCACCAAAACTGAAAATGCTCGGAATCGAATTCTGCTTCGACAAAAAGATGCGCCCTTCAATGGAGAGTCAACCTAGCATACTTTTGTTGATGGATTGTGGAGAGAGACCCAAAAAGTAAGAATCCCTATATTTTTTAGCTGCACAATGTATTCTTCTCAGGTTAGCTCTGATACCATGTTAGTTTTTCAACATTCTAAGCTAGCATTATGATCTTAGGATCTTTAACTGAGAGAATAACATGCACAGCAATAAAATACAAGAGACAATGAACACAGTGTTTTTCCTCAGGGAAACCATAAATGGAGAAAACCCCACAACTTCCTCAGAGATAGAATCAACACAAAAGGTAAAACCCCAAAACAGTAAGATGATCTTCCGACAGCGGCAGTCTCTCTCTCACACACTGAGAGAGCTTCTCCTCTTTCACTCATGTGCCCCAATGAGTGAGTGTGTGAGTTGTAAATAGAGAGACTCACTCTCTATTTATATTCTTTCATTCACTTGGAACCCACTCCAACATGTCAACCTCACTTAACAATTACTTACTAGAGTCGACATCTCTAGGAGTGTCTAATAACCCTAGGGCCCCACCACTTGTGGGGACTTTGCCTCCTCCAACCAATAGGAGGGTAACACAATGGTGGGGACTATTGACCTGACTTACAATGACTCACCTAGGGTCGACTTCTCTAGGATAGTCTAATAACCCAAGGGACCCATAACTGTGGGGACTTTAACCCTTGACTAATAGGAGGGTTACCCACAATGACTTGACATGACTTTCACATTATAGAAACTTCCCGGAATAAACATCGGGGTATGACATGACTCAAGTACATCACAAATACATCCCAGAATAAACATCAGGTTACAATACATGAGAAATACGGATGAATACATTCCGAAGTTACAAATACATCAACAAGAAAAATGGGAAATGGCGAATCTGTGTAGATTACATAGAACTGAATAAAGCAACACGGAAATACAACTTCCCTTTACCTTTTATCAATCAAGTTTTAGACACCCTATCTGGAAAAAGGTTCTTTTCTTTCTTGGATGGTTTTAGTGGATATAGCCAGATCCAGATTACCCCCGAAGACCAAGACAAAACCACCTTCACTTGTCCTTGGGAGATATTTGCATATAGGGTGCTTCCTTTTGGGTTGTGTAATGCGCCAACTACATTTCAGCGAGTTGTAATTAGGATTTTATTTAAGATGGTAAATGATTGCATGGAAGTTTTCATGGATGATTTCACTCCATATGGTAACAATTTTAATAAATCTCTAAGGAACTTGGAAAAATTTATAGAACGTTGTGAACAGACCCACCTATCCCTGAGCACTGAAAAGTGTCATGATGATTAGCAAAGGTATAGTTCTTGGCCATTTTATCTCTGTTGCAAGAATCTAGGTATATCTGACTAAGATAAAGGCAATTGCAAATATTCTTGCTCCTAGGTCGAAGAAAGAGGTATGAATTTTTCTTGGTCATGCTAGCTATTATAGGTGATTTATAGAATTTTTTCCAAATTGGCATCTCCTTTATTTACTTTACTGATGAAAGATGCACAATTTTTTTGGACAGATGCATACTAGGTAGCGTTTGCAGAACTGAAGAAAAGGTTATCTACAACACCTATATTGAGTGGTCCTAATTGGACCCTACCTTTTCACATATCTTTTGATGCTTCAGATACAACCATTGGAGCATTTTTGGGATAAAAGGAAGCCTCACTACGCGTATGATATCTAGTATGTTAGTAAGAATCTAGCTCCTGCTGAACTAAACTATATAGTAACAGAAAAAGAGTTCCTTGCCATTGTTTATGCCGTTAATAAATTTAGGCATTCTATTATTGGATATTCTCTTTTGTGCATACTAACCACTCAGCTATTATATATTTAATGAATAAACCTATTACTAATGCTAGAGTAACTAGGTGATTGTTGTTACTTCAGGAAATTGATATATCTATAGTTGACAGACCATGGAAGGATAATGTAGTTGCAGATTTCCTTTCTCGGCTGACTAATAATGATGATGATTCACCAGTCGAAGACTCCTTTCCCGATGAACATTTGTTCGTAGTCTCAACTTATTCCCCATGGTACGCTGACATTGCTAATTAATTGGATGTAGGTAGACTTCCAACGTACTTATCCAAACGAGGAAAGAGAAGGATCATACAACATAGTGTGAGATATTGTTGGATCAGAGGCCATATCTTCTACATAGGGCTTGATTTGGAAATTAGTTGTGTGAGGGAAGATGAGATCCACAGAAGGCCTGCCATGATGAGCCCTGTGGGGGGAATTTTGCTGATAAAAGAACTGGACATAAAGCATTAAGGATGGGGTATTTTTTCCCAACGATGTTTCAGGATGCGAATAAATATGCTCAATCCTATGACAGTTGTCAAAGAATGGACCAGCCGAACAAATTGGATGAAATGCCACTTCAACCACAGTTAGTGGTTGAACCCTTTGATAGATGGGCTTTGGACATTGTAGCGCCTATCAACCATCCATCGAGACATAAGGTTTATATCTTGGTTTGCACTAATTATATCACTAAGTGGGTGGAAGTTGTGGATTTGGTAAAAGCCAATGATCAAGCTGTAATAGATTTTTTGTATGCAGAGATCTTCACTCGCTTTGAAGTACCCAAAGAGAACGTAACAGATGGGGGACTATAGTTTGTGTCCTGTAAAATGGAGGCCTGATTTCAGAAATACCATATTCAACATTGAGTAACCTCACCATATCATCCACAAGCCAATGGACAGGTGGAAAGCATGAAAAAGGTAATTGAGTCAATCCTTACAAAAATAATGAAGAGTCACCATGGGCATTGGGCTGAAAGGCTTCCGAAAGCATTGTGGGCATATCGCACTATATGGCGCAACACTATAGGTTTCTCCCCATATGAACTAGTGTATGGAAAGAATGTTGTTTTTCCTGTTGAGTTTGAAATCAAAACCCTGTGAACAGCTATAGAGGCTAACCTAGACTTAACAGAGGCTCAGAAGAACCGATTGAACCAATTGAATGAAATAGATGAAAAGCACACCGTTGTTGTGCATCACACATCATTAATTCAACAGCAACACTCCAAATGGCATGATAGATTTATAAAGAAGAAGGTATTTTGCAAAGGAGACCGAGATTTGTTGTATGATTCACGGTTCAAAAGGGATTTTAAAGGCAAGTTATGCACAAGATGGTTGGGACCCTACAGAATAGATAAGGTTTTTGAAAATGGAACCATCTGTTTGATCACTATTGATAAAAATCAGACACCTCTATTTGCAAATGGTCATCGGTTACGGCTTTATCATAAACCTATCTCAAAGGATGTTTTTATCTCTTAGGTTGCGGCTGATACAAACTATCAATTGGTACAGGAGCATGAATTTACCCCTGTTTCTGAAAACTTTTAAATCTTCTGCAAATTCCACACATAAATTGTATATAAATAAATTGTTTGATTTCTTTTTGTTTTTTTAAGCTATGATTGGTTTGTTGTTCTTGAGAATTGTGAACAGGAATTCATGCGAAGGTTCACGTAGAAGAAATAGTCGTGACGGGCCAAGCGATTGTAGAATTCTGAACGATCCTTCTCGATTGATATTACTTCTTTAAAGAGAAAGTGAACAAGATTGCAGACCTCTATGGGAAAGTTTGTCATTTTCCCATGCCTTTATCAAGTTCTGTCAAAATTCTTCGGTGGAGACGCCATCAACTACTTATTCTTTATCTATTGTAATTCTATTGCAACTCCGCTATTTTTCCCATTTTTTGTTACAACTTCGCTATTTGTTTTTTCACCAGAATTGGTTCTTCGATGCAACTCCGCTACTTTTTCCACTAGAAGTAGCCATCTTTCAATGCAACTCTGTTACTTTTTCCACTTAAATTAGTCATTTCTTGCTGGAACTCCGCTACTTTTCCCACTAAAATTGGCTAGTTATCACTACAACTCCGCTACTTTTTCCACTAATTTGACCATTTTTTCGCTGCAACTCCACCACTTTTCTGTCCATTTTTGCTGTAACTCTGCCAGTATTGTCGCTAAAAGTATCACTAAAATTCCACCACACCTCGGGTGGATTTTCAACTAAATATTTATGCTTGATGATGAGATCCTGCCAACAATCCACCACTCCGCTACAATCCCTCCACTCGTCCAGGAAATCAATGCTAACATGGATGTACTCAACCTATGTAATGTATGGCGGCTGGTTTTTTTTGTAATTGCACGTGTGTAATTATACCCCTTTTGATTATTGGGCATCAAGGGAAACCATATTAGGAAAATGACGTCTCGGGTGACGATGATCAGGTACGAATTCTAATTATGAGTATGATCAAGTGTGAATTGATATAGTAGTAATGATTATATTCTACCCTTTTAATCCCTGTCACTCTCTCGTAGCCAATCAATTTTTTTCAAGTATTCCACATGCACTTCTTAATGACCATCATCTTATTCAAACCTGCACGATAATTCGTTAATCCATCCTATTCTTAACTCTACCAACTTTTCAAAATATCAATATGAACCCTCTCTATCCAATTACTATGTTGGATTGTTGCAACTCTAACGACTGATACTGCAAATTGCTACATTTTCCTTCACAACTAACCAAGGAAAAACAGTATGGGTCCCCTAGTTAGATATGAACCCAATAATTTAGATGCTTTGCGAGCAAGTAGGGAAGTCTTTGCCACCTTTTAAGAAGTTGGATGGATTGAATATTTCCAAAGACTGAATGCTTTTCATAAAGAAACGACATTCCAATTCACCATGAACTTGACCAAAGAACATTCAGAAATCAGAGGATTAAGAATAAATGTATCACAACAAGCTTTAACAGAAGTCACAAGACTACCCAAGATTGGGAATCGAGGGTTTTCCCGGAAAAGACATAATTTGACAGCAGTTGAAGATTTTCTAGTGGCAGGGGAGCAGGTGCATCCAAGGCCTAGAGGAATAGCATTTGAGACATTACCAAGACTCTGGGACTAGGTCACTATCTTCCTAAAAAGGTACATTACAGGTGAAGGAAGATATAGAGTTGTCTACATTTATGATTTTTTCCTACTTTCCCATTTACGCAATGGAAGATTGTTTTACGTGCCATTTTATCTTTTACACACTCTATAAAATATGGAACGCTATGGTAAGACATCTAGGCAGCCACTGTCTTCTGTCACAAACCATGGGTTAATTAAACTGTTGGTACAAATATATTTGGCATGACATAACCTAATATGGGAGAAATTTCTTGTTGTAGTTAGGGTGCATTGGGCACCTGCAATAGGATATTTTGGAGAAAGAGAGGTCGAACAAATGTCCTCGGGTTCAACTTGGGGGAGGATTGAAGAGTTGGAAGAAGGTGGAGATGATTGGGAAGAATATTCAAGGGTAGTTGCAATAGCAACTGCAACAACAACAACAAACCCCATAGAGGAAATGGTTGGAGAAATGATGGTAGTAGAAGAGGTTGTTCCATTAGCAGCTGCAACAACAACAACAGAAACAAAAGTGGGAACAACTACAAAAGCAACGACAACGGAAGCTGGAGGTACGAATGCAGCAATAGAAGAGGACAAAGTTGTAGAAATAGGGGATTTTTCAGGAGATAAACCCTCAAGTCACTGATATTGAATCTTCCTCTAAGGTAAGATGAACTATAATCATGAGGAAGAATAACCCTTGGTAGAAACAAGAGAAGTCTCTACCCTTCTTATGCCACAT
Organism: Pseudotsuga menziesii; assembly: GCA_001517045.1. Lineage (NCBI taxonomy): Eukaryota > Viridiplantae > Streptophyta > Pinopsida > Pinales > Pinaceae > Pseudotsuga > Pseudotsuga menziesii. The sequence goes on along the minus strand of LPNX011077344.1, from coordinate 22,157 downwards.
AGAAAGAATAAAAGATCAACGATCAAAGGACTATCATCTGGTCTTATAAAAATAAGAAGGACTAGATCTTCTTGGGCAACAAAGGTGGCGAATGTTGAAATATGATGAAGGAGCATCCAGCTAACCATTTCAAATTCCAAGTTAAATGTTAGATCGGGTCAGGAAGGGGTCTCCACATTTTGAGTTAATAGTCCCTAGACTATTACATTGTAAATAACCTATGTTTTTATGAAATTTCTAGATAGTGATGAGTCATTTTGCTTAGTCATTATCTGTTAGAGCAGTAGGAAGAATGGCGGGTCGTGACTCCCTACGTGGAGATCAACCGCTAAACTGTTTGTTTGCACAGAGACATTTTTTTCCTTATCTGTGGTAGTGTCTGTTACAGAACCGACCCAAAGGGGGAAGTAGTAGCTTAGGATAAATAGATAAGTTTGAGACGTAGTAGGGGTTCTTCTTTTCAGGGTGAGGATGTAAATTTGTAGAGGGAAGAACAGACTGCATCTGTGTCTATTTGTGAATGGGTTGCAGAGACTGAAAGAGATCTAGTTGTGTGTGTTTATTTCTTGTATTGTTTAATAGAAAGATTAGTATTGTGTGTTGTAGTATTATTAACGATGTATGCATTGTCGTGAATGGTGTCGTTGTGCAGAGCCGACTCTGGCGGTTTTCTGAACATCGACGTGTTTTCATGAAACTGTTGGTTCAAATGCCAAATTGAAGCTTGAATGAACTAAAGTATAGGTAGATACATACATAGAGGCGCTAGGTTGATAAATTGTGCAGGCTAAAGGTTGGATTGATCGACCTTTGATCAATCCACACCCAAATCCAATTTTTATGCCTTAACGAGTTTTGCAGAAAACAGACGACAGAGATCGAGGCTGCAGAGGAAAATCCAACGGTAGGGAAAATTGCAGAAAAATATTTGCGAGCAAAAAGTTGCAGAGGAGTAACTTTAGGAAAATTCGAATCTCGCATCCCGCAACCCGAGTGCGGAAGAGGAATTACGAAGGGAAAACTTTCGAAATTTTCCATCCCGCATCCCGCAACCCGCAAGCAGAAACTCTGTTGCGGAAGGAGAATTGTGGAGGGAAATTTACGGATTATTGGCATTCTACATCCCACAACCCACATGCAGAAACTCTTGCGGAAACAGAGTTACGGGGAGGCAAAATTGCGGGTGGACAATTTTAGCATAGAATTTGGTGGTTAAGCTAAATTTGGAGATCCTGCCAAGTGTAGGACCCTAAAGATCCTGGAGATGCTGGTTGGGTTGGTTTTGGTCTAAACCCTGCACCAAAATACCTATTTTAAGATCTAGGTTACTAGTTGAAACACAAGAAATGGAGGGAAATAGACCTCTGGAAGCCACTGATCCACAAGAATCTGGTGAAGGCCGATCCCGGTTGGAAAATTTGTTGTATGAAAATGAGTTGTTAGTACAAGAAATTTAACTTTTATGGGCGGTTTTCTTCTGCCTCCAAAAGTCACTTTTGGGGGCGGTTTTCTTCTGCCTCCAAAAGTCACTTTTGGGGGCGGTTTTGGATTGGGAGACCGTCTTTACAAAACCACCCCTAATAGAACCAATGCTAAAAGTTTTGACTTTTAGGGGCGGTTTTGGAGGAAATAAAAACCGCCCCTAAAAGTGACTTTTGGGGCGGTTCTAAACCCCCCCAAAAGTTACTTTTGGGGGCAGTTCTAAACCCCCCCAAAAGAATTCTAAACCCCCATCATAGACACCTATGGGGGCGGTTCCACCCCCCCAAAAAATTCCTTATTACAAATGTTTGGGGTAGTTACAAACTCCCCTCGTAGGTACCTATGGGGGCAGTTTCAAACCTCCCTCGTAGTTACCTACAGAGGCAGTTCGAAACCCCCCTAAAACTCTTTACAAAAATTTGGGGGCGGTTATAAACCCCCCTCGTAGGCACCTACGGACGTGGTTCAAAACCCCCACTAAAAATCTTTACAAACCTTTGGGAGCGGTTATAAACCCCCCTCATAGGTACCTACGAAGGCGGTTCAAAACCCCCCTAAAACTCTTCACAAAACTTTGGGGGTGGTTATAAACCCCCCTCGTAGGCACGTACGGAGGCAGTTCAAACCCCCCCCTAAAACTCTTTACAAACCTTTGGGGGCGGTTATGAACCCCCCTCATATAAACTTACAGAGGGGGTTTTGAACCCCCCTCGTTGTAACATACAAGGGCAATTTTGAACCCCCCTCGTAGTGACATTTGAAGTCAGTTTAGAACCTCCCTCGTAGCCATAATAAATCTTAATAAAATATATTTTATTTAAAACATCAATATTGCAATATCATTTGGGCATGAAGGAATGAACCTTCACCCTCCTGCTTGAAAAGCAAGTGCTCTACCATTGAGCTAGAACCCTTTAAGAATTGGGGAAAGGGGCAATATTAACACCAAGATTGCATCATTTGTAATTCTAAGAAAAGAAAAGACTAATAATCCAAACATTGTTTCTAACTTGAGAGACCTAAGAAATTAGTCTGAATGTCTCCAACCTTATTTAGATATATGTTAACCACTTCAAATCGTATGGCTTTGACCTTCTTTAGATATATGCTAACCACTTCAAATATTATAATCTAATCAAGATAATGTAGATGTAATATGCTTTGAAATTCACATTTAGACTTTGAAACATATATTTATGCATCCAATTGACCTCAAGTTGGTAGTTAAAAAGAAGAATATTATGCCACCCAAGCAGAAACTCAGTTTGCTTGATTATGATGATTCCATTGTACAACACACAAAGTAACATCAAATAAATGCATTTTGGAGCTCTGTAGATTTGAATCTTATGTTGTTTTATGACAAAACGTTGTATAGAATTTTACCTTGTGTAGCGGGCTTAAGCTGGGAAGAATAGCCACCCATGTTCTCCTTGTGGCTTAGGAGGCCCACACCAGCTGGTCACAAATTCTCAATATTCAAAGTCAGTTTGCATACAATTCTGCTCATAGTAGTCTGGATCTATCTACTTATAATGTTTAAGGCTCATTTGATTTGATAATGAGCTTTCTAGTTTATTTTTCCAAAATGGAAATTTAAAATCTAAAATTAAACAACAAAATAAATTGGAGGGGGGACAACTTGTTTTACCCTTTCAAGCCTTTGGTTAACTGGACCAAAAAAGAGAAGATGACATTTGTCTTTTGCCACAATCTTAGAGATATGTGTTATAAAAATTCTGATATGAATTTTTTTGGCAAACCGATAAGGTTTATTGATCAAGTTACATCTGGAACATATTTAAATACATGATATAAGACTAGTACGAGGTTGAATGCACTCATACTTCAAATATATATCCTAGTGTTTTCTTGCTCTTTAAGGCCTTTGGCTTGTTAGGCTCTTTAAGGCCTTTGGTTTGTTAGGCCAAAAAAGAAAGATAGCACAAGTCTATTTCAACAATCGTCAAGACTAGTAGGTATTTGTTAGCGAGTAGTTGAGTTTGAAAGTCACATCTGGTACACTCCAGAATACCATTAGTGTGGAATGCACACATAATTCCAAAATATATTTTTGTATGGTTAGTGTTGTTTGATTTATGCTCTAATTTTTTCAACAATAGTAAGTGCTTTTTGGAGGCTTTCACAAGCCTCTGGTTTATTAAGCCAAAAAATATAAAAGATGGCATTAGTCGGTTTCCACAATATTAGAGAAATGTGGTCTAGAATTTAAGTTATGAATTGTGCTAATTAATAGTTTTTGGTTTCATAAAATTTATTTATCAAGTCATATATAGCCTATGACAACAGAAACCTGAGCAAGAGACCCATTTCTTTTTTCCATTCTGGTTCTCATTTTCATTCGTGTCTTGACACTGCATTGATATAGATCCTTCTTAAACCCATATCTATTAAGCATGAAGAAACAATATTAAAAAGAAAAACTTGAGATGCCAACCTTGATGTTTCCCTCAAAGACTATTTCACCACATTGAGGTTCACACTTTCCAAATTGGTAATGACTTTTGGGGGGACTTTATTGCCCTTACAAAGATTCAATTTCTTCAGCCGAAAAATAAATCATGTTATTTATTCGTTTGCACAATATTAAAGACCTTAAAATTCTTGTTATTAATATTAGCAACCATATTTAAAATTCCATAATATTTATTGATTAAGTCAAAGATGTGAGAGATTCCAAATTCGATGGAGACTATGGGAAAGTAAACGACAAAGGATAAAAATGAAAACCCTTCGACTATTGATTAGTGCATTACTAATCAATACTATATGCATCATATATGTAGGAAGAGGGGTGAAACCATATTTCTTAACCCTGGTGCACCTAGATTACATGGATAACTGATCTAGAGATACAATGCACCATCCTAGAGATTTGTGCTCTCCAACTTGAGCATGCAAAACTAAATAAAGCATATAATAGAGTTAGTGTTGAACTGTTGAATATATAAATGCATCTAAAACTTGAAATGGACTAAATATGGCTCATGCATGCTTTTGGCATGCATGTACCCCCTATCTTTTTCTCCTTCATAAGTACTATTGTGCCCTCAACATTGTTGTATAGATCACTGAAGGAGGGAATTGCACTACTATATGGAATTATGCTATATGCTACTTTGTCGAAGGAAGAGTGTTATAGTTGAAACACTCTCCAAGCTACATGGGCAGATGAACACTCCTTTTTAGTGAGGAAAGTGTTCTCCACCACACCTAGCCTTTCTTTGGAACATCTTGAACTTACCCTTTGCCAAGGGCTTGGTCAAGATATCTTCAACTTGTTGATCTATAGGGATGCATTGAAGAACACTACTAGTCCCTTCTGAAAGCTGTCTCTTATGAAGTGGTAGTGTGGTACCTGATCTTTCTAGGCCAGTTGTTGATGCAAAGCTACTGCCCTCAAATATTGATTTGTTGTAGAAGCTGGAGAAGATAGAGTTTGACATTGAGAAGTATGAGAAAGAGCTCAAATTACTAAATTTAGAAACTTCAAGAGAGGATCGCCATTTTTTTAGAACTAACTACTTGGAAGCTAACGGGGATTGTTCATTGGAAGCATGCACTGAAGCAAGTAATAAAGGCCTTGGTGATAGATGCTCAAATATCTTTAGATGGAGGTCCCCAGGAAACTTCTACAATGCATGTACTCAAGGATGGATTTATAACACTTCTATTCGATTCAAAGGAAAATGAACTAAACCAGACATGTCGGTCCTCAAAACTACAATCCACTGAATTCCATGTATTGATATCAGAGCGCAACACTACATATACAAATGTTGTTAGGTCCCAATGGTTAGAGGAACCATTCTTGGATATACCATCTATGGAATACCAGTTGGTAAGAAAAGAAAACAAAACTGGTAGATAATTTGGTTGTTAGTTCTCAAATCTCAGGAGGACTGGAG
>LPNX011077344.1:0-15129 GCA_001517045.1 Pseudotsuga menziesii | reverse complement strand
TAGTGTTTTGGGTATGGAAACCCCCGGATAAAACCCAAGATGGGAAAACCAGTGCATCAATCAGATATGAATTTTTATTATGAAGATATGGAACAAATACAATCCGGTGGTTCAAAACACCCAACCTAAAAAAATAGAACCTATTCAAAATCACTTAGCAATCCCAAGAAGTAGCACGACCTCCAACGTCAGTTGTATGGCCCTCTGCATCAGTTGTACAAATTCGTATGTTTCCTGCGTTAGCTGCATAGAATCTGTATGACTGATGTGCGATATCTCTCTGATGCGTATGACCTCCCGGACATGTGATCCTGTATGGCCTTGCTCTCTTCCTGGTAACACGATGAATCCTCTGGGTGAGTGCTCCTTTGTCTTCTCTGAAAAATTCTTTGTCTGAATTTCCTATATGTCTCTATGTGTGTGTCCTCTCTACCAAATCTTCTTTTAACTCAATGGCCAAGCGAAAACCCTAACCATCACGATGGATCAATGGATGTGATCCTTCGGTGAGATCAATGGCAAAGATTATATTAGCCATCACTTAAATTATTTCACTTTTCACTTTATAAAAGTGATTCTATTAAGTCAAAATCAAATTAGATTAACTGATATATTTCTTTAAATCTAAACTTAGTTAAATCACATTAATACATTTGGCTTCCTGTTTAATGTCTTCTAGCATGCAAGGACACATGCAATGATAGAAGAGATTCCTTGTTGCCACTTTATAACACTCTATTTAAAATTAATACGCATATATTTTATTCAACCTAATCTATGTTTTGGGTATTCATACCCAGTTTAGGACAGATGCAAACATATTAACAAATAAAAAGAACTGAACGAAGGGATCATGATCAATCAAACTAATATCAAACAAAGTATTCAAGTAACAAGTTAATAATCTATACCAACTCGTAGAGTCGAGTTCCAACCTCAATGGTAATCAATCTATATAAACATATAACAAGTTTAATTACCAAAATAATATCATATATGACCATTAAAACAAATAGTAAGATCTACAATTCAGCTAATCACATCTACAGGTTTTAATAACATAATCAAACACAAGTGTACAGTCTCTATTTTTGGGCTTCCATACCTAGAATAGCCGATATGGTTAAAGAATTTAATTCACAACATAATCATGATATCCAAGTATAAGAAACATACAACTAAGATTCGAGCTTTATAGAGTATAATAACAATCAGATCAAATAAAAAATAAGATCCAGTAATCATGACCGCAGGGTCATGTTTTTCCAAAACCGAATTTATAGATCGAATCTTAAACATTTAATATTTTTTTCCAAACTGTTAAATATATCATCGCCATAAAGCCAATATTTTGAATATGTAGACTAAAACTAAAATCACAAAGTCTTCCCCAATCAAACCACATAACAATTGTTGTTTGTCACATCCCCTCTCCTCAATCTAGTGCGATGGAGAGGACGCAGCGCGATAACCGGCGATGGAGAGGACGCAGCGCGATAACCGGGCATCTAGCCCCATGAACATAAGCAAAATGTATTGGAAGTAAAAGACATATGAAGATGTATAATTTAGGAAAATACAGCGGAAGTAAATCTCTACTTGAACCTCTAGCAAGCATTCAATACATTGATAATAATTCTTAAAACAAATACATTTCAAAATTAATACAGGAGAGTACTTATCTTGGAAATGAGCTGCCCCGAGCAACTAGCTATGCCGCAACAACGTTCCACCCAACCTTAGGCCAGCTTTGCTCATCAATCTATCAACACAACTGCCACCCCCGAGCTCGGCATGATTTTTACAAGGAAAAAGGGAACAACAGACTCACACATAGCCAAATACACACCAAGGTTTAGCCAAGCCAATCCACAATTGGGTTTATCAGGATGTTAAGGTAGTGGAAAGGAAGAATTGCTAAGCTAGTGAGCTCAACCACAGAGCTATGGATTCCTCTACAAGATCTATCTAGCTTGGTCCCCACAATACCTACACACCCGAAACAAGGAAGTATTCCCTTCACTGCTACATAATCCATCAGGCCATACCTTCCATTCTAGTGTTCTCCAAGGTATGCATAGAAGAGTAGCCAACCCCTTTTGATATTTTGTGAGGTTCCTCTGTTCACTATGTTTATCAAGCCAATTCTGGTCCTCTTCCACTCCTAATTCTTACTTACAATTCAACCCAAAACAAGGATGCACATAACAACAAAACACAAGCGCTGGGTATGAAGAAAAACGTTTTGGTTGTGGGATGCCCAAGATGGAGTTCCCATCCGAGTCTCAGAAGTCATGGGAACCAAAAACGAAATGGTAGATGGGGAGTCAACCTTGGGAGAGAAAATTCGATTTCAAAAATGTTTATGGGCCTTACAGCGGCATAAATGACCTCTATAAACCCCCAAATTGTGAATCTCTTCTTCCCATTCTCTGTGCAACACAAAAACAGATTTCCAGTCATGGAAAAATGAAAGGAAATGCAGAAAAACGTGAAGAAAATGCCCCAGCTAGCTCCAGTTGCATGAGGAACTGAAAATTATGGGTGAGGAATGCATTGGGCACACATTTTTGGGTGTTTTCTTGCCCCATAAGAAAAAATACGATTTTTCAGAATTCATGGCTTACCCATACACGAAATTGGTTGCCATACCTCTCCATTCTCAATGCATTAACTGCCTCAACCAACTCTTGGAAGAATTAAATGATTGGATGCATAAGTCGAAATGGGTAGTTGAGGGTTTATGTGTTCTCTCATTGACATTTGGCTTAACACTATTGGCTCAAGGGTTTGCATAATTTCTCTCCCCATTCCTTGTGAAAATCATGCCCCCATATCTTGTTGCATTGCATAGCTAGTTGTGGGTATTGTATTAAATTGCATATTCACATTATGTCTCAATTTATATTGTTCCTGGCTAGCACGGGAACCATAGGCATCGATTTTAATTGTCGATACCTAAAATTCTAAATCGATGGCGGGGCCTTGGCCTTGAGCTCCTCACAATGATTTAATAAGGATATTTACATCATTTATAATTTTAATGCAATAGGGTCAAAATCAGGATATTACATTATTTTGGCAAACCCTAAGTACTAGAGGCTGTGAATCCCTCCTAAGTAACCAGTGCATCTAAGTATAGACCCAACAAGGGCTATGGCTATAAAACAAAAAACTTATCTGAAGAATTTTGTAAGTGGCTGTAAAGCCCTATCTTTCCATAGATTCACGAACCAAAGCAACTAGGAAACCAGTTTAACCACGAACCCAAATAGAGTCATACCTTGTGACTGGTTGTTGAATCAGGTGTACAGTCCACAAGCCATGTCACGCTAGTTTTCACATGTACATGGACCTATGGGCGTTAATAAAGCTAGGATAATCTATTTTTTAAACATATTTTTCCTATTAACAGAGTACGAGTGAATCCCTCACCTTTGGACAAAGAAGGATGGAGCTCGAGAGGAGGTGACCCTGTTGCCGCTCTCACATGTTCGTGCTTTAGCAATCTGCATTTCACATTTGTGTATTGTTAAAAATGTGCATTATATACTGTAACCTATGTAAAGAAAAAGAAAATGCATTTCATAAACCATTACCTTGCAAAGCGAAGATTGGGCCATAAGGATGAAGCTAAGCTCATCCCAAGCTTCAATCGAAACCTGACTTCACCTGCAAATGGGATTACAAATTTATTTTAAAACCCCATTATATAAACGAAATGTAATTCTTATAAATATCGCAAACATAGAGACAAACTTACCTTTAATATACACATAGAGGGCCAAGTGTCGGCTCCTCCTGGATTCCCTTCTTCCTCCTCTTCCTGCACAACAAGAAGAATTTAAGTCAACTATGTATCCAACTAAGAAACCCTTAAAAATGAAATTGCAGAGTAAAGATGTAATTATTTTTCTTCCTTACCTGTTTTTAAAACCTTGTAGGTTGCAAGGCCTCTACTAGAATCGAAGGAAAGCGATTGGGCATCCTTTTTAACCACACGACGAGCCAAGAAAGGCCGAGGTTGTAATGGTGGCCATATTTTTCCATTAACCACTAATATCCTCCAAACAAACTAAAAAACTATGGGCCAGAACTAAACACACACAATAGATCATGAAGGGAAAGGCTGGTGCAACACAACCATGGAGCGACTGACCATCAAACCCCATTAGCATAAAAAATAGACAAGATGAAATGAATGCATCAAAAAACCTCATGATAGTTTAATGCCATATTAAAATCCCTATTAAAACCATTAAACCGAATCACTGACAAATGGAGGGTCGAGATCAAACCTCTTGCCACAATACTTGCAATTAACCATGCCATTAAATGTGCCTAGTTGTGTTATCAACTCACAGCCAGGGCTATGACATAAAATTTAATACAAGCCACTTAAACCCTCAAGGTTGGTATTTACTTATATCCCCTCCAACATTTATATATCAAACTTTATAATATACGCAATCACCCTCATAGTTGGTAAAGCCTGCGGGATAGGACATTAAACCATAGTCTAAATCTTAGGGTTGTTACAAAGCTTTCGATATCATTTAATAAACTACCATTAAGCCAATAAACATTTATCCAACCACCTTTGACAAAGAGACCTCATATGAAGGGTAGGTTTAACACAAATTTAAACTAATAATTGTAGCTAGGACATCTAAGCCTTAAGTTTAGGCTTATGTCCTAAGTAACCAAACCTTTACAATAATAATCTCAAGGACTTAAACATCACCTTGGCGAGGCTGCAACCAAGCCATCATTATAAATGCATAGAATGAAAGACACACCTTGTCATTAAACATTAACAAGTCTAGTTAAAACATATCCTTGCAATCAAATAAATAGTATGTCATGATAAATGTGAACGTGCTATGACCAACAGATTCATGTTGCGACAAGATTGAATAATAAATTGTAAAACAATTTTTTTTTATGGAATTTACGGGTTTGTGACACCAATCCAACATAGAAAGTACGTGAAAGTAGTGTTAGTATACAAAAATCTCAAATCCAACACAAAAAGTACATGAAAATAGTGTCAATATACAAAAATATCGAGGAAGATCCGTTCCTTGTACATCCATGTCATCACATTTCTTTTGTATTTTTGATAAATGCTATATGTGACTGTCCAACATAAAATATAATTAACCCTACCCTAACCCAAGCACATGACCAGATAGTTAAAAGATAGGATAATTACATGCCTAACTTGATTCATGATCATTTTAGCCATACATCATGCACCTTCAAAGTTTCAAATTCAGTGAGTTATGAGAATCACTTCACCTCTCAACCAAAAGCCTAGAACGACATATGTGATTGCTAAACATAAAACTAATATAATTTCATAGGCATTGATATACTATTACAATACAAATTGTTTAGAAAACTATATGTGATCCACCATAATCCCATCAACATCTAGTTTTGTACTAGTAGAAAAACAAAAATAGACATGTGCTTCCCTACATCTGCTCAAGGATATCCTAGAAAGGATACATGCTACTGCTAAAATGAGAAATTGTATTGTGCCAATTAAGCAAGGGAGACAACCATTGGAGAATTGATGTAATGGGTTTAGATTGTGCATAGTCGTTGCTCTCATCGGAGAAGCGATCATTGTTTTTTGGGTCTCCAACTACAACACCCATTTCATATTTATAAAGGTTAAATGCCAATAGACCTTGTAGTCGTTTGTGAAAGATGCATTGTGCAACATAAGTGACAAAGGCATGTCTCAATTTTTATGAAGCTTAGCCTCACCCTTCAACATCTTGACAAATTCCACTATTCGAGGTTTGAATGCCATCATATCATAAGAGTACAAAATACCCATAAAAAATTGATCAAGATATTATATGGTGATATGGACTAAATCAATTACGGTGAACAATGAATAGGGTTGGCAAGGGTACATTAGAGACGTTACAACATGACGACGAATGTGATAGCTAAAGATGATGTGGCAAGGGGATTTCCAACATCGCCAATTTAACATCAAGGTTTCCATCAAGGGTAGAGACCAGTAGAGACCCATATGTGGGGGGTGAACACTTATTTAAGCCATCTTCAACACTTTTGAATCATCTCGCCTCAAAAAATGTCTTCTGGTTGTCTCAGATTTCTAGTGATGACCCACATTCTATATTTGGTTGCCTCTCTATGGCTCAATTACAATTACATGGATCACTTGCTTAGGAATGGCATGGTTTTATTTGTGGGCTCAAAGATGTTGGGATATACCTAAGCGACTCGGTGGATAGGTTGTCTTGGACTATGGACCCTAAGTCTAGTATGATCATTGTGAACTCTGCATACCTTGCCATTCTAAATTTCTATTCAAATTCTGAATCACTTTGGTGGTATAAGGTGTGGACTTGGCATCTTCCTTTAAAAAATAAATGTTTCATGTGGCTTGTTTTGACGAACCGGGCTCTCACCTGGGATCATCTCTGCAAAAGAGGTTTTCAAGGTTCGGGGTTATGCTTAATGTGCAAAGATAATTTAGAAAGCATACAACATCTATTTGGGGACTGTTGGCTTTTTCAGAATGCTTGGGTTGAAATAATGAAACACCTTCAAACATAATTTATGTGGAACAAATCTACAATTGAGGAAAAATTGTTGTTCTAGAAAACTTATCGCTCAGCTCTCAAGTCACTTCCCTTATTTGCTATTTGGTACAGTTTGAAGGCCATAAACTCCATTATTTGTGAAAACATATCGCAGTCTCCCTTCTAGGTCGCAACCAAAACTATCAATCATTTTCTAGAATATAAGGTTACATCAAAGACATGTCATCAATGATATGTGCCTGATTTCGAAATCGACAAATCCAGGGCTTTGGCCATTTTCGATGGGGCCTCAAACAATGGCGTCTATGGGGGAGGTATAGCCCTGTATTCTTTAGACTTTCATTGTTCTCTTAAAGCTAGGGCATGGGAAGGGAACCAACCAAAGAGTCAAACTCATTACTCTTTGGGGTCTATTGAAGTATGTTGTTCAAGCAGACATCCTACAATTACAATTTTTTGGTGATTCCTGAGTTATTATAGATTGGATTGACGAGAAAAGTAAATTACATATAGCTCAACTATTACATTGGTGTATGAAAAGAAAGTCACTTCTCCTATCTCTTCACAACTACACTATCCAACATGTATTTAAAGAAAACAACTTGACTGCTGATGGTTTATCTAAAGAAGCACTTCAACTAGCTGAAGGTTAGGAAGTCTGCATTCGAAGACACACTATACAATTATATTAGAATTCACATAATTGTTCATATTTTGTTGTTTGTAATCAATTTTTTGTTATCTTTACACAATGACAGGTTCGTATGTTTGAGTTGTTTTGACTAATATGATATTTTGGACAACAAGAAACAAAAGAGGAAGGAGACAAAGAACAAAATCCGAGAGGAGAGGACGAGAGAAATAACATCAAGGTAGAGAACCAGGTCGTTTCATTTATTTATTTCGATTTCCATTAATATTGTAAAGCCTAGCTGAGATTCAAACCAACGGGCTCTCTTTTAAGTATTTTTGCACGAAATAAAAGTTAGCCGAAGAGTAATTTTCAGCAGCAGAGGAAGCCCAGTAAGGCCTTGAGCATGTAATATATTGGATTGGTAAATTAATAATATTGCTAGCAATGCATGATTAAATTTATTTTGTGTACTTAAAATTCCGTGTAAGTGCTTCCAATTGTTGATATGTACTTAATTTCATTTGCAGAATTGATTGTTGTGGTTAATTCAACTTCAAGCTGGACTACATCAGAAAGAGTTTCTGAGTATTTCTACAGTGGAAGAATGAAGCAAAGTGTCGAGGGAGAAACGAACTCCAACAAAATCTTGGTAGAGCAGATGCTATGGTTGAGAAGTGGAAAGAAAAATTCTATGAGGAAACACAGGAACATGTGGCTGAATTCCAAAGCCACAAAGCTGATTTCAGACTTTGTATCCTACCAAAGACAGATTAAATTTGAGATGAGTCATGCCTAAAGAAAGCTTGAACCAACTAAAACAAAATGTTAAATCATTGTAGTGAGAATAAAGCAACAGACGCAATTGTCATGAAAAAAGATGAATTCATGCAAAGCTTGGCCACGCTAAAGAGTTTGCACATAAAGTCTGCAAGTACGGAAATCCCTACAAGATAAATATTAGAAAGTATAAAGATAAATTAACGAAATTGGAAGACAGTATTCTATTACATTTGGATTAAAATGAAAGAAGCTCTTTTTCCTAAGACCTTGCGGTTAACACGGACAAAAATTGGAAGACAGTATTCTATTACATTTGGACTACAATGAAAGAAGTTCTTTTTCATAAGACCTTGTGGTGGGTTCTTCAAACAATGAATACAGAGGCAAAGATTCTCTAGAAACTGATATTGAAGCCAAGCATCTCCAACTTATGGTTGCCAAGGTTCATCTTATACTATATGCAATATATAGAGAACACGGTGACAAGTGAAACTACTAAAATGGAACAAACTGTGTGGTCGCTAAGACAACTACAGAAATGCTACAAATAAAGAATAAAGATCCCAGTAATCTCCGCAACATCATCTCTATCTTTTTTCCATGGAAGGCAACATGTCTGTAATGGTTCTTTATAATAAAACCTGTCCTATTTTTTTCTTTACAATATTGTGTTTATACAAGGACTTTTCATAACAACATTTTAGTTTAATTAGTCTGATTCAAACAATCCAAATTGTTTAGCATTCCACCTTTTTTTAGCAAGGTAGTAGGTGACCCCTTATCTGCCAAATGGTATTTATTCTTTTCATAACAACATTTTAGTTTAATTAGTCTGATTCAAACAATCAGAATTGTTTAGCATTCCACCTTTTTTTAGCAAGGCAGTAGGTGACCCCTTATCTGCCAAATGGTATTTATTATTTTGTTAGATAGATCGAACTTCACTCCCATGGCTCTAATACCATCACTGCCTGCTTGGATTCCTTAAATGGGCCCCAAAAAATACCATTTCCCCTCAACTTTTGTTTCAAGTGGAAGAAACAGCAAACATAATTGTTGCTTTAATTAGAAATGTCTTTGGTTTTAACATCAGTAGTGTCTTGAAATGGCTTCTGTTTTAACATCAATAGTTGTTGTGATGGATCAACAACTATTTCACATTAAAATATTGATAATTTCACAGTGAAACATGAAATTGTTCCGTCTAATTGTCTACCCATGCTTTCAGTTGTTCGTTTTTCCACCTTTTTATTTTTAAGATCTTTTGATTGTGATGTGTTTTTATTTCTTAAATTTTGCTTTGTTTTACACCTTATGTTTGATTAAACGCCATTATGGTTTCTTTTATTATCCTGAATCATCAAAATATTTATTCATTAGTCATGAACCTATGTATGTGCAAGAGATTGTATGTTATATGGTGAATTGTTAAAGCTGGTAGCATTATCCAAACTGGCAGCGTTTCATGAACTGGCAGCATTTTACTTACTGATAGCAGAATTCCAAAGGGTATTTCATTAAAAAGTCTATTGTTTATAAATACCATGGAGTATAAAAGGGTAATAAACTTTGATCATATTCATGATTATTGGGCATTCGATATGAATATGTTTTAAAGGAGCTCCTGTCCATAAAATGATGGGTTTTATCGTGTCACTTATGAAATGGTACACCTGTCATCATTTTAAAATTTGAACACTGCATGCAATGAATGTTAGTACTGATCGTGACAGAGTCGACTTAATTCACTCGTTTCCCTAAAAATTTGTCTCATTGTTTTGTTGGTTAACTGGAGAAGGATAGTCGAAGACCTGTTTGTATACTGTCAATCTTCATTGGTCATGAGCAACAACGTTAGGGTTTCAAGCAGCAAGGGCTTGTTTTCAAACCCTGATGGATTTTATGTTTGAAGGTTTGAATTATATCGTATACACAGAGCAAGCAGTTACAGCAAAGAATTCCTTGTTCGGGGCAGTATATTGTAAAGGTTTTGTTGATTTGCATTACTGACAGAGGCTTAAGGGTAAGACCGACGAGGCCTTGGGTTCTATCTTCACTGTCATCTTCAATCTGTTAGGCTTGCATATAAATTCAATTAAGACTAGCACAAGCATAGGTGCATTATTAACAGGCCAGAGCTAGCATGGAGTGAATAGTTGCCACAGAGGTAACTGCAGTAAAGTTTAGTGGGTCCGCTGTTTTGTCTGAGATTTAAAGCCCAGTCTGTCTATATAACAAAGTTGCAATTTTCTAGGGTTTTAAATGTTGAAGGCAGTAGACGAGGAAGAACCATAGGATATAATGAAGAGAAAGCCAGGAGGTTTCATCTGCAGATTAGAGCCAAACAGTACAGACTGGATAATGCGATTTCCCAGGTCTGCTAAACTAATGCAGAAATCCGGATGGTTTAATTTTTGTGAGAAATTGCAAGGTTACCACTCACAGGTAACCATGTTATTCATTGAAAATTATAGAGATGAAAGAGTACAGCTGCAAATCCTAACAGTTAGGGTAAACGAGGATTCTATTGCTGAGGCAATAGGCATTCCAGCACAGGGGGATAAATGGTTTAAACAACAGGATTTCCAAGGCGATTTCAGTGAATTTCTGATGCCAGGATGTGAAAAGTTAGACTGGAAAAATGGTGTTCATGTTAGCAAGATGAAGCCAGGCTGGAAGGTTCCTTTGGAGGTGATACAAAATTACATCACATGCGATGGTGAGTACGACAGAGTACTAAAATGCCATCTAAAATTGCTAATGCATATTAATGGAAATATACAGGTAAATCTCCCATTTTACTTATTAAAAAGCCTCCAAAAGATGATTTCCAGGGTTTAAAACCATCCCGAGCATACTGCTCACTCTGTTTATCATCATGGCTTAATTAAATTATTGATTTTAGCTCCGTTGCAAAAGGAGGAAAGAACATGGGAATCCATGTTAACAGAACTAGGGTTTAAAGACAACCCTAAGGAGAAAGGAAAAATAATGACAGAAGATATTGACTAGCAAGCAACAAGTCCTAAAAAACCAGTTCAAACTGTTGAGAAAGAAGAAAAGAATACTGCTGAGAAACCCATCCAAGAAGGCTTGTTCCCTTAAGCTTCCTGCACAAATGAGAACCAAGAGAAACTCAGTGTTATGCTGAAAAGTATAGCTTCAAAGAATAAAATTCGTAAACAGTTATTCAAGACAGAGAAGCCAAGAACCAGGTTAAGGAAAAAGATGCAGATAGAGAAAAGAGCAGCACATGAAGATGCCATGGATGTTGTACTGATAGATGATGTTGGAAGTGAAGAAACTGTACATACAGCAAAGGACCAGTACTGTGTAGATAATGAAAAGTTTATTGATATTCAAGGCATAGCAAGCTCTATACCAGAAGCTTTTTGCACAGACAAGCAGGATGATCCAGATGATGGTACAGCATCAAAGAGTTTACAGGAAGAAAGAGTCAATATAAGAGAAGAAGACTTGGAAATATCTCTAGAACTAAGCCAATGTAGAAAGTCTTTGCAAACATACAAAGAGCAAACCAGGTATCTGTAAGACATAAATGAAAAATTGATGGTGGCTAACAAGAGACTTCGTGAAGACCTGGAAGACAAAGAGACAGAATACCAAAAGTTGCTAATAATTTCCAAGGATATTCTAAGGGAGAAACGAGTCATTCAGAAGCAGCTGGAACAAGTCAAAGCTCAGAACAGGGAGGACAATAAGGATGCTGAATTCGTCAGATTGCAGAAGCGTTCACAGGTTTTGAGTGACTTAGCTACACTAGCAGAGGCTTCTAGAAGCCTTTAGAAGTTAAATTCTAGTTTGCTTTTGAACTTATGTTGTTTATTTGTATTACACTTGTAATTGAATACTTTTTAAAAGGGATTGACTTCCCTATTTTTGAGGAGGTTCGATCCTTAGATATAGGATCTTATGATTAGTTTAAAAAAAACAATTTTTTGTATTTAAGGGGGTCTCGATAGAGACAAGGGGTTGGCAATTTTGGAGTTATGAAAGCCCAGTTTTGATTACTGTCTGTATAACATAACTACTCTACAGCTTCAATACAGGTTCTATTTTGAATGAGCATGATTATGATTTGTCTATGTATGTTATGAATTGTATTTCTTGTAATTTATTATGCATATGGTCCATTGAATTCCATTGCAGTAATTCTTATTTTGAAATACAATTATCCTTATATTTTCAGAAAACAGAGGCAGTCTCACTTCATGAATTTATGATCATAGTTACTTAGATATTGAACCTTGTGTTTGGTTTTATGTTATACAGTTCCTGTTTGATTCTCTTATAGCTCTGATTGACCTACCAGCCTATTTCTTTAATAATGTTTTGATTTTCGTATAGCCCTTATATTATACCAGCTTAGTTCATTCATAATTGTGTGATTTTTCCAATGCTTTGATTTCATACCATCTTGTTTTTCAGTTTGATTTCATTGATTTGTACATTTTTGAAAAAGATTTCCTTAAGCTTGAACCCCTGTAGTCTAGGTTCAACTTTAGGGATAACAGCAGTTGTGAGCGATTGGTTGCCCATTGGTCGATCACTTAAATACAAACAGAAGCCCATCCAAGCGAGCCATAAAATCTTAAAATCTTATCCCAATTCCACTCATAATACAATTATAAAATCTTATCGCTCATATTATAACTAAAAAATGAATTATATAAACATATTTCATTTAAAAAACATATTTCATTTAAAAAATGAATGCATGAGAAGCCCACTGCGAAACAGATTGCATTTACAAAATGAAGGCATGTGAAGCCACTGCCAAAATTAGGCAATTTGCTATAACATGGGACTATAGATATGGGCATTTACAAAATGAAGGCAGGAGAAGCCACTACCAAAATCAGGCAATTTGCTATAACATGGGACTATAGATATGGGCATTTACAAAATGAAGGCAGGAGAAGCCACTACCAAAATCAGGCAATTTGCTATAACATGGGACTATAGATATGGGTAACTTATAGGGAAGAGAGTGATATATTCTTTTTAATGCAAGATTTGCTTAACATCATGAAGGAAAAATGAAGAAAAACATGTGACTTTTTTTAAGGCTAGTTTATTATTTTTATCAACTTTTTTTCAATTAAATATTTTTCCATTTTCATTTATTAGCAATGAATTTCACAACATGGCTTCCATAAAAACTATAGAGTACAGCTCACACTGACAAGTTTATACTTTGGAAGTTTGTTAGAATACAAGCTCTTATGCCAGAAACCAGTTTTCTCCACTCATGGATTTTTTTAGCTTTGTGGTAAGTGATAGTTGTATGGGTTCGAGCATTAATTTCCTTTAGGTTTAGGTTAGGGATTATAATCTGTGTTTCCTTTAGGTTAGGGATTATAATCTGTGTTTCCTTTAGGTTAGGCACTATCATACTTAGTTTATACTTAGTTTAGTATTACAATGAGGTATTGGAAGGTTTTTCACAAAATTTCTTTTAAAAACAAAGATTGTAAAAAAAAGTAGATTGAAAATGGGAAAAACAAAGATTGTAAAGGAAAAATAGAATGAAAATGGGAAATATTGACAAAAAAGACGTTGTGGATAAACAGTTGTTAAACTCAAAGGAGAGAGAAACAACAACTGGAATTCAATATCTAGGGTTACTATTGGAATTCAATATCTAGGGTTATTGGGGCAGTAGTAGACCCGGATAAATTTAATATCTAGGATTATAAGAAATAATTAACAAACTACAGGATATTTTTAATATCAAATAGTTAACAAACTACAGCATTACATTCAGTATGGGGATGGGATTTAACAGTTCATTATTGAATAATTCATGATCCTCTTCTCTGGTAGAGTACCAAATCAACACGGTTAGTAAAATCCAGCTAAAACTACTACATTACACCCATCCTTATCCAGCTAAAACTACTACATTACACCCATCCTTTGTTGCATGATACGGCTGCCTGCAATAGGTACATTTTGTGCAGGGATTCGTACAGTCTCGTGCATAATGTCCAGGCTGGTTACAATTGTAACAGATAACTGGTCCTCTTCCTCTACCAAATAATCCTCTTTCTCGACCTCTTAATCCTCCTCCTTGATTGTAACCTCCCCTTACTACTGGGGCATTCCTCTTTTACTATGTATATTGTGACGTAGCTCCTTCTGGCCTTTCTCTCCTTGAACCCTATATGCATATGAGGTGCGTTAAAATCTAGCTAAAACTACTACATTACATTACATTCATTCAAGACCAGCCTAAAATGAAGTAACCGTGTGTTCAGCACCCACGTTTTCTGTTGCTTCGTCGTGCTGGTAAATTGTGTGGTTGGTTGCTCCCAACGGAATCTTCTATCAAAAAACAGTAAATTGTGTTGCTGGTTGCGCCAGGCAACGCTCAAACGACGCTTTATTGACTTAGACTTAAAAGGTCGATAAAGGAATGTGGTCTCCTTCGCATTTCTCTCCTTTAATAGTGTTGTAGTTCTCCAGTTACTTTTCCTCCAGCGCATGTGGTATTAATATAGCATTTTTTATTATTATATTCTCCCTTAAACACACAACCATATCACGGGAGAATCTCAAACCTTGTAAAAAGATAATATAACTTAGGTGTAAGCTAAACTCTAGACCATTTGCACCTAAAATCGGGTCGAAATTGTTGAAAGGGTAGTTTTCAGTGATTGAAAATGCATAAACTGGGTGCCCCAAGGGTAATCTAGAGTCCTTAATCCATTTCTGCAATAAAAATTGCAATTTTAACACTAAAAATCTAATTTTCAACAACACATCGTGTTGCCGGATTCTGACCAAACTTACCTAAAAAAGTGCAAATGGTCTAGAGATTAGCCAACTCCTAAAACATATATCGCAATTTTTACCAACTATTTTCTCAATTAAATGACCTGCATACTTAGGTTAATCAATTTCACCTTTAAGTCGAGATCATTAGTGATTTAATAGATTTGAATTTCAAGATATAATTTGTGCAAATAAGAGCTATAACGGCTATTGATATTAGAATGGAATTGTTGATGTATATGTAACTTCGGAATGTATTCTTCTATGTATTTTATCTATTGTAACCCGATGTTTATTCCGGGATGTTTCTATTATGTATTTGAGTCA
>LPNX011077341.1:39804-55276 GCA_001517045.1 Pseudotsuga menziesii | reverse complement strand
TATATGAGGTTTGGTTCACCATATAACTCTCCATGATTATATGTAACCTTACATGTTCTACTTATAATAAATACCTCAAATGTATATCCCCGTCATACATATAATGTTCTTCATTGTTATAATAATGTTAGAATGTCTCCAGTTCCCTTGATTAACTTGTAGGAGGAGTAGCCTCATTGTGGTGAGGGTTTTCTATCCCTCATGGATGTATTTATGGTTCATTTATTTTTACGAGTCGTAGTCGCTCTTAGGTATTCAAGGTGGGAGGGTGATATTACATCCTTTCCCCCTAGAATTAACACCATCCTCGGTGTTACTTGTTCATCATCCCTAGCCTTGCTGGCCCCCTTTTCTTATTTCCACCTTCTGGTGAGCGAAAACCAATTATGCTTCTTAATCTCTCTTCCGCCCGAACTATGTCAGAGCTTACATACTTTAAATTTTATAGGACTGAGGACTGCGTTATGTTCCCAACTTGAAACACTACTTTAGATCTGCATCCTATCAACATCAATGTAAAACCAATAATTCAACATAATTTAGTTTTCATCATTCCTTCACATTTACAAATTAAGACATGTAACCGTTCAGTAACTTGGAAAGCTGCTAACACAACTTTCATTTTTTCGTTATCCTTTGGACTCTCCCTGGAGTTAAATTTTTGGGTGGACTTACATCTATTTCTGAGGTTACTCTCCCTTTTGACCACCAGTCAAAAATTTTCTCCTCAGCGACATCAGACAGCATCCTGTCTTCCAGATGTCCAGTTTTGCCTAGGTCTTTTCTTGCCACACCATGCGCCTAACACCAATGTGCTCACGTGGCAATCGCTTTCCTAACACCATTGTGCTCCTGCGACGTACATGTCTAACACCGATGTGTTCATGCGGCAATCACTTGCCTAACACCATGGTGCTCCCACAACAAACAATTTTTCTTTAGTATAGATTTCACCTTGCTAATCACAATGCACACTCGGTGCTTTGCATGACTTCTATCATCATTGTCCCGACTTGTGAGTCGGCTAAACAGTTAGTCAAACATTTGTCAATAACTCAAATTTTTTTATTAACTAATCATAAGTTGCAGCAGCTTAATCATCACTTAGGAGTCATATAACCTTGTAAATTGTCCAGGAAATTAATCCTTACACATTTCTTAGCAAGTTGAGCACAACTTATTTATGCAGGAAGATTTTTATATACCGTAGTGCACCTCAATTGCAGCACTCGTCATCATCATCGGGAAGCCTGCAATGTCAGTATAAAACCACATAATTCACAGTTAAATCCTTGGTTGATAAAATCTTGAAATTCGACAATCAACATTCCTTAACCTTATTATTTAAGGCAGCAGATACTTTTCTACCAGTCAACCCCGACTGATAGTGTTCTTGGCATATCCTGCAGTGTCAGTGTATAATGTTATGCAACATTCATCCACTCAAATAACTGTAGACATCTTTACCCATCTGTTTTTTGGATAATTACAGTGAAGAGACATTCCATCTTTACACCACATTTATGTGTGGCAACTAGGGACATAGGCATTCTGCTAACATCAGTAATTCCAAGTGAGCTGCTTACCACCATTTCACACCTTAACCAATTATGTTAGGTCTGATGACGTTCTTGTTCATCTAGTACAAGTCTCTATATTTAGTGCAATACAACGAGAAGCATTACAAGACACTTTTACCGTTTACTTTTGCCTTACTAATCATGTCATCGATGAAGCAACCATTGGCAAATCGTTTGCTTTGATTTTCACAGGCTCAGTTCGAAAATGGTTTGAAACTTTGCCAGCTCAACATTCTTTACAACATTTTTGAGGTGAGTTTATTTATGCTTTTCACGATCGTGATTATGAGAAACTATTTGTAGAATTATTACATCTTAAAAAAGAATTCGATGAATCATATCAGGACTATGCAAACAATTTTTTTGTTTGTTTGTTACAGATTTCCTTTGAAACTTGTCACTTCTATTTTTGAATTGTTCCATTAGGTTATGTGTTTTTCAAATTCATTAGATCAATCAGATAAAAATCGATTTTCTTGACATAACGATATTCTGATTGATTCTAATCAAAGTTCAGAAGTCATAGATGAGCAATAACATCCATCTTTTTTCTCCTCATTTAATCAGAAGGAATACAATGTATTAGAGAATGTTATTGTCCCTTTTGATAATGCTAATTTGTCTTTTCTTAATGAGAATAAAACTCTAATACTAAAAGAGGAAATTTGTTCATTAAATCAAGATCTTCTAACTATTTTAGAAGAGAAAGAGACCAAATTTGAAATCTATATTGGAAAAACTTCTCCTACATTAATTCAACATGGCCAAGATATTCTTCTAAGGGGTTCTATTCCTGAATCTCATTTTTCTGATGGGCCTTGTGTTTCATTTAAACCGTTACCTATTTCCAATGAACAAGATAATCTATCAAGTTCATATTTTTTAGTAAAGGATATTGATCTGATTTTAGGAGAAGAATTTAATGAACATTTGAAATCAAATGCAAATACTCAAATAGAAGAAAACTTTTCTTTCAAAGAAATTTCATTATCAACAAATAATTTTACTTTTCTTTCTTAGTCAACCTATTTTTCATTATACCCTAATTTATTTAATAATTGTTCTTCTTAGGATAATCTTCCACATCTATTACAAATTCATCCCGATGCACAAAATTTTCATGGGTTTCTAGATGATAAATTATGTTTTAAGGATGAAGGGAAAAAGCATTATTCTTATGAATTTTTTATTAAATACAAAGATGATAATCATATACGTTTAGAAACACCTCTTATTGATTCATCACTTCTCACAATTAATGAATGGTTTCCTTGTTTGAATAATGAGTTAGTTGAAACTGAATTTTTCATTAAAACTAGTCATGATTCCCATTCATTTGATGACGACGTGTCTAACACAATATGGGAAGATACCTCATTTGATTCGAGACACTCACTTCAGTTTCAACCAACAATTATTAGAGATCCTCATTCTTCCTGTATTATTTCTCAATCGGGACACTCTACTGATAGTGATCACTCATTTATAAATGTACATGTTTATATTTTCCATGATAGAGTTGCAGATGGGCTTGAGGCTTCTTACCTCAAGAAGTTTCCATTCAATGGTAAGGCTTTATTTTCTGTATATACAAGTAAAAAATTTAGTGGTAAGCATGATGCATCTAATTTTCTATTATTAACATATCATTTTCTTTTAATAATTGAAAGTGTTGTTTTTCTTACAGGAATGAAAATGCTTCGATGGCTTCATTAGCTATTTCACTTTACTTAATTTTCATTACAATTGGTTTCTCTTGTACATATTTCGGCTTAGGTTTAGATTAGTTTTCTTCATTTTTATTCTTTCTTGTTTTGTTTTAAAAAAAATGGAGTGATGAAGATGATGCCAATTCCAAGCTCGAGATATGACACTTATCAATACATTCAAGGATGTGTTCTTTACCCTTTATCCTCTTGCTTATAATTATATTTGTTTAAAATTTTCCTTTTAAGTCATATATATTTTACATTTTTGACTTGATTGGTAAAATGTTTTATACATTTTTATTATCATATGCAAGAACTTTTAGGAAATCCACGAGTGTTGTTGCACATCAATCTTTTGAGTTGTAACTGTATATGTAATTAAGATTAAGTTTAAATTTGTTTATGTTTGGTTTGTTTTTTCTTATCAATAAGAGAGCCTAACTAATTAAATAACTTGCTTATTTTTAACAAATCCTTATGTCACAAATTATAATTTAAAGAAGAAAGAGAGACATATTTTTCATATTGTAGAAATTGATTCTCTCTTTTCATTTCATTTGTGATATAGCTATTTCATTTTTCTCCATGTAAGATGTTAATTTATTCATGCTAAGTTTTCATTTTTGCATTTGCATATATACATTTTAGATTTCTTTCTTTTATTTGTTTTATTTTTCAAGTTTGTTATGATTTTATTTTTCAGTTTGATTACAGTTTGTAAGGGGGTTATTGTAAATAAATAAAATTTGAGTCTTAATTGCATTTGTTCATTCATATTGATTAGTTGTAATGAATTTTAGTCTTTCAAAATTCGCTTAGACTAATCAGATCTTCTCAAATATGATAGGGACCTTCACTAAACTCGTAAATATGTGTATTTATGAGTAGGATTTATCCTCACGCATATGTTTCTTTATAGTTAAGATAACTGACGGATTTCCTTTTCAAAACTTTGTACTGGGAAAAATATTTATTAGTCTACATTATTAGTCATCCTTTAAAATTTATTTATCATCTCAGATTTTTCTAGGTCTCCTCCATGAATAAGTCTTTGTAATAAGTTGGATTTTGATTGGAGAATAGGAGGTCTCATCACAAGCTGGCCTACTTATGATCATCAGCTTTATCATAGGTAACATCATTTCTGATCACCAAGGTGATGTCTCTTGATCATAAGATCAAGCGACAGGAGGTCTCATCACGAGCGAGCCTGTATATTTCTCGTAAAAATCGTGAATGATGCTGTCAATATCTGGTTACCAGGCTTGGATAGTTTTCTTCAGTTAAAGTCTAATGGAAAATCAATAAATATTTCTTATAATTGGAGTGGATTTTGGACACTTTTCAAGGAATTAAATAGATGGATCTTTATACTTATGATGTAGATTACCTTTATCCTGAGTAATTTGATTTGATAGGGCAATTTTCAGTTTATCTATATGACAAAAATATTTATCAATAGAAACGAGGGTGGTTCTGAAAATATTCACATGTGTGAACTGGCTGCTGGTTCTTATTAGATTAAGGATTTTTTATTTGTCTTAAGCAAATTTTAATATTGTGTTTTTTGCAGCTTTTGAGATGAATGAGCAAACATAAATGGTTCACCTAGGTATGTTTCCATTTGTTGGCACCCCAACAAATCCCCTTAATTTTGCAATAAATAAAGTGGCTCCTATTAGAATTTTGTAAATATTTATCCTTTGGTTTTCTATTATTCTTGCTTGATTGACAATTTCCTTTTGATACTTGGATTTCTCTACTACTTGATCTTTGGCTTGATTTTCATTTTACAAGGTTTTGGTGATTCCGCTTATCTTAGTCATTTCAATCTTTCGACCTATTTCTTTCTAGTTAAAACTTGGGTATCTTTAATTCGTCTTACCTAAGTTGACTCCATAATTAAATTTGAAAAGAATATATCAATTTGGTTTTCTTCAATCTTATGGAAGACTAGTCTTCTCTTTATCAATGATTAGCATTGTCTTTATCTTCAAAGCATATAGTTTAATTATCCAAGGAAATTGAATCTCCTTAATGTGAAACGATCCATCAAATGATTTTAGGTCTTGGTAATAAAACAAATTTTAAAGGTCAAATCTTACATGATTTAGCAAATAATCTATCACTAAACATAGATTATGTTAAATTATTAAAAATATATTTTCAAGAGCTTCATTACTTTGACATTTTTTACAATAATTTTTAAAATCATTATATATATACATGAAGTTCTTTCTAACATGACTTAAATTATTTAAATTTCTCACAATTAACATTTTTTTTAACATTATATGTATTCACATCTGTTTTAACTTGTTTCGATTTCTCAAAATTACATATTTTTTATAAAGATTTCCTTGATAACATTATGAAGTCATGTCACTTTAACTTATGAAGAGCCTCATGGAGCCTTATCATTGTTTTGTTATATTTTATTGAAGGCCCCTTTTTATTTTTTTATAAATAATATGACTTCAATATTTATGATTTTAAAATTATCTATTTTAGATTTCTTTAGAGTTATATCATGACGGATTTCTTGGAGATAATTTTGTTTTGCGTCGACCTAGAAATAAATGGTTAAATTGATGTATTTGGTATCAAGCCATTGTTGTCTACGTGGAGTTTCCTCAAGCTAATAACTCACCTAACCATGGAATAAAGCATCCAGTAAGAAGTAAAGCTTCTACGCTAAAGTATGAGGTAAGATTGTTATGTCATTGGCAGCTTACATGCTTGTTAGTAAATCATAATATACTTTGAGTTATTATAAATACAGTTCAAAGAATACACATTCTACACGATCGTAGAGATATCAAAACTAACAGGAATTATAAGTAGTGACTCCACCAACCCAAAATCTCATCAAGAAAAGGATCACGCTCAAAGGTTAAGTCCAGCTCACTCAATTGCTTCAACTTTTATCATCAAGCGATGCCAGCTTGTGTTGGAAGTTCAATGGTCTCGTCGCTCTATCAATCTTTACCCAAAATTCTCCTATGATTGTTGGGAAGGAATGCACTAGCCAACAACTTAATCGTAAGAAATACCACATTGAAGAGATCCTTCTAGGAGATCACAAAAAAATTGTTGAGATTCAAGGGTTGCATGCATTACTAACACCAAAAAAAGGGAGATCTACTAATAATGCTTACTTCACACCTTAAAGAAATGGTTAACAAACTGCCAGTTAAAGTTTTGATATAACTTCTAGTTAAAGTTTTTTATGTAATATAAGTTATGAGGTAGCTTTTCAAAACACAGATCGCTGGCTAGAAATAAAAGGACTCGAGTTACCGAACCAAGGGGAAAATGCTAGATGCAATTGATGACTTTCAAATCATGTGGATAAACCTCAATATTGTTGCATCATCAATCATTTTATCTGTGCTCATATATTTGTTCAGTCTATCCATAAAATATTATCATAGTCTTACATTTACTCAATTTCAAATTACAATAAAATATTATTGTTAATTGGATACAATAATATTATGTTTCCACCCTTGTGTAGGTTAAGATGATACTTGAAGCATAGAGAAATTAGTGTTTAGATGGTGATGTAGATGCGGGGAAATCAAGCATGTGTTAATTAGGTGCATCATAAGGCAGTTTAAAATTCCAAAATTTTAATCCCTCGAGCTAATGATAAGAAAGCACACCGAATAGGATAAGGAGAAAAGGATGAAATGTCGGTTGATGAATTCAATAGACAGAATTGAAACGCAAGAATTAAGGATTTGACTACTCAACTCATTAGAAGAATTGATTGTTGCAATCATTTTGAAAGAGACTTTCATTAATCTTCATCGCCTATATAAGAAGAGGGTATTGACTGGTCGAGGAGGCGGAGGTCTCAACAGAAGAAAGACACTATGTTTTTCTTTATTTTATTTTCTATTGTAATGTTATTTTTTGAAAAAGGAAGATGAGACGCTGCCAGGAGGAGGACGTTTCAGGAATTTTGTAAATTATTTTCAGAGATATGTTTTGCTTCTCCTTTATAAATAGATACCTGTATGGAATGAGATTTAGGGAGTTAATTTTAATTCTGGTTACTGTTCTACAATAGAAGCACTATTACAATCTTGGTTAATGGAAATTCATGGATTTTCATTCTGAATTTATTAAACTCCTTTTTTATAATAGTCATACTTACTTGTTATATATTTGTGCATATGTACTTTGTTATGATGTGCAAATGAATGTCTTGAGAAAATGTTATTTTCAGAATTCATTTAAATAATTACATGGTGTTTTTATGATCAATTTTATTGTTGTTTAATTAACTGTGTAATTAAATATTAATGTTATTTAAATTGAATGATCAACTTTGTATTGTCATTCTATTTAAATATATTCATTTTGAATTCTATTTTGAGGATAGAATAGGTATAGAGTTAGTTTTCTAAATTAGGTTTAGTTTATTTGAGAGTGAAAGATATAATTTAGTTTTTCTTAAAACCTATAATAGCTGTTAAGTCTGTATGTTTTCCAACTATTGAAATTTTTCATGTTAGTTCGATTACATCTTTAAGACCTTTATTTCATTTTAAGAATTTATTTTACTAAATTGTAGACTCTCTTTTGAGAGAAAACTCATAAGGAAGCGAGGCCTTTGTTACTGCGAGATTTAGTTATCCCAAACACAGCTAGGGTTGTTTTAAGCACTTTGTGTGGACTATTTCTCCTTGTTGGCCTCATGACAGAAAATCCAGCCAGCATGAACCTAGTGTTAGATCTATGGAAAATTCAAACTCTCACTTTGGTGGTGTTCCCGATATTTTCTCGGGAAATAAATATTTGAACTCTATGAGAAGAAGAATGTCCTCAATTTTCTATTCTCTCTTAGGTTCTACATCCTGGATGTTAACTACAAAAAGTTTGCAGTCCTTCCTAATAGATTTCATAACTTGTAAGGTGGATATTTGTCGAATGGAAACCTTATTGGGTATGACTTAAATCTTTGTTTGATTCCCTTGGTTGTTCGTGCACAGGATTGACTTGTTTAGACAATCAATCATGACATGGTGTTGTTCCAATGAGTCATACTATCCATAGGGTAAGATATTTAGATATACCTTAGCTAGATAATCGATCATGTCTATCTCGCAGTATTTTACTAGATCTAAAACCTTTGTTTTTGTACTAGTGGCTAGTTGTACCAACCAAGGTTTCTCATGTTTCACTTTGTTTATCTTACACGTGTCAATAATATTGGGGGAAACATTACTTTGACAAGCACTAGGATCAATTAAAATTTAAATAGAAGTGTTTGAAACCTTACCTTTTATTTCGACCATAGTGGAATGATGGTCTTCTTATTGATCGTCAAGTGCTGCATAGATCCTAGGTGTACTAACCATGTCTTTTATTGATGGGTCTTCTTGTAAGTTAAGTAGGACTCCATTAGTCCTGTTTGGACAATATCTGGGATAATGGAGCCCTTGGAATTTCCAACAACTAACCTACACCAGGGCATCCTTGGCTCCTTCGTTTGTTGTTAGTCTATTGGTATTTGGTGTGGAAACATTTGGTTGTGCACTTGTCTTGTTGAAATTTCCGTTAGATGAAAAAACTATTATTATGTTTTATGTATGGTTATGGTTTAAAACCAGGTTTTCAATTGTCAAAGGAGTTCCTAGACCTATCTCAAATTTTGTTTATATTGTCATGCCTCAGTCGTCCATGTTCATAACAAAGTATAGCTTTGTGTAAGGTAGTGTCTATGGTTTTGGGAATGTCAAACTCAATTCTCTCTCGAAAATTTGGAGGAAGACATCCCGAAAAATGTTGTATCTTGACATTTTTGTCCTTTATGCAAGGTACGCAATGTAGCAGATCCAAAAATCTGTTGATAAAGGAATCCATGGTCATGGATCCCATATTTAACTCATGAAATTATTTCACTTTCCTCTTAATGAACATTTCATACATGTACTTTTCCTGGAAGATTCTATAGAAATTAATCCATATGATTTATTTCACTTCATCCTTTTTAGTATGCTTCACGTATCTCCACCATCTAGTTGCTTTTTCATTTAAGTTATAAATGGTCAATTGGGTTTCATCTGATTCGAGTAGTTATGTACTCGGAAGTATTTATTCATACCCAGGAGCTATTCTTCAGCCTTCTCCTTGGTATCCATCTCTCCTTCATAGGTTGGATCTTTGATCTTTCAAAATTATCGTTGAATGCTATCATCATTTTTCTTCATTTTTCTGTAAGGAGAGGGTGAACCATCACTGGAAGGACTGTGATATTCTCCTTCTGAGATATCAGGGGTGTGTTCTTCTCTTCCCTCTTCCTTTGGATTGTTGTTCCTTCTTTTATGGTGATAATTTTCCTTGTATTTGTTTGTTGAATGGGTAGGTTGTCCATGAGGGTTTACTGTGTCAAGTTCTGAAGTAAAGCTTCATTTATTGCTTTCTTCTCTTTTATCTCATCCATGTTATCACATTTAAAGCTCTGTAGCTCTGCTTGTAGACTCTATATAGTCTGCATTAGATTAGAACTCAATTCCACCACAAGTTATTCTTCTCAAGTTTGGGAATTTAGGTTTCCTTATCAACTATTGTCCTTTCCTATGTCTATGATTTGGACTATTTTTTAAATCTACAGTTTAAACATTTAATAACAAATAATCTTCTATTAGTTCACAAGATCAAAAATAAAGTTTTGAAATGTTTATTTTTGCAACGATGTTCAGTAGCACCCGTAAGGTCTCTAAGTGTGTCAAACTAGGCTCTAATACCACTTCTAATGTCCCTAAAATCCGTAATTAAAAAAAAAATATTGTAGGGCTAATAACACTGCTAAGATCTAAGGGACATCTATACTTAACTTTAGAATTGTAATATTTGTATAGGAATTATACCTATATTCATGCTATGTTTATATTCTTGTATGGTTTCTATTTTCTGATGATGTTTATTGTCGTTATTTTATATACTGATTTACTAGTATATTGATATCGTATATATGGTTTAATGATGCTGTGATAGTGTTTATTTATGTTGAATCCATGTTATGTTAGTTAGATTTTTATTTACTAAATGACGAGGCTAACTCCCCTATGCATGTAAAGGGGAGGAGTGGTTGGATTTTACCTAACGAATCGCTCAGAAAGGTAAGGAAATCCTGCAATTTGGGCTTACTTAGTTCTCGCAAACTAATGCATGATGTATCCATGTATATTGCAGGTGGTCTATTGCTAATCCTATGTTGTATGTGTGTAAAAGAAAAGGAATAATACCTATCACCTAGAAGTTCTCTAAACTAAACATTAAGGGGTTGCGGCATGGTGTTCAAAACTCAACACAATACATTAATAAAAAACTATAGAAAAGGGGGTTGAAGTCTAAAACATGGTGGGTGATAGTTGTCATATTAATGATTCCCATGAGAATGTTGTGTGGCCTTCTCCATGGTGGCACTCACATAAAACCCTGGATAGGGTTTTTGTAACCATTCTTTTACATATCGTTTTGTTTGTTGGTGAAGGGGTCGACAATCTCCATCATTGGGGCTTCGTTGATAGAGGCATGGTTATAGCACTTTTTCGAATAGCTAAGAGGTATGTGAATGCAACTCTGTGGTTTCTAAATATTGCACCTTCATTTTTGGTATTTGTTTAGCATACTCATTATTCCTTTCTGGTTTTGTTGCAGGTTGGATGAACGTGGAGAAGTTGTGACAATGGCAGGGAGAGAGTTGTTAAGCATATCCCTGGTAAGCCCATAGGAAGACGGATTTTAACCATCTGCTTGGTAATTTATGGGGTTTGCAAGGGTTCATTGTCTATAGGTTGTAAAGGGATTCCCATTTAGGCATTTGTATAAATGATAAAGACTATGGTGACTTACCTATTTAAATAAAACCTTATGTTGGATTTTTTATAGTGGTTTGTTGCTTTATATTCCCAGATCTTTGTTGGTTTTTAATTTATGGAATCGATGTCTTTGTAAATGGGTTTTTAAATCTCTGTGTCTTTAACTCATGTGCTTGCATTGGACCTCTATGTATACAAGAGAGTATCTTGTAAAATGTGGTGTTATTATCTAATTGATTTATTTTTGGACTTCGTTGTTGTGAGCACTCTATTTCAATTGTTATATGAAGGTTCATAGATATCAGTGCCATTGCTAGCAATGGCACTATAATAATACTTTCTCATAACATTACTTGGATGAGGATATATTATGGGCTTATGCCCACACTGTATTTGTATCAAATGTTTAGAGTTTTTAAATGGTTTTACCTCTGTTAAATTATAATGGTTGGTTGTTTTTCTTAGTCATAGAAATGAAGGGGAGAATCCCTAGCTTCATAATCTATTTAAGTCTTTGATAATTTATTGATTGTTTTTTTATCATACGCTATAACGAAATCATCAATTTCATTTTTGTATGGTAGCAGAGGGAAATCCCTAGCTCTGTTCATTGTTTATATTTTGATATGTTTTGTTAAAGGTTAAATTCCATCGTTGTTTATTTTAACTTGTGGTTTCGACAACGGTCATATTATCTTGACTCCTAGCTTGTCTATATGGCATTGCCTATGTATGTGGAATGGTTATAAATTGTATTTATTTCCTATAGTACATGGGAAGACTTATGGACAATGTTTATCGGATTCGATGATGGGTTATTTATTGTTTATTTTTGGTTGTCGTGAAAGCATTTCAGCCAACCCTTAATAATTTTTGATAGTGTCTCGAAGGATGTCGTTATACTTTGAATCCGTTTAATTAATGGTTTATATTGCATTTAATTGATTGTGGCTTAGATATTTTATATAATTAAAATGCTGCCAAATGGTAATACACCAGTCTTTAGAGGTTTGTCCTATCCTTTTACAGGATGGATGGAAATCTTTTATTCGTGGGTGACTGTATATTTTATTGAATTAATTGTTATTGTTTAAAGCAATGACTCATGCACATTATTTATGTGGTTTTGGTTGTCAAGGGATTCGATCCATGGTTCATGATTATGTGTGCTCGTTAGTTAATTTATTGGATTGCATGTCCATTGTTTATTTTGGTTTAGTACTTTTAATAGATAGATTATTTGAGAGTTTGTTTAATGCATATTTTATTTGATAGTAGTTATTATTTTGTTAAAGTTGTGAGCCGTTGTGAATGCTCTGTAACTGTGCACTAATTGTTTTATTTTTATCTTTTTTTTATAATTTGTCGTGAAGAAATTATATAGATGTTGAGATATAGGGTTTATATATATAGATTTAATATTATTTCTATATTTTGTGAAAGGTTTGGTTACAAACTTTATCATATCTATATGTTAAGTCTAGGGTAAACGCTAACATGTATAGAAACTTTTAAAAACTAGTTTAACATAAAACTAATAAGAAATTTACCCTAGATCTATATAAGAATTTAACTAAGATTCTATATTAACTAATAAAACAACGTAAAACATTTATTCAAACTGATGAAGGGTAAAATTACAGCTCCTAATACAAATCACAATGGTTGTAATCACAACCTATAAACACAATCAAGCATAGATAAGAGCTTGAAATGTAGAAATCTCTTACCCACAATTATGCATCTTGAAATGGATTAAGAACCCTACACACTTCAACACCCATAACTAATAAAACACCTTCTATCTATGAACTTAGCAATGATAATCATATAACTTTGGAACTACCATTTTCCACCCAACAATGACGTAGAACTGTTCCTGGTTCTAATTCATATCCATGTGAGTTGGCTCAAACATACAAGTGATCTAGAACTTCGAAGGGTGATGCTGCTACTGTTTGGAAATCAGGCTATGTATACGAATGCTTACTTTTGTAAAATGCTCTCCAATTCCATCCAAGCATAATAATCAGATCCCTAAGCCTTCTCTTGGCTTTGTTCTGATAGATAATCTTTTGGGAAAGGGCAGTTGGTTTAACTTCACTTGAATTAAGAATTCACTATTCTCTTGAAAATAATATTTAGTTTGATTTTGATAGAAAAATAGTTATTTTGTTTTACTAAGAAATTTTATTAGTTCCTACTTGAGCTTTAGAATAGAATATTTATTTAAATATTTTAGTTTATGATATAATATGTACATAGGATCTTATACATATATATATTCTCATATACATATTATATAAACTTTACTTATTATCCTTTATTATTATTCATGCATCATATATCATAGTTATTTATTTTGAGGCTTCTTTTCATTTACATTATTTTTTTTATCAAGGCCTCAGGTAGGGTTTGGTCGGTCAACTAGGTTAGGTAGATATAGATCCTCCTTACATGTTGGACTACCTCATATTCATCGTAGTTCTTTCAATCCTTGATGAGAAGTAAATTTGAAATTTAAATTAATCAACTTAAATAACTATGATGAGGCTCGGTGCTATTTAGTGTCTTTCCAACTCAACACACTTAATTACAGTAACCCCTAGTTCTATTCAGAGCCTAAGATCAACACTATCAATTGGGTGTTACACTAGCGCAATTCCAGATCCTCTCGCTCAACACTAATACTAGGATGCACTTGTACAATACACCTAGGGATACAGTATTGGCCAAAGATCCGATGCTGCTGAGCTTATGCTCAACATCAAGTTGGAGTGCTCCATGGATTATTCCCAACACTTACAATCTTATAACTCATGTGCTCTATATCTTATGCTCAACACAAAATATCATAACTCATGTGCTCCAGATCTTATGCTCAACACAAAATATCATAACTCATGTGCTCCAGGGATTACACCCAACACATCACACAAATCAATCATGCATCCAGTCTTCTGCATAATACATCACAATAATCATCTCAGTATATATATTAGAGATAATGGCATAACAATAAATCTAGTACATTGGGGCCTATGCCCAGTACAACGACAATGATCCTTGTCCATTGAGGCCTATGCCCAACATATATAATCATATACAAGACAATAAAACATGTGCATTGGCTCATGCCCAATATATCTATCATATAAACATAAATCATGTGCAGTGAGACTCATTCCCAATATAGTCAAGGTCAGAATTTAAGATATTACACACATAGTGGAAAGCACACACACAATGAGGTTTCCATTGAAGCCCAAACAAATCAAGGAATCAAGTGTATTGTATTTTATTTTATTTGTATCTCTTGGGTAATCCTTTTCACATAACAGAAAGCATAAGCATACATCCAAACTTATTGGAGGTTGTGATATAGACAAGAAGATCGATTCTTGAAGATGGTGCTACTAGAAGAACTACGAGAAGAATTTGAAGAGGTAAGAAATTTATTAACACCAAAAGGGCTATGGTAAACATTTGAATACAATCAAGAAGAATTTGATTATGAGGTAGCCAGTGATCACGTAATCCTAGAAAAGGTTGTTGATCCAAATGTTTAGGTTGATGACAGTAAACTTGTTAATGTAGTAGTGCCAATTTATTTGAGTGATAGTCTCTTTGAGCAAGAGACAATTGATAGCAACATAGAAAAAACACTAATAGACAGTCCACTCCAGATCCACAAAACCAAAATCTTGAGTGAGATCTATGAGCAGACTCTTGTTATTAATGAGCATGTACATTATGCTTTTTTTTTCCTATCAGCCCACATTTTTTGAAGAAGCACTAAAGGATGCACAGTGGGTAGAAGAAAATGAGGAAGTCAATGAGAATGATGAAGTAATTGTCATTGAAAAGGAACCCAAAGATGTGAATTCTATGTGCACGTAAACTAGATATAAAGAAAAATTATGTTGAAACAAAAAAAGAAGACTTGCACTATGTTCCAAAAGATGAAGAAGATCCTGAATAAAAACTACTTAGCATTAAGATTGAGAAGATAAAGAAGAAGTCCAAGTACACTTCAAGGAAAAAAGTGAAGCTAAAGTGTTTTGAATAAAATGTAAGCCTAGCTAAAACATAGAGCAGAAGACATTTTTTTGCATTGATAGTGCTGAAAGTATTGTCCTAGTTGATATTAAGGGGGTGTATCAAGAATTGTAATTTCAATGGACCACTATCAATACTTCATTAATTAGTTAGTTAGTTGAGTAGTTGAGTTGGTCAAATTAAGTAGGTTTAGTGACCCGTAGTATTTGATGACCCATGGTATTTACCTATGGTTTTAGTGTTATGTAGTCGTATAAATATTGTTGCTTAATATTGAGAAAGAAATTCA
>LPNX011077341.1:13544-29161 GCA_001517045.1 Pseudotsuga menziesii | reverse complement strand
TATATGTTCAACATACAATATCAAATATATGTATGCCTCCAACCTATATATATATATAATTCTTCAATATCATGTATATAGGGTTCCACTATTATATATATGAGGTATGGTTCACCATATAACTCTCCATGATTATATGTAACCTTACATGTTCTACTTATAATACATACCTCAAATGTATATCCCCGTCATACATATAACGTTCTTCATTGTTATAATAATGTTAGAATGTCTCCAGTTCCCTTGATTAACTTATAGCGGGAGAAGCCTCATTGTGGTGAGGGTTTTCTATCCCTCATGGATGCATTTATGGTTCATTTATTTTTACGAGTCATAGTCGCTCTTAGGTATTCAAGGTGGGAGGGGGATCTTACATCCTTCCCCCCTAGAATTAACACCGTCCTCGGTGTTACTTGTTCATCATCCCTAGCCTTGCTGGCGCCCTTTTCTTATTTCCACCTTATGGTGAGCGAAAACCAATTATGCTTCTTAATCTCTTTTCTGCTCGACCTACGTTAGAGCTTACATACTTTAATATTTATAGGAATGAGGACTGCATTATGTTCTGAACTTGAAACACTACTTTAGATCTGCATCCTATCAACATCAATGTGAAACCAATAATTCAAGATAATTTATTTTTCATCATTCCTTCACATTTACAAATTAAGACATGTAACCCTTCAGTGACTTGGAAAGCTGCTAACACAACTTTCATTTTTTTGTTATCCTTTGGACTCTCCCTGGAGTTAAATTTTTGGGTGGACTTACATCTATTTCTGAGGTTACTCTCCCTTTTGACCACCAGTCAAAAGTTTTCTCCTCAGCGACATCAGACAGCATCCTATCTTCCAGATGTCCACTTTTTCCTAGGTCTTTTCTTGCCACACCATGCGCCTAAGACCAATGTGCTCACACGACAATCGCTTGCCAAACACCATTGTGCTCCTGCGACGTACATGTCTAAGACCGATGTGTTCACGCGAAAATCACTTGCCTAACACCTTGGTGCTCCCACAACAAACAATTTTTCTTTAGTATAGATTTCACCTTGCTAATCACAATGCACACTCCTTGGTGCTTCGCATGACTTCTACCGTCATTGTCCCGACTTGTGAGTCGGCTAAACGGTTAGTCAAACATCTGTCAATAACTCAAAATTTTTTATTAACTAATCATAAGTTGCAGCGGCTTAATCATCACTTAGGAGTCATATAACACTGTAAATTGTCCAGGAAATTAATCCTTACACATTTCTGAGCAAGTTGAGCACAACTTATTTATGCAGGAAGATTTTTATATACCGTAGTGCACCTCGATTGCAGCACTCGTCATCATCATCGGGAAGCCTGCAATGTCAGTATAAAACCACATAATTCACAGTTAAATCCTTGGTTGATAAAATCTTGAAATTCGACAATCAACATTCCTTAACCTTATTATTTAAGGCAGCAGATACTTTTCTACCAGTCAACCCCGACTGATAGTGTTCTTGGCATATCCTGGAGTGTCAGTGTATAATGTTATGCAACATTCATCCACTCAAATAACTTTAGACATCTTTACCCATCTGTTTTTTGGATAATTACAGTGAAGAGACATTCCATCTTTACACCACATTTATGTGTGGCAACTAGGGACATAGGCATTCTGCTAACATCAGTAATTCCAAGTGAGCTGCTTACCACCATTTCGCACCTTAACGAGTTATGTTAGGTCTGATGACGTTCTTGTTCATCCAGTACAAGTCTCTATATTTAGTGCAATACAATGAGAAGCATTACAAGACATTTTTACCATTTACTTTGCCTTACTAATCATGTCATCGATGAAGCAACCATTGGAAAATCATTTGCTTTGATTTTCACAAGCTCAGTTCGAAAATGGTTTGAAACTTTGCCAGCTCAACATTCTTTACAACATTTTTGAGGTGAGTTTATTTATGCTTTTCACGATCGTGATTATGAGAAACTATTTGTAGAATTATTACATCTTAAAAAATAATTCGATGAATCATATCAGGACTATGCAATTTTTTTTTTTAATGTTTGTTACAGATTTCCTTTCAAACTTGTCACTTCTATTTTTGAATTGTTCCATTAGGTTATGTGTTTTTCAAATGCATTAGATCAATCAGATAAAAATCGTTTTTCTTGACATAACGATATTCTGATTGATTCTAATCAAAGT
Organism: Pseudotsuga menziesii; assembly: GCA_001517045.1. Taxonomy (NCBI): domain Eukaryota; kingdom Viridiplantae; phylum Streptophyta; class Pinopsida; order Pinales; family Pinaceae; genus Pseudotsuga; species Pseudotsuga menziesii. The sequence continues at coordinate 26,971 of LPNX011077341.1, read as the reverse complement.
TCAGATGTCATAGATGAGCAATACTATCCAACTTTTTTCTCCTCATTTAATTAGAAGGAATACGATGTATTAGAGAATGTTATTGTCCCTTTTGATAATGCTAATTTGTCTTTTCTTAATGAGAATAAAACTCTAATACTAAAAGAGGAAATTTGTTCATTAAATGAAGATCTTCTAACTATTTTAGAAGTGGCAAAGAGACCAAATTTGAAATCTATATTGGAAAAACTTCTCCTACATTAATTAAACATGACCAAGATATTGTTCTAAGGGGTTCTATTCCTAAATCTCATTTTTCTGATGGGCCTTGTGTTTCATTTAAATCGTTACCTATTTGCAATGAACAAGATAATCTATCAAGTTCATATTTTTTAGTAAAGGATATTGATCTGATTTTAGGAGAAGAAGTTAATGAACATTTGAAATCAAATGCAAATACTCAAATAGAAGAAAACTTTTCTTTCAAAGAAATTTCATTATCAACAAATAATTTTACTTTTCTTTCTTAGTCCACCTATTTTTCATTATACCCTAATTTATTTAATAATTGTTCTTCTTAGGATAATCTTTCACATCTATTAGAAATTCATCTCGATGCACAAAATTTTCATGGGTTTATAGATGATAAATTATGTTTTAAGGATGAAGGGAAAAAGCATTATTCATATGAATCTTTTGGTAAATACAAAGGTGATAATCATATACCTTTAGAAACACCTCTTATTGATTCATCACTTCTCACAATTAATGAATGGTTTCCTTGTTTGAATAATGAGTTAGTTGAAACTGAATTTTTCATTAAAACTAGTCATGATTCCCATTCATTTGATGACGGCGTGTCTAACACAATATGGGATGATACCTCATTTGACTCGAGACACTCACTTCAGTTTCAACCAACAATTATTAGAGATCCTCATTCTTCCTGTATTATTTCTCAATCGGGACACTCTACTGATAGTGATCACTCATTTATAAATGTACATGTTTATATTTTCCATGATAGGGTTGCAGATGGGCTTGAGGCTTCTTACCTCAAGAAGTTTCCATTCAATGGTAAGGCTTTATTTTCTGTATATACAAGTAAAAAATTTAGTGGTAAGCACGATGCATCTAATTTTCTATTATTAACATATCATTTTCTTTTACTAATTGAAAGTGTTGTTTTTCTTATAGGAATGAAAATGCTTCGATGGCTTCATTGGCTATTTCACTTTACTTAATTTTCATTACAATTGGTTTCTCTTGTACATATTTAGGCTTAGGTTTAGATTAGTTTTCTTCATTTTTATTCTTTCTTGTTTTGTTTTAAAAAAAATGGAGTTATGAAGATGATGCCAATTCCAAGCTCGAGAGATGACACTTATCAATACATTCAAGGATGTGTTCTTTACCCTTTATCCTCTTGCTTATAATTATATTTGTTTAAAGTTTTCCTTTTAAGTCATATTTATTTTACATTTTTGACTTGATTGGTAAAATGTTTTATACATTTTTATTATCATATGCAAGAACTTTTAGGAAATCCATGAATGTTGTTGCACATCAATCTTTTGAGTTGTAACTATATATGTAATTAAGATTAAGTTTAAATTTGTTTATGTTTGGTTTGTTTTTGCTTATCAATAAGAGAGCCTAAGTAATTAAATAACTTGCTTATTTTTAACAAATCCTTATGTCACAAATTATAATTTAAAGAAGAAAGAGAGACATATTTTTCATATTGTCACAAATTGATTCTCTCTTTTCATTTCATTTGTGATATAGCTATTTCATTTTTCTCCATGTAAGATGTTAATTTATTCATGCTAAGTTTTCATTTTTGCATTTGCATATATCCATTTTAGATTTCTTTCTTTTATTGGTTTTATTTTTCAAGTTTGTTATGATTTTATTTTTCAGTTTGATTACAGTTTGAAAGGGGGTTATTGTAAATCAGTATTTTACTAGATCTAAAACCTTTGTTTTTGTACTAGTGGCTAGTTGTACCAACCATGGTTTCTCATGTTTCACTTTGTTTATCTTACACATGTCAATAATATTGGGGGAAAGATTACTTTGACAAGCACTGTGATGTACCTCTTGTACCTCAAGGCCATTATGTGAAAAAAAACTTTTGCATTGTTTCACTGTTACTACACAATGAGTCAATTATGTTAGTGGCAGATTTGTTTTCAAGACAATTCGATGAATTATGTCCAATCAATTAATGTCCAAAAATTTCTCTTACAGTAAAACAATCATTATACAATCTACATCCATTCTTCATGCAGAAACCCAATATGAAATTTGCCTACTAACTACTCATATCATATATTTAAGTAACCCTCTCATTGGCGGAATTACTTAGGTACAATAATTAACATGTCATTATTAAATGTTCCAGTGTTCTTCTAATCCTTGGACTAAGATTATGTATTTCTCATAATGTATTAATTAATTAATTAATTGTCGGTAAATCGTTAGCCAGCATGTATCCACCGTCAAGATACCTAGCTTTGAGCTATCGACCTTTTTAAACAAAGATGGTTGATTCGATGGACTATTCATTGTTTGGTTTAAATAATGGATCGTGTAAGATGTATATTTTTTTTTCCAAAACAAAGGCACATATTATAACCTTCAAGGGTACAACATTATAGTCCCGTAGACAACTATTTTCTTGAGGGTAAATCCCTGAACATCACAAGCATCTCATCATCATAAGAACTACTAAGTTTCAGTTTGTAGATTTCTGCGGTAAGATAAGTTGTCGTAGGGTTTTTCCGGACAATCCGCAGTAGACATTTTTAGCCTTACCTTATGCCTTTTTCATTAACCATAACCCTAAACCTCTTAAAAATAAAAAAATAAAAAATATTAATTAAAGAATTTTCGATTATTTTAACATAATTTTTAAAAAATTATAATCTTTTATTGATTAATTTCCCTCCCTTAAACCTAGGACTAGTCGTCCATTTTAATTATAAAAACACCAACCGGTTTTTAAATCCAAATCTGCAGCTTTACCATTCGACTACTTGTCCTGATGATGGTTCCAGATGCGGAATCGAAACGTCGACCTAAAAATGTCTACTGCGGATTGTCCGGAAAAACCCTACGACAACTACTAAGTTACAAGAAAACATTGGAATAGCACTATCATTCTTTTAGTTAATCCTCTACAGCACAAAAATCCATTTTGCAGAAAGACATCATAAGTACGAAATAATACGAGGAAATTAAAACATTCACCCACATGAAATTGAGACGGACACAAATGTACGTGGTTCACCCAATCCGTGGGTTACGTCCACCAAACCTGTTTATGTAATTATTCAATCAGTAAAAGAATTACAATTTCACATCAGCATTGCTTGCCATGCTTTCTGCTATTCTCAGTGTTCCTCTCTCCGAGAGCATTTCCAACTATTCCCAATTTCGTTTTGACAAAGAGCTTAACTTTGCTTAATTACAATTGAAACACTTGTAGTATTTTTACTGTTAAGAAATTATTTAATGATAGCTAGTGCTAGGGCTGCATTTCCTTACTCGGGAGCAACGATGGGCCTGACTGTCACAAGTTTTGGAGTACCTTCCCCATATTTGTATTAACATATAAACATCCGGTTTTTTTTTCTTTTACAGATTAATTCCCATTCAAAATAGGTCTTTACAGTGATATCAATAGACGTGGGGGTTTTATTTCATTCAGGCTCTTATGATATCAAAAATAAAAACAAAACCAAGCACCTAACTGCGACCCTATCAATTCAGGATATGCACTGAAGCCAAACACCCAATGCATTTTATGGACGTAAACACAAATCGGCACATACAAGGTAGGCCCTACCTTCCAACTATGTAAATAACACCAGTTAATTATGAATCTAGCAAAGTTTTCAGCGCACTTACCCTCCACGCTTAGAGATCCAACGTAAAGACACAACAAAAGGTAGAATTGTTTGCCAGAATTGTTCGCCAAACGCTGTATGCAGAGGGACAACGAGACTTCTATTCGCGTTGAGGATAATATCTATCCAATGCATGGGTGCACTAAAAGCTTACCCAAAGCTGTAACCACGCTCTAGTCATATTGTTATTACAGAATGTTGTGCCCAACGAGGTGACCAATTTAGTATGGAACGCAGGCCACGCCCGGCTCGAAGGGACGTGGGATACTCTATGGCTTTACCCAAATCTCTGCAAGAGAAAAAATAAAAATAGAAAAACTGTAGGCTAGGATCCATTATCCAACACGAATATGTAAAGGGCCAGAACAGATCTACTCAGATCGTCAGAGAAAAAATAAATTGGACACTAAAGAAAATCACTGGTGGGTTCCCTCAGATGGTGAGGACGACTATGGAAAATAGAAAAGGATACTACGGTCTAATTCCAATCGTGGACTAGAATGCCGTAGAATTCAATTAGGCATATATCCCTATGATGACCAAGAAGTAGACACCAGGTGTGTTATACTTGCAAGGGTGAGCACTCAGGGGTTCAGCACCCATCGCATACAGATCTAGGAGTCCGACTCACACACAGCGTGATCAAGATCACTTCTACAGTTTAAACAGAAAAGGTCCATTCAGCAAGGCGCAGAGGGTTAGATTACGTAGCATGCATTTGTCCAAGCTAGAACACTGATCTATACTATACAAACCCCCAAGAGCTACCAAGGTGAATTAGCCCACAGGGACTTCCCTGAAACTGACCTATAAGATGTGGGTTTTTCCAAAATACAGAATAAACATTTCCAAAAAGAAACATACTCACAAATTTGATCGGGTCATACTCCAACTACGATCCATCATCATCAAGTTCTTGCACCAAGAGCGCTGGTTTGGGACGTTGCTGAAAAAATCTTCAACCAGGAATTCACTTCCATCTCCTCGACTAAGATCCCTCTTCCTCGACAATGACCCGAACTAAGAACAATCCTCCTTCCCCAAAAGCCTGCGCCCCCTTTTCACATCATATCTAGGGTTTTTATAAAACATGGCCAAGAAGTTTTTAATGCTATTTTGAAATTATCCCCATTCTAAATATCCCCCCTCCATCGCTACTCATTCCTCTGCTTAAACTGAGGTATTAGCTGACAAATTCCCTCACTAGGTGGGACTTTTCTCCTCGTAGAAGAATATCCTCTTTGCTTTTTCTTTAATGCCACTAATGAATTTCAGATTTCCTATTTTGATGCTTTTTCCATCTTACACATTTTCCCTTTTTTTATTGAAAGAAAGTTTTCCTTTTTATTGTAAGAAAAATCAAGGAGGAAAAATCCCCCTTTTCTCATAAAGGGCGAACCCTTCACAAAACTTGCTTTTACCCCTTTTTATTATAAAAACTAAAAAAATAAGTCTCGCCAATGTTTTGGGAAAAACATCAACCAAAGGTAGCATCGATTCGTAAGTATAGAACTTATACTTCTTGTCTCACCATCATTGTCTTCTTTGAGAATCAATGGTGGAATTAAATCCCTTTTGAAGTGCTTCATCTTTTGTTAGCCATCAGACAATTTGAATATATATATATATATATATATATATATATATATATATATATATATATATTTAAGATGAAAATTTTAGCTATTTTCATATAAGTTCAAGGAGGAACCCCCTCGGCACGTGGTGCCCTTTTAGGCGCAACACGTAGGATTATTCTTAAGGACCAGGAGGCAAGTTAGTCTACTTAGGCTTTATTCGACCTAGGATTAAGAAAGATGTTTATTTTTTTCCTTCTAATTCTCGAGACCCATATACTGTTTAACCTTCCCTAGTGGATTTAGTTTCCTATTGCTTTAGGTTATGTCTAGGTCTCAAGTCTCCCAGTTTATAACTTAGGAAAAATCCCATCACCTAACATACAAGGTTCTGCTGGTGGGGCCTTGGCCTTGAGCTCCTCACCAAAGAACAGATACATTTAGTAGTTACAAATATTCAGAGGCATAAAAAGAGGGATGTTACATCCTTCCCCCCTAAAATTAACACCGTCCTCGATGTTCTTGTCCTTCGACCATTTCCCTCGTATCCTGAGTCATCTTTTCTTCTTTTCATCTCTTCATTCTGAACCCATGAGATCCTTTGGTACTTCTCAAGTCCCCATCATTCAAGACCTGCAATTACCTGCACAAGGTTCGGGTCTAGCCAAAATTTTCTCAGCAATTCATGTTCAAAATTGTAATTCAATTTTTGCATTGTAATAACATGCAATTTTCTGGTGTTCCTTTATGCCATAAAATCCAATCATTTTCATAACATGATTACTACCCTTTTCTGTTGGTTTTAATCTCCAAAAATTTGGTCAATTAGGTCATCCTCTACCCGAGGAACCATTTTTCACATTAAGCAATGTAACAGTCTTTTGGAAAAGTCATTTAACATGTTTTTATGTTCATTATGTTTTTCCAAACTCCCTTTGAGTTTCTTTTTCCTTTCTGGTGTGGACTTACAATAATTATGAGGTTACTTTCATCAGTGACATCAGACAGCGTCCTGTCTTTCCAGATGTCCAAATTTTTACCTAGGTCTTTTGCCACACCATATGCCTAACACCAATGTGCTCATGCGGCAATCACTTGCCTAACACCATTGTGCTCCTGCAGCATATATGCCTAACACCATTGTGCTCCTGCAGCATATATGCCTAACACCAGTGTGCTCATGCGGCAATCACTTGCCTAACACCACGGTGCTCATGCGGCAATCACTTGCCTAACACCACGGTGCTCACGCGGCATCCAAAAATTTTCCTTGTTTCTATTTGTATGAAATTTAACCCTGATTATTGCAATGCACAGTCCATGGTGCTTTCGTGACTTTATTGTCATTGTCCCGATTCATGAATCAACTTACATAGTGAGTCAAAGCATTCATTGATAACCCAAAATTGCAATAATCAATTTTCATAATTTGCATCGATATTTAATCATCATTCACGAGTTACATATCCTTGTAACAAAACAAAAAGAATTACTCCTTACTCCTTTTCTGAGTAATTGAGCGTAACTTACATACACAGGAAGATCTATATACCATAATGTACTTCGATGTAGCAATGGTCCTAATCTTGGTGAAGCCTGGAACGTTAGTATGCAACAGCATCATCAACAGTTAGCCCTTGTTTATAAAAACAATCAAGGTTCGACAATTATATTAAGTAAAACAACACCCGTACTTAACCTCCTTATCTATGGCAACAAAAATTTCCTAACAACCGTTAATGTTCCTGGCCTATCCTGCCATGTTAGCATGTCACATTATATAGCATTCATCAACTTATTTATTTTTAACATCAATATCAAATCCATACCATCTCTTAAGATTCCAATCTTAACCTCACCCGAGCAACAACAATGTTCCCAAATTCTTAATGGTTTCATTCACAAGACTACCAACAAAATCATTTAATCTAGCGCTAGAATTCAATTCTAGGGTTCTTGCTAGAATCTAAAAATAGACATATGATAGCAATAAAATAGTCTATTTGGTTAGCATATCAATACCCAAAAATGAAAGTACCATCCATGGGCTAATAAAAACATAGGATAGTTCAAGATCAAAACTCAAATCCAAGCAACAAGGAACCAATTCCAGAATGTTCACCAATAAGAGCATGACTCTAAGAATTCATTTTCTTAACAACTATGAAGCTGGTCCTTGTAAATACACAAAAACATTTCAGTATGTACAACATCATTCACTAATATCCAAAACATCCCTAGCAAGATTAACATAGATCAAGAAGTACCTGTCTCTTTTAGGATTTTCAATGCTCAATCCAACAATGTCAGGATTCAAAAGAGATACTCTGGGACTTGCATTTATATTTGTCTCTTTAGTGAACAAACAATAGGTTTTAAAGCACAAAACTTCAATACCTCTATTACTGGACTTATTACCTCAAAAATCGTTATCAACTTTCAAACCTCCATTTTCTACTGTGAGTCAAACATTCTTTATGCATTAAATCAGATCTTTAACATTCAATTCACAAGGAAGGAGACTAACTGCCAAAGAAAACTCTCCAAGAATCAGATTCCAAATTAATGCAATTTCAGTAACAGTTCAGAATTGATACTTGATTAAATTTGGAAGCCAACTAAGGATTTTGATCTCAATGCTCAACCACAAGGTCAATGGTTACCATATATCAACAGCAATTTCCAAATGTTATCCAGCAAATTTCAATGGTCAATAAACTCAGATGTGAAACAAACGATACAAATGTTGAATGCAGAGTGGTTGGAGGATTCACGGCATTCATTTTCAAAATGCGATGATTTAGATAACAAAGCAATTCTTCAATAGTGCCAATGCCCAAGAATTACAAAGGAAACAAACCTTTCAATGTAAGGTAAGCCTAGTTTCATAAGGTCGTCATCAAATCACCCAACATGTTACGATGAGTAAATCACCCATATGCCTTTGTGGAATTTATTTGTTCATGGTTTCACATGCAACCCCAAGTGTAAAGAGGTGATTCAATGTTAGTATTCCTAACATTTATTTAATAAAGTTTGTACTTGTATAGACTTGACAGTACAACATATGCTTTTAGCATTGCTCAACTGATGCTTAAATATTTTTACTATGTGTGATAGTTTTGCGGTTAATCACATACATGAGATCTATACTTGGAACACATACAATCCTTAGATCTATACAATATACAAGCATCAAGTCTAACAGGATTAATTTCCTATGATCAGATCTATCTTTGCAATTACACACAACCATGGAATATGGATCTCATACAAAAATGCATACAATCATTAGATCTATGCATGCAGACATTTAGAGGCACCGGACCTAACAGGATTCATTTCATACAATCAGATACGTCTTTGCTAGTGCATACAACCATGGAACTCTAAATCTCACATCCAATCTATGCTCTAATGCATGCTGGAATTCATGCAATAAAATCACCGAAGCCTACTCATACTCGGGTGCATATCTAAAAATCTCTTAACGGTTGCATACTGAGGTCTTGAATGCATATGGAAAAAACACGCAAGAATCGCAGAAGCATACCCATGCCCTAATGTATATTAAAATCCTAGGTGCATAAGAAAAAATCACAAAATATGCTCATGATCAAATGCATATTTAAAAATCTCTTAGCAGGTCACCTACTGAAATCTTGAATGCATATGGAAACCCTGCCAAAATTGTAGAAGCATACCCATGCCTGGATGCACATTAAAATCTTGAATTGCATACAGAACTCAAGCAAAAAAAATCACAGAAAATAACCATAACCAGATCCATGTTTAAAAGAGCTGGATGCATAAGGAAGATGAAGCAAACTCACAGAATATACTCATATATAAAACTATGAGTCTCCACTTCCTATATTACTATTTTAATAGAAACTACTATAGTACTTTCTTCGACCATGAGTTTGTCCAAGAAGAATTTCTAAACCTCAGTAAATTTTATTGGTGCAACTCAAAATAGAGACGAAGCAATTGTCTTAGCTATTTGTAAACATATTCGTGAGTGAGCAAGAGAATAACCGGATACCTGTGTACCTACATGTTCGGGTATCACATTGAGCTGATAAGGTATTGGGTCATCTTTGTTGCGATTTTTGGGCCAATGTTCCAGCCTCCCCTGCACAACTCCAAGGTCAGTAGACATGTAGTTCCAAAATAAAATGTGTAGGACCGTTTTGAGCCCAATTAGGCCCAAGTGTTTCAACTGTGGCTCTGATACCATATGTGATGTACCTCTTGTACCTCAAGGCCATTATGTGAAAAAAAACTTTTGCATTGTTTCGCTGTTACTACACAATGAGTCAATTATGTTAGTGGCAGATTTGTTTTCAAGACAATTCGATGAATTATGTCCAATCAATTAATGTCCAAAAATTTCTCTTACAGTAAAACAATCATTATACAACCTACATCCATTCTTCATGCAGAAACCCAACATGAAATTTGCCTACTAACTACTCATATCATATATTTAAGTAACCCTCTCATTGGCGGAATTACTTAGGTACAATAATTAACCTGTAATTATTAAATGTTCCAGTGTTCTTCTAATCCTTGGACTAACATTATGTATTTCTCATAATGTATTAATTAATTAATTAATTGTCGGTAAATCGTTAGCCAGCATGTATCCACCGTCAAGATACCTAGCTTTGAGCTATCGACCTTTTTAAACAAAGATCGTTGATTCGATGGACTATTCATTGTTTGGTTTAAATAATGGATTGTGTAAGATGTATATTTTTTTTTCCAAAACAAAGGCACATATTATAACCTTCAAGGGTACAACATTATAGTCCTGTAGACAACTATTTTCTTGAAGGTAAATCCCTGAACATCACAAGCATCTCATCATCACAAGAACTACTAAGTTACAAGAAAACATTGGAATAGCACTATCATTCTTTTAGTTAATCCTCTACAGCACAAAAATCCATTTTGCAGAAAGACATCATAAGTATGAAATAATACGAGGAAATTAAAACATTCACACACATGAAATTGAGACGGACACAAAGTAACTTTGACTTGGCTAAAGTTTTGACATGCTACTCTTATGGATTATGGATTATGTAAGTTAAACATAACTTGATTTTATATAAATGTATGGATTATGTAATCTAAACATACCTTGATTTAAATAAATGATCTTGAATTTATATAATTGTAAAGTATTGACATATTTCCATGTAAAAATATAACTTAACTTTGTTTCCATAAAAATATATTTAAACATATTATTAGTGACCTCTTTATAAATATGTATTAAGCATAATTATAAAAAAAAAATTAATGAAGAGCACATCTTGCAAATAGACATTTAAAAACATGAGAAAAATATAAATATAAAGTATTTTGACATGTTTCCATAAAATATATTTAAACATATTATTAGTGGTCTTATTATATATGTATTAAGTATACCATGAGTGGGCCTAATGGTTAAGAGCATGTTTTTCTTCTTATGATTTAATGATAGGAGTATCAACAAAAGTTTTTGCATGGTTAATATTTTAATCCTTGAAATGAATCTCTGATAGTAATAGTCATTTAAGCTCATTCAAGGGTGGGAAATATCTTCATAAGTTAGGTTGCTATTTAATAATGCATGTGGTCTATGTTTTGAGTATGTTTTTAAGTTTAAATTTAGTTTTTCAATAAGCTTTTCAAGGTAAGTTGAAACTTTTAATGAAGTTGTGCTTTGATGTTACAAGTTATTTCATTTCATTGCATAAGATTTAGGGACAACAATCTAAGTGCAAATGGATGAAATTGCATTATATTGTATAATTTGAATTCAATATGAGTATTTAAAAGGTTTATGGAATGTATCATGTGAAACTTTTAGAGGGTTTTTTTTTAAAGATATTAAGTGAGGCTTTTGCATAGTTATCTAAAGATTTAAGAAAAAATGAATGAAATTGCATTATATTGTATAATTTGAATTCAATATGAGTATTTAAAAGGTTTATGGAATGTATAATGTGAAACCTTTAGAAGTTTGTTTTTAAATGACATTAAGTAAAGCTTTAGCATAGCTATCTGAAGATCTGATTCTTAAATCTTTGTTGGCTTTTTATAGTAAATCCCACGGAACATTAAATCGGACATTAAATCGATTTTTATTTTTAGAAAGAAACAATTTTATTTATACAAAATTGTAATTTCAATAAAAAAATTTAAAAAATTTAAAATATTTAACCTTAATATAGTATGAATCTTTAATGAAAGATTTTATTTTAGTTTGTTATCCAATTTGTTCTTTGATGCTATTATCTAATATTTTTAGCTCACGCAACCACATTACATTGTACCATTCAGCAAGAATCCATCAAACTATTGAAGAAAAGAAAAAAAAAAGTAGTTTCTGAAAAGGAAAAACAAATTAACGGTTTTTACAGGCCTACAGAGATCTTGGAGAAGTTGGAGTACTTAAATCCAAATATCAAGAGAGGAAACATTTCGAAAGATGAAGAACAACTGATTATCAGAATGCATAGACTTCTTGGCAATGGGTACAATAAAGAAAAGAAAAACAAAGCAAACCCAAGTCATTGGAATTCAGGGTATTGAATTTCATTATATGAAACATAATATCTTTTTGAGATTTATAATTATTATTATCTTGCATTATAGAATAAATTAATCTAGAAATTCCTGTAAGATGGATCATTCGGGCACTGGCCTTCAGCTTTCTATTCTCTTAATCATTCCTAGACTTATCATATTGTAGGCTCATTATTAAAGCAATCCATGTAATGTCCCTCTGATACCTTGATGCCAAAGTGTGCGGAGAAGTGGTAAAGATTTTTTTTTTTTCTCTTTTTGTTCCTTTATTACTACAAAGGGGTTCAACCTGTTAGCGCAAACTTTACAAGAAATTTCATATCCATTATGTCAAAAACCATATGCATTGAAAAACAATTATTCGACAATTTTCTTTAATGTAAACTCCAGCATTATTTACACTCACAAACATTACATCATCATAGTGACCCGAAAATGACTTAGTATGCGTACAATGAAACATTATGATAAAAATAACATTCTTTGACCCTTTTTCCTTTACGGTACTGCAATCCATTTTCCCAACAGGTTCATATGTACATGAAGGAAACAAAAGACATTTAAACATAATGCACAGAGAGGGCAATAAGACATCATGAGGTGAAACATGGAAGAGACACAGGCATACGTGGTTCACCTCGTCCACGAGGCTACGTCCTCCAAAAGTTACGCTTACCTCTTTATTCATAAATTATATCACCGATCAAGGTGTACAACCTACATCATAAGTGATGTGTCATCAGCTTCTCATACAAAATAATAGGAAACCTCATACAAAATAATAGGAAACCTCATCTTGAGGCCTACATAATAAAACATCTTTGGATATGCTCCTTGGGTAAGCATGGCCTCCATTCTAACACTCATAACTATTTATACAATTCTTATTCTTAAAACTGTTATGAAGCTTTCCTTGAAGAGAATAAAGGAAACCACAAAGAGACTCGCAAGGTTTCCTCCAGTAAAGCCCGTATGTATATTATAAACATCAAGGATCTTATATGTTAACTCATTAAGACTAGACGCTCTATGTACTTACTCTATATGAGATTTTACATGAATATAACATATTCAGAACTATATATATACTCCATGTGACACTTGCAACAATAGAAGCCATTACAACACTACATGAATTTTAAGGCATTGTACTCATATAGAAGTGATTAGTAGTAACCACAACCACCCAATTGGGAATAAGCAAATCTGGGCTGGAACCAATCAACCCGTAAATCGTGTTGATAAAAATGAACACAAAATTTTCCCTTCAGAAATAAAATAAGTAAAAATAGATCACATTAAGAAATTCCCCATGCAGACAGCCAAACAGAAAGAACAACTCCGCCTATGAGATGTTCTTTGGTGTGATCAT
>LPNX011077330.1:365869-415649 GCA_001517045.1 Pseudotsuga menziesii | reverse complement strand
TGGGCGTTTGAACTTTCCATATAAAAATAAAATCGAATCCCTTTTTACATGTATGTTGTCTTAAACAGATTCCAGCAGAAGGCATTAAACCTTGAAAGAGGCCACATAAGCTACAAAAAAAAAAAATCTTTCAAGCAAATTCATTTGAAAACACAAACTAACCTTGCACGTTTAAAATCCGAACTATGTAGATCTAGAAATGGATTGTTCACCAGCAGGAGACGGAAATAATAAACATCTCCAACAATCACCCGAAAACAGTGTTGCAACAATGGAAAGTGTGAAGAAAATCTCGTTAAGGCCTTCGTTTTTATAGCGACGGAAAACATTGACTTAAGCGCCCTGGGTCAACTAAAAAGCCAAAAAATGTTAATGCCCTAAGTCAAATGACACTGTCGTCGCTATGGCGACGTAGAACCGTGGATATAGCGACGTCGGAGGAATATGGCGTCGATATAGCGACGTTGGAGGAAGATGGCGTCGATATAGCGACGTTGGAGGAAGATGGCGTCGATACAGCGACGGCAAGTTCATTTTGCACATGATTTTACATCAAAAAGTATGAAACGTGGAAAACCTCCATGGAAAAATCCGCGCTTTTGTATTAGTGAAAAGTCTTGATCTTCTTTTCAATGCGATTCTCGATCAAGGCTTTGAATTCCTTGAACTTGCTGAATACTTCGTCTTTGTTCTTCATGAAGTAAACCCATGTCTTCCTAGAAAAATCATCAATGAAAGAAACATAATATGCATACCCTCTTAGTGAGCTTGAAGACATAGGACCACATACATCGGAGTGGATGATTTCTAGGATTCCTTTGGCTTTGCTTTCGCTGCTAGTAAATGTCTTCTTTGTATTCTTTCCTTTTGCACATCCTTTACAGACCCCATCATGTTTTTCTTGGAATTCTGGAAGACCTTCAACAACTTTGCTTGCAATTGGTAGTGCTCTATAATGCACATGTGCAAGCCTTCTATGCCAAAGTTCACTTGGCTCTACTGTGTCATGGACCAAGGCTTGTTCTGGATGGCCCTTTAATTTGTACAATCCTCCTTCTTGTTCTCCAATCACCACCGCATCATCGATAGTCTTTCCTTTTGGCCATATGATGACTTGACCATCTATGAATTCAACCCTCATTCCTTTTGCATTTAATGCAGATATGGAGAGAAGGTTCTTCTTGAGTCTTGGTACAAAAAAAAATTCCTTCATTATCATAGACTTTCCAGAGTCTAGTTTATAGGAAGATTCCCCACTACCTTTTATTGGATACTGGTAGTCATCTCCTAGCTTCACATTGTGAGGTGATTCATGTTCTGATAGTTTTACAAAGGATTCCTTGAATCCTGTCATATGCTTGGAAGCCCCACCATTTATAAGCCAAGCAGTGCTTCCATGATTAATGTTTCCTGTAAGAGTGGAAATCAAAACATATTCATCTTCACTGGAAGAATCTTCACTTTCATATCTGGTTCTTTTCTTGGATGGTTCATCATCCTCTGCAGCATGAGCATGATGCCTTCTTTTGTTTCCCTTCTTCTTATGAGAATGAAACTTGTTCTTAGGACAATATTTTGCAAAGTGTCTTCTTTCATCACATATATAACATCTCAATTTAGATAGGTCCTTTCTACTGTTATCTTTATGGTAAGGATTCTTACCTCTGGTGTGATGAAAGTTTCTTTTGCCTTTCTTGGAGTGGACTATGAGAGCTTGATCTTCACTTCCCATCTTCTCTTCTCGAGTTGCTATCCGAGCTTATTCTTGAGAGCATTCTTCCCATAGTCTGCTGAACTTGACTAACTTCTTTTTGGCACTGATTCCTTGGATGAATGAATCCCATTACCTAGGAAGGCCATTCAGTGTTGTCATCACAATTTCTACATTCTCCACTTCTTCATCTATAGCTTCTAGTTGTTCATTGATTTGGGAGACCCTTGTGACGTAAGACTGGATTGTTTCTGCATTCTGAATCTTCACATTCTTCAGTTGGTTTCTCAGAGTCATTTTCTGGTTTATGTTCTTCCCTTCAAACAATTTGGTTAGGGCATCAAACATAGATTTAGGTGTCTTAAGAGAGGACACCTGTGGTATGAGATGATCCTTGATAGAATCAGCAATGATTCTCTTTTCCATAACCAACTTCTTCTTATGTAAGGCCTTTTCCTCATCTCCCTATGGAATTGGAATCTCCTCATGGATGTAAGAGTCCAACTCATTCTCTTCCAGGACTAGGGAGATCCTATACTTCCAAGCTCGGAAGTTATCAACTCCCTCAAGCTTTTCATCAAGCTTGGTATGATGAGACATCTTAACTAAGAACCTCAAATGGAAATACAAAATATTTAGATCTTACCAGGTCAAGATGTTAGATCTAGATTTGGAGCTGAAAATCCTGCAGAGCTGGTTTATGAGCAAATTATGGTTTTGCTTTTCTGGAGTTCTGCCCAATCAATTGCTTTGAATTTTATCCCTAACTTCGATTTTACAGAGGAGATCAATTCACGCTTGGGCTCACTGAAAAATTCCTCTTCTGTGAAAACCCCTAATTTCCGACAGTAGTGTCGGGTCCAAAACTAATAAACCTTAGAATTGGATTTTGCTATGATAGAAAGATGCACCCTAGGGAGGAGAGTTATTCCACCCTACTTTTGCTGAAAATCTGTGGAGAGAGATCCACAAAATAGGAATCCCTAGTTTCCATAGCTGCACAGTGTCTTCTCCTCAGGTTAGCTCTTCAATATTAGCTAGCATTATGAGGATCTTTAACTGAGATAATAACAAGTACAACAATAAAACACAAGAGACAATGAACACACTATTTTTCCTTGGGGAAACCATAAATGGATAAAACCCTGCAACTTCCTCAGAGATAGAATCAACACCAAATTAGTAAAACCCAAAACAGTTAGTGATCTCTCGATAGCAGTAACCTTCCTCTTATCTAGCCCTAGTGTCTTCTCCTTCCTCAACTATGCGCTACACTTGAGTGTGTATGTGATGTGTACTAAATAGAGAGTCCAACTCTCTATTTATACTAATCCCAACATGACTAAAACCCTACTAGGGCCGACCTCTCTAGGAGAGTCTAATAACCCTAGTGCCCCGGAACTGCGGGGACTTTAACCCTTAGACAATAAAAGGGTTACCCACAATGACTTGACATGATTTGTTTACATTATAGATCTTCCCAATCGAACATCGGGGCATGAAATGACATAAGTACATCCCGAAATAAACATCGGGTTACAATAGATAAGAAATACAAGTGAATACATTCCAAAGTTACAATTACATCAACAAAATTTCCGTTATGTATTTTTCCACTCATCTTACGATTAAGTACTCTAGTACAAAAGGATTGTTTAGTTGTAAATAGGCATGATTACTGTTGTGCCCTAGCTCAACAGCCTTTAAAAAAACATTATTTCATCTAACAAAATCCTATTTTGTTTGATGAAATGTTCGAATTTCTCAGTGCAAAATAAAGAAGAATTCCAGCTACTGAAACAATGCCATTTTGTCAGCTACTGAATTGGGGAAATTCGTTGTTTTTAAAGCAACCTTTACAACTATAGAATATTTAACAAAATCATCACTAATGAGTTATTATTTGCTTTTGGGTTTGCAATTAAGGATAAATATTAATGATTTCTATATCCTTCGTCTTATCCTAATCTAGAAATTAATCCAAAACATTATGAATTGATTTTGTTGATTTTGTTATTATAATTATTACTAGGGTTGAAATATTATCAATGGTTGGTTCGTGGTGACTTTGGTCAAAACCTAGAGTATGTAAGCCAAATGTGTTACAAACCATTTCTGACATATCCTAAGTTTTCAAACCTTGATCGACATTACCACGAATATCTATGCCGATCATTATTATATGGTGTGTTTTGCAAAGTCGATTCTTGATTTAATGGTTTGTAATTATGATTATTTTTCCGCCACCTTTAAAAGGTAGGTCGAATCCATGGTAGGGGTGCATGTATTATGGTTATCGTCGGGTTGATTTATGTCTCAGCCTCTATCCTAATTCACCTATTGCGAAGCCAGTATGCTATCATGACGCTGGCACTTGACCTGTCCATCACGTTTAAGTCTTGGTACGTATCCCTCGTCGTGGATGCCTGTCAATGGAACACCTGTTCTACGTACAGCGAAGGGCCTCCTAGCATTCAATTCAGGGTAAATCATGATAATATCAGTTGTCTAGGGTCTTCGACCGTCGTTTGTGTCATCAATCGATTACCACTCCGAGTGTCGATGTCTTCGTTCATGCCAAACCCGTAGGGGTATAGCCTGCGTTTATGCATGGCTTATCCTGTTCATCACCTGGTTTTGCTTAGCCTTTATTCCAAGTGCTCACGATCTCGTGTTCTATCTCTTGACGAGCTCTGGTACCTATTTTTCATGCGGTTACGCACCTGGACTCAGCCAGTGATGGCACCTGTAGTAAGGGTTGAACCCTGCGAAATGACCTTGTTAAATTCGGACTCTGAGCTCCCAGTAAAGGTCGAGGATATAGGGTGGATGCCGTTCTTGAATAAATTCTCTGACTCAAACCCTGAAGTTACTAGGGTTTTTGCTCTCTCCCTGGTTTATTTTCAAGCAGAAGTTGGTGATCTTCGGTTTCGGGTTGATGAACGGTCAATAGCGGCCGCAACAGGTTTGTACCTGACCGGTCAGAGATGGTTCAAATACCAAAAGATGAATATAACATAATGGCGGCAGTTACTTAAAAACCCTGCTAAGGAAGTCTCTTTTCGAACTGGAGTGGCCCGTAAGTATTTCAAGAAAGAATGGCGTCCTGTCCTTGATTTGATTCACCGTTACTTGACCTGTGAAGGCCGGTTATCGTCAGCGTATGTATATCACCTTCGGCTTATGTCTGTTTTTATAGGGTTTCTATTAAATTTGCCTTATTATCTTTTGCATAGCCTGTTCAAAATGTCTAATGCAATTAAAAAAGGCCCTAAACACGTCAGTCACAGCCTCTTTCATCATGGCTTGGTTCGCATGTTGATTGATAGCGAGTTGTTGAAGTTGGGTCGGTCATGGGAGGAATTTGTAGAGTCCAACGGTTTTTCCTCGTTTTGTCACTGCATGTTTGACAACCCTGATGATTGCAGCAAACACAAAGATCCGAGTTCAGTCTCAGTCCCTTCTCTGCGCAAACCTTTGTCAAGTCCTGGCCATATGAGCCCTGAACCCTGCAAAATTCCCATGGCCAATCCAGTCGAAAGCGCTGACACTCCGTTAAGATCTAAGCACGTGAGGAGAGTTTCACCTTTGTCACCAATTACACCCCAAAACAGTATTGATAAAATTGGCAATCGTGGACGAAATCAGCCCAAGGCTAAATTGGTTGGCAGATTCACCAGGAGCATGGAGAAAACTACTTCTGTCAAAACCCCTGTGATTGACAAGGTTCAGGTGGAAACTGTTGCTTTAGATGAGGAAGAATTGGATATCTCTTCGCATATTGATGATAATGTCATTCAGCCTGAAGTTGTTTCGAATCCTGTCAATGAGACTCTTCCTGTTATTGATAAGGATATTCCTGTGCTCGACAAAGAGGTGCAAGTGGATTCATTTGTTAATGCTCCGACTAAAGAAAAGCCTGTGTATGCAAATTTACTTGGTGTTTATTGTGTTGCAGATATGGCTCATCCTTTGTTTATTAATCGTCTGTTGGATAAAATTCGTAGTATGGAGGATAGGGTAGGTGAGATGGCAGTGAATCGGGATTTAATAAAGGCTGAAAATGCTATGTTAAAGGAGAAAGTTAATGCGAATGATCAACAGCTCCTCCGATTGAGAAATCATAAGAATAAGTTGATTAGGAGGGTTCTCAAATTGCAGGATGAAAATGACAAGAATGAAGAAAAGGTTTGTGAGCTTAACACTCAGATTGCACTCATGCAGTTCAGGGCTCCCTCGTCGAGTCATTCAAGTGGGGTGAATATTCAAGTATTCAATGCGCCCGTAAATTTGTAGTGTCTTTTGTTGTCAGTTTCTAGTTTGGAAGTTTTGCTTGGTTTGCGATTAAGGTATCTCTGTACAGGTAATTACACGTTTTATTTCTGTTATTTTATAGCATTTGATATTTGATTTATATTGTGTTTTGATTTTATTATATTTACTGCAGGCGATATGGTTGCTGTTTACGCCCAGGTTTTGATGGCTGTTTTTGGATGACATTCCACATCGATTGGAACAGATCAATTACTAGACTTTCCAGGTGTTGTTTTATTGTTGGAGTTCCGATTTTCATGGATCGAATCGTTATCTTTTCATGGTGTTTTACTTGTATTGAAAAATGACATGTTCCACTTGTCATTTTTAGTGGAAAGTTAGTTGGATTCGATCTAGGCTATCTCGAGCTTTTAAGGATGTTTATTTTTGAAAAAAACATGTATTTAAGGTTTGAAAGTTGATAAGAATAGGGGGTCGATAGTTTGGGAAGGGAGGACAAGACCGCTGTTCGATCTATCTGTGACTCGAGATAGTTAACTGTCAGTAGCTACAGCGTTTGGACTGGTGATGTTTAATACATATATGCAGCTTTTACACTTTACATATGATTTATAATATCTGTCGGTTTTGTCACTCGTTTTTCTATATTATAAATGTTTGTGATCATTTCTTTGAAGAATTGTGCAAATATTATTTACAAGTATCGACTGTCACTATTTTCGATCTTGTTGATATGTCATGTTCTGTAATTAATGATTGATATTGTTGTTATATAATATGAAACGATTTCTGTATGGTTTTGTTAATATTTAAATTTCTTTAAATATTATCAAATGTTTGCATGCAGTGTTCTTATCAGCATAAATCGATTACAGGTTAAATTTCCATTGCTCCTGATCAGGATAGAGTGTAGATTAAGATAATATGCGTTTAAGTTTTTATTGATTACACTATTTAAAAAATCTATTTGAATCAGATCCTTTTATAGGAATTACCAATATTCAGATTATTCCTGTTGTAATTATTGTACACTGTGTGTATTATACATCTCTGTAGGACATTAACTCTGTTAATTTGTATCTTTCTATTCTTGTGTCTATAATTAACTGCTTTAAGTAGGTTAAATATAACAGTTTGTCATCCTGTAATATATAACATGAATTAACCTTGGTAACCCTAAGTGTAGGAACGAATAACCATCAGTAGCATTAATTTTAACTTTTAGACTTTTAAATTTCCAAGCTAACAGAGCCTTTAAACCTGTCGGGAACAACCATCCCAAACAGCTTGGAGCCTGATCTAAGGATCCTAGTCTGGGTTGTCTTCCCCCATTGCGGGCTTAGTCAAATACACCCACCAACAATTACATGAATAAAAATAAAGCTGAACTAATATCTAGCTCTAGAGTTTCCATGGAATTTAAGTAAACATATTCCTCTGATAAGATTTCCAGTAATATCTTTAAATATCTATTTGAACTTTGAAAGCTTTTACTATTATCCACTAGCTAATTACCATATATTTCCATTTCTAGGTTTTAACCTTTTATACAAAAAAAACCCTAATTTTTTTACCTAGAGTCTATTATGGTAAGTTTTTGCCATGCAGTTATAAAACCTAGGTATAGTATAATATAATAATGATTACTGTAATACAAACAAATTAGTTATACTTAGTAAAGAAAACCTTTTCTTTATTTTATACTTTCAAAACATAAAATATAAACAATAATACTCTAGCTATATTATAGTAAATAATACCCAGTTAAACCTCCTTTGTTCTTTTTAAAACAAAAGAAACATCAAAACATAGTAAGTTCTTGATTAACTTTCAACATATTGAAATTGATTAAGATTATAACCATTCTTAACCATCTACAGAAACTATTATAAAATAAGATAAATTTTCCAGTTCTTCAAAATAAAATTTCTTCAAAATAAAAATAAGACTTTTACTGTTTAAACTATTGTTTATTACAAACAAAGCGAAAAATCTGTAGATAACTTAATATTGAAAAATCAAAAGATAATCCACTAATATAAACCCCAAAACTGTTATAAAAACCAACCCTAGAATGCCATTGAATTCTTTACAGTACAGGAAACTCAAATCGAATTCTTTTAAAACAACTAAAATGCCATTGGCTTAAACCATTTCGCAGTCGAAGGACATTTTACATCTAGTTTTTGTCATAACATAAAAACATTCCCAAGCTTAACGCACTTTACAATTGAATATGCAAAATGAAAACTTTTACTAACAAGCATTTACACTTAGGCTCGTAGGCTTTGCCCTTTAGAAACAGAAGAATTATAAATAGAGTCTTTAAATTATCAGAAAAGTTAAACAATACAGTCGCCACATGGTCAACTCTTAACACCTGAATGCATTAACATATGAGTTCCTCTAAGTAGATTGGTGGCCAAACAAGAAGTTGGGTATGTTTCTATTAACATTTTTTTTTACAGCATTAAAATATTTTTACAAAACTAAAACCCTGGATAGTAACGTTTTACCCTAAATAAAAATTTACAAGAGCCATAGCTCATTGGTAAAACCCCCAAGGTGATAACCACAAATATCCATACGCTCTCCATCTTTAAGACAAAACAAAACAGCAGTTATGTCATAAGTATTTTAAAACCCCCACGGTAATAATCCTTAAGCACCATCGTTTTCTTCGTAGACCCAATCACGTTGAAGGATAACCCCAGGTTGAAACTGAGGCTTACCCGAGTTTTCATGCCGTACCCTTCAGCTTCCAGGGACTCGTCTTCAAACTTTGACTGTGTACCTTCACCTACCTTCAAACATACAAACAAATTCGATTTCTTAGTACTTAGCTGGTGTACATAATGATAGGTAAAAGAATTATAAATGCATGGAGGATTTGTCTTTTCGACTTACAAGAAGCCTTCATTGTTTTCTTTCCTCAGCTCAAGGTTACGCCTTAGCACTCAACTGTGCGATACCAAGAAACCCTACCTACATTAAAACAACAAATACTTAGATTTGATGATAAATGCTTCAGTGTTTAAAATAAAATAAAAATAAAAATCGCATGAGGGTTTCGTTATGACTTACCCGTCTTAGCATGGATTTCGAAGAAGCAACTTGAACATTGAACCCAAGCTTTTAACCTACTAATCGCCACATGCCAACCAAAAATGACTACTGAAATCATTGAGCTCTCAGTTGTGGCGAAAAACCAGAGCTTCAACCCTGGATAACACCTCGGACAATGAATGTAACAAAAGGTTAAACGTTGAAGCTCGTAGGGAGCATCAATGGCGAAGAACTAGAGTAACAAACTCACTACTTATCACAGCCAAGTCAAGATTGAAAAATGTTGCAGAAAACCCGAGAAGCCCGCGGCCTGCCAGCCCACTCTCCCTACTATTTAGTAAACAACAATTCGAACCCAGCGAGAGATAGGGTAAGGCTTGAATGCTTTTGCTTAAGGGTTTAATTCCAAAACCCTATTTCCAATGAGAAATCCCCATGTGGATTCCACTGCCAAAAAATACTTTGGGGTTTCGTTATAGTTTGGAGACTGCACGATTTCATCCTGCATTATGCAAAGTAATACCATTATTTGGTTTTTATTTAAAACAAGTCATTTTGGTAGGTGGCAGTTTGAGCTAGATTATAGTTTGTATATATGTAATTATGTATTGTCAAGTTCTAGCTAGGTTAGTTAGGTTGAAATTGTTATTTGGATGCATTATTTTTATACAGAGGTTAATTTATATGGTATACATAGAATGTATGTGCCTAGGTTAGTTTGTATAGTTCTTTACAATGAGCTTCTAGTGCACAGAGAAAAATTAATAATAATAACCTAGGGACTTAGGAAGTCTAGGTTAACTTGGCATAGTGCATAATAATAAAACTTGGAAAATGTTTTTAGATTCATATTACTGAATTCAACTAAAACATGTTGGATGACTTCATGCCATAATATTCTTCTATCAGAACAAACTAATCATCACTACCAATTCCATTTTAGTACCTAGGTAGAGCAGACTTTGCTTTAGGTCTAGGAAATTTTCCACATTGATAAACTAGACAATAAAAAAAGTCTAAGGATTTTCTTTTAAATTACTCTTTAGTCTTCAAAGCTCAAATGTCTTACAATGTAACCTAGAAGAAAGTTTACCTATAAATCATGTACAAGCATCGAATCTGTATTAGCTTTGAGAAAGCTAAGTAAGGCTCGAGCTAACCTCAAGCCCCTTTAGTAAGACAAGAAAACATCTATCAGAATCATACCCATGATGGAAAATGAACATTGGTTCTGAATTCAATAAGTTTCTAACTCATTAACTTTCAAGACTGAAAAATCAACACAGATTGAATACTGTTAGTAGCATGTGTATTATAAGTTAGTAAGTAATGTCGTAAAACTTTTAGTTACAATTAGCCAAGAGTATTAACTCCTAAGTTTTCATTTTATTTCTTGTTTTTATAAACTATCTGTCAACCAGATTAAAGTGAACCTTTGAACTAGCATTTTGGTTAGGATTTAGCATTTATTGTTACATAGAAAAAATTTAAATTTTTGTGATATGTTGGGGATGTGACAAAGAGTGGATGGGTCTATTCTAGTAGCAGAATATGCATATTTAGGAGATATAGGAGAAAATCGATTAGATGAATGTCTAGTCCTAAATCATTTCCAATCCCCTAGATCATCAAGCCAATTTTGAGAAAATTCAAGTTGTGGATGATAGACTAGATGCAATCCATGAAGCGACATTGCATGGGAAGAAAACATTGAGGGAGTTTCAACTTGCATTGTAGCATGCATATTTAGTCCTTCAACAACTAGATTCTTTTGTGAATGCAAAGTGGTAGACCCTTGTGTAGACACAACGCGTGAAGCTAGACAACAAGAAGGCCCATGCATTCATTGTTGGTGATTTTGTCATTTTGTGCAAGTGGAACAATTTGTAGAGTTCCACAACCAAGATTTGTATATCGTCCTCGGGTTGGTCCCTTCATTTGAAGGGTAAGAGGAGTAGAAGGGTTGACTTGAGGGTGAGTCC
Organism: Pseudotsuga menziesii; assembly: GCA_001517045.1. Taxonomy (NCBI): domain Eukaryota; kingdom Viridiplantae; phylum Streptophyta; class Pinopsida; order Pinales; family Pinaceae; genus Pseudotsuga; species Pseudotsuga menziesii. The sequence goes on along the minus strand of LPNX011077330.1, from coordinate 404,615 downwards.
ATGGTCATGGTCGAGGCTTGTTGACCCTTCCATTTTTTAGAGGCTATAGATGGATGGATGAATAGATATGTGCAACAACAGAGCATAGATATCAATGTAAGGGACATGCAAAAATCATAAAGGAATGACATGAAAGTTGACTGCAAACATATACGAGTTGAGGAATGTAATTATTGATCCACCTAGTGTAGTAAATTGACACAATCATCCATATCCATTTTTGTAACTAACTTGACATTGTCAACTCTAGCAACTAGAATTGTGTAAAATCCCTTCAAGGCTAGAGTAAAAGAGTTGGTCCATAAGAGTTTTTTGATCACAATTAGTGTCGATTAGCTATGTTAAGGTTGTTGATATTTGTTTCTTAGTATATATGTTGAGTCATCATGGAACTATATTGCAAATTGATGGAAGATAAGAATAAAGGAGTGTTTTGGATCCCATTAAATATATGAATATTTTTTCTTTATGCATGTCAAATTGAGGTGTTATTTCCATGCTTGCATATAACCTCTATTTCTTATATGTTTAGCTTATGGTGATTATATGCTTCTTTAGTTATTATGCTTATTGTTTAATTTTAATCCAATTTTAAATCCTTTATTACTATCACAATGATTATTCAAACATTTATTTCATCCCATAATTTGATTGCATAACAATATTCACTTGCAGTGTAAACAAAAGAAACAAGGATCACTGAAAGATAACCATGCACAAGAGACACACATATTTTATCATGGGAAACACAGTAGGGAGAAAACCTAACAAAATTTTCTCAGAGGAAATCAATCCAATTCAAAATACAATACCAATCATGAAGTTGAACCCTAACACAAGATGAGGTTTCTCCTTCTTAACAAGAAACACTGAAAAGGGTAGATAATATTCCAAGAGAAATAAAGAATAAGAGCCCCCAAAAAATTATGCTTCTTGCCTTTGCTAGGCATTCCTTGGAGGTATGTACAAGTGGAGAAAAGAAGATGTGATGTGACTGTGTGTCAAATGAAGTGTGATAACACTTCTATTTATATTCTTCGATTGACTTGATTTTCACTATGGAATCCAACTTGTACTTTTGTCTTCTAGGGTCAATTTATCCTTTTTACTGAGGTACCTTTCTCTTTCTTTCCTTCAAAGTTCTTTGGAAATTTTTCAATGCTATCTGATATTTCTTCAATGTATTGTATTGAATTCTTGGTTATTTATTCATCATAGAAAAGTTCTCCTCCTTGATGTTCAACTCCTCACATGTAGATCAAATTCCTCCATAGATCTTTAATGTTGATTTGACCCCACTCTAAGAAGTCCTAGACTCTTCTAAGAGCCTATGTCAAATTCAACATCAGATTAGATTTTATCTATTCCACAAGGTGATGAAATCCCCTAGCACATAGACAACTCAACTCACTCTACTAAGAATAGAGATCACTCCTTCTCGAAGAATGCAATGTGACTCAAGCTCCTTCTCATAACACCCTTTCTCGGGGTAACATCTTGAGTCACTTCTCTGACTAATTAAGGCTATGTGGGGGGCATCCTCTACCAACCATTGATAACTTATTGTGATCTCTCTTGGAGAATGTCTGTAGAATGTTTCCCAATGTTGCAACCATGGATAAACATCAACACTTCTTAATGCATTTTGTAACTATCGAATGAATGTGTGTTAGGATAAGAATAACTATAAGGTTTTGGAAATTCTACTATCTCTCTCTATTCTTAAAATTCTCGTATGCACTTTGGGGGAGACCTTCTTTCCTTTGGGAACATTGAAAATGCCAACAAAACTAGATTATAGTGGAGTTTTTGTTGGTACTTTATGAGAATCTTAGTCTCCATTAAACACTAATAGACTCTTTCCAAAAATATATTGAATAAGGGACAAAGAAACCCCCCTTCTTGGATACATGAACTTCTATAGACATGGAATATTTAGATCTCTTCATTGAAGCCATAGACTTCCTAGGGAAATTCTATAACACATGGCAATGAGAAAGACATTATTGACATCAAAAGGGAAGGCTTTTATAGTGCAACATTTGCACCCATTCCTATTTTCCCACTTCAAAATGTTTTTCTTTGGAAATATGCATATTAATGAGGTTAGAACTAGAAACTAAGTCATAACTACCCTTTCAAGAGTTTCTACTGTCGAGTCCCTATAAACTCCAACTGAATCTCCAACAATTTTCATAATTCTTTGGTCCCACAAATGAAGGGGTAAGCGAGGAAGAAGAAGACACAATAACATATTCTCTTTAGCAACAAATAATGAATAAAAATAATTTACCATGGAATTAAAAAAAGAATAACTGAACTAAATCTCCATGGCCCGCTCGTGAGGACAACCTACTTTTCTATAGTGTTTTCAAAAATAAATGAAAAGAAACCCATGTGAAGGGGAGTGATCTGCACTTTGCCTCTAATAATCACTGCCCAAATTGAACTAAACTAGGAAACGAGTTGAGAGAGATGCAACTTTAGGCTGAAAAAACAACCTCTCATGCCCTATTTGTTAAATCCTTTACCCCCTTAACAAGCCTATCACCTAGAAGTTGAGGATTCATAATTGAACTAGGGGATGGGATACATTTGCTTCCTTTGCATGTAAAACTACCTCCATTTGAAAACCTAGTTCCTCCACTTTCTTCCTCTATGGCCATCATTAAAGTATCAAGTTAGATCCTTTGATCACTATTTTCACAAACTTAAAAACCTTTACAATAAATTTAAAAGAAAAAATAATTTTATTTAGAGATATCTTATTTATAAATTGATTTGTGCTTATGATAAGTCTATTTTATAACATTTCAAAATTGTTCGGATTGGTTAAGAGGTCATCTTCCTTGCATGAGGAAACAGTTAATGATCCTAGCCCCAAATGGGACACTGCCCTCTTACATACTACCAACAAGTTATTTCATGTGGCTGAGTTTTATCTACATGTAATAATATTATTACACTTAGTATTGAAATTATATCACAACTAACCTTGATTTCGTAATTCTAAATCTACTTAGATTTGTGCTTATGATAGGCTTATTTTATAACGTTTGGAAATTGTTCTTGTTGGTGAATATGCCATCTTCCTTGAATATAAGGGAACAATAGCCACGAGGTGGCAATGTCCCTGACGTTTCCACCTTCCTGTGGGAAGAACAAATGAACGAGAAGAAGCTATTAACTAAAAGGGGAGTTATTTGCACAAAGTAGTGAGCAATTGATATAATTCAACATGAACAACTCTCTCCTTTACAACGAAGGAGAAACAAATGCCAATTTCCCTACAAGGGGAGGTCAAGTGTTTTCCTTGCAAGAACTGCAAGAGGAGGTCAAGTGTTTTCCCTGCAAGAACTACTAGATTTAATGCCTAGCCAAATAATTAGTAGCTAAATAAATAACTACCAATTTCCCTGCAAGAACTGAGTATGTTGTAAATTCCTTCTATAAGTGAAATAGATATTTATTCTTAAACAATAGAAGAAAAATGGACGCTAAATAATGGCATTCAACTAAAAATGTTTTTTATGCAACATCTATCAACAGTATTAAATTCAAGAAGAAACTCCTTAGGATTTATATGACAGTAATGTATATATTAAATTCAAGAAACAAACTTGATAATAGTCCATAATTCATTACAATATTCTATGAGACTCACATCCAAGTACTCAAGCAAAGGAGTCTCAGGCAAAGCCTTAAATTTGTATTTAATAGAATAATATAGTAACAAGAGATTAATCACTCTGTGGAAGTTCATATGTATTTTACAATCCAACCATAACTTTATGAATAGAAACTATTATAGAAGACATTGCTTTCTGATCAAATTATTCAAAAACCTCTTCTTTGAGAGTATCGATCTCCTTTTGAATCTCAACAAGAAGTGTTGCAAGATACCTCTTTATAGTTGTCAACACTTCAACTTTTTTCAGAAACTCTAAAAGTGACATTATTATCCAGACGTTGCATGTGAGAACCATCAGTAATAAATCTACACACCACTTGTATGGTACCTTCAATAAATTCCAGTGGCCCTCTTCAAAATATTATGCACTTTTCAAAAACTTGTTCCCTCTTCTCGAGATTGCCAAAAGTGCAAGTGCTTTTGCACATCATGTAAAATTGATAAGGTCTATTCAAACCTTTCTTATAGGAGTACAATAACTTCATCAACTACCAGCATCAATCATTAAACTCACGCTCGTGTCGTGGGCTCAAGGATTGGCCTCGTTTTTCTACTTGGCTGCGGACTGTAAGGCCATGGAGGCCATCCATTACACACTCAACACACTTTTTTTATATTAAATTTAGTCAAGTCTTTTGTTTTCGTAAACACATACTTTTGGACTTATTTTTGGGCTTGTGGGTTGATTTTCTAGTTATAAACAATGAAGTCAAGAGCCAAATCATTGCCCTAGTTACCCATTCTCTCAAGGGCTCATTCACGAGTTCACTTGTGACTTGACTCTCACAGGATCACAATTCATGGGCTCATTCTCTCACTAGAACGTGATTTTCCCTACATATGGGCTCACTTGTGACTTACTGTCGACGAGTGGACTTAGGGCTCACTTCCAGCACTTAGTATGTAGAGTTGGATGGCTATGTAGAGTAAAAAGAGCACAATTTAATAAACACGAGCCCACACAAAATTATTGTCTAAATGGCAGTGCAAGAACCACATTCCTGTCCAAAGCACAATAATTTCTGCCTATATTAAACTATAATATACTAATGAATATAATAGGATGAAATTCAAATGAAAAACAAATCAGCTATGAATCATATGGCAACCCACCCACTCATCAGAGCAATTATTGTTTTGCATTGTGTTAGATCATTCAAAAGATTATGTGTGTATGGGTCTATGCCATAAAATTCCTACTCCAAAAACTCCTCTCCAAGTCGTTTTCAAAGTTTGTACTCCATTAATTCTAGAATTTCAAGTTCCGCATACTCAAGGTCTCTCCTATCTTTTGCTACTGTAAGATTTCTCTCATAATCATCAGATAAACAAGCCCTCATTTTTTGGCTTAATTCATCCTCATTTGCCACTAAAACATTCTCTTCAATTACCTCATATTTTTGGGTAACTGGAGGAACCAAACTTTCTCTTTCCATTCTAGCTGCCCCACTCATGACCACTAAACTCAGCCATAGGAAAAGGTAGAGGCAAGCCATGACATTTCCATTAATCCATGGCAGGAATTGGATCAAACCCCAAGGGTAATTTTGTTGCATTGAACAACTAAACTGTAAATTCCTTCGAATCCTTCATTCCCGTCCAACCACAAAACATATCGAATACATTAAATTCTCAGCAAAAGCTACCAATTAATTGTTCAGACAAACAAAATGCATTGAATTACTTATGCACTTTGTGAAATTAGACTAATAAATCCTTCCTTCTTTGGCCAGCTTATTGAAACGACTGTCAACAATCCTCCACTATTGATGTTCATCACCATTGTTAACCATGGCATTGCTTATAATCCTAAGGAATTTCAGGTCCTTTTGAGCAGATGATCGATTATGATCAAGTTATGCACGTTGCTCGAGCAATCATGGCGTCTCCACTCATCTACAAATTATTATTTTGTGAAGCCAAAGACCAGACGCTTCTCATGTCCTCTTCATCTAGCTTATCATCTCCCCGCGAAGAAATAAAAATCAATACAATCATAATCCACTACTTTCTTTATGCAGGCTCCAGGCTTTGTCAGTGCTCTTTGATAATATTTTTCACAAAACTTTTCACCCGCGGTGCCAGCTTAGCACAACGAACATGGATTCGAAGAGGGTCCAGAAAGCGCAACCATGAGAGATGATCAACCTAGTTAAACATTCACAATAGCTTGAATTCTTGGACATGGCCTTGTTCTCTTCTCTGGGTTATTGTTGATGCTGGCTGCTGCTGCTGCTCAGTCCCACCATTGGAATTTGCTACTTGAGATTAATGGAATGTTACCATTGGAATCTATTTCCAACGAGATTAATGGAATGTTACCATTGGAATTTACTGCTTGAGATTAATGGATTGTTAGGGAAATATCTGCTCTCATTCAAGATGATGTGGGAGGCATCTATCCGACTTCTAGGTGGAGCATTGCATGGGAGCAGTATAAGCGCTAACCAAAATGCCCTCAACCCACCAGAATTTGGCATAGTCATTTTTGTGGAAATGGTAATTTGCAGTGGTTAAATCACAATTTTAACTATCTGGGTAGTTTTAAAATCCATCATTTAAACTTTTAAACTAAGACGGGCATCACGATTGCTGTAATTGAAAAGTTACGAATGTAGAGCTTTTTAAGAACATTTTTGACCGGTTTTCAACAAAAAAAATCGTTGGAAAAGCGGGGTGTTTTAGTTTTCTTTTATCCTACTCGCATTGGATGTACCTTTTGACTTCATCCAATGCACCTCAAGTACAACAGGAGCCCCGCCTGCATTAATACTTGTCCAAGAAGACTTTATGCCAAAGGCAATAACCGTTATTTAAAATGTCAAGGTGTCATTAAATCTACGACTAGTCAGGTTCCTTTATCGAGTACTTTGTATATGAGTTGAATAATATATTTGTATAATGTGAAATATCTCAAGCAATATATTTATGCACATTTAAATTTACTGTACATTAAATCTTATGACCACTCGTGTTCTTTTATTGAAGTTGTGAGATAAAGGACACGTAAATATGTCGATTTCCTGGCAAACATTGAATGCGAAATCGATAAAAAAGTGTCATGGGAAGATCCTTCACATAGTCCAATACAGAATGCTAACAACAAGTCGGGACAAGTGTTAATTGAAACCTCGATATCAATCACATCAAAGAAACTATAATGAAAACTTTGCAAACGACAAAAAAATTATACATTCATTCACTGAGAGGGATTACTATCTTATTTCTGACTTAGGTAAAACTTAGGAAAATTCTAATAAATGCAAGATGATGTCATCATGCCGCCAGGTGTTGGGCATCATTCCACGAGGCTGACATCACATCCTACCATCCAATCAGAGTAAAAAAAAAATTATAAAACAATTCAATCAAATTAAATAATTTTAAGACTTAAGTTTAACTTAAGTTCCAATAAAAAATCAATCTCGTACACACAAATTAATCCATCTTCACGATTTATATATATCCCCTTGTGGGGGACATAACAAGTTAATAATCCTTAACCCAAAGGTATGTTGGTGTAGTAGAACATTGCTATCTTAAGAACTTGTCATAAAAATTTGTATACAAATAACTTTGATTTTGTAAGTTTCTCTATTTAAAAAAAATATTTGGGATGCACCTAAGTGGGCCCGATGTTTAAGAACATATGTTATCTTTGGGGAGGTCATAGGTTTGATTCTGGTAAGGGGTAGGGCTAAACATATTGACCAATAATAGAGAAGTTGAAAGGATAAACATCCACTTGATGTACAGTCTTGCATAGTGTCTATTGGATTGAGTGGAATATGTAATCTGACCAAAAAGAAAAACATATGACAGTGGAAGCACCATATATTGCGAGCTCAATTCGAGGTTTCATTAAATGGATGGGGTGATTGAATGTACTGCAGACTGTAATGGACGACTTTGAGTTTATGCTGGATTGTATATGTTTGCACGCATGGCCTTTTTGAGAATGCGGGGGAATAGCAAGATGGGTTTGAATTTTGTTCATCGAAACAGATCGAAATTTATTTATTTTAGTACTGTCGCTGTTCTTAAGGCAAAGCCAAGAACAGCCCAATTTCCCGAAGGTGTCACCAAGATCTCTGCAAATACCAATCCGTATGTTGGTCTCTTGCAGCGTTGCATCAGCAAAAGGTATTTGGCCGAGGGGAAAGGCGTCCATGCTCATATCATTAAAACTGGAGCCGAGGGATCTGCTGGACTGTCTCTGGGAAATCATCTTCTTCATATGTATTCCAAGTGCCAAAGCGTGGAGGACGCACGCCAAGTGTTTGACAAAATGCAGGTACGAAATATTTTTTCATGGAATACGATAATTGCAGTGTATGCACAGTGTGGTAGCATGAAACAGGCATTGCGTATTTTTAATGAAATGCCAGCTAGAAATGAGTTTTCTTGGAACACCATGATTGAAGGTTATTTAAAATGTGGGAGTCTAGCGGATGCAGGGCAATTGTTTGACGAAATGCCTCAACGAAATGTTTTCTCATGGAACACAATGATTGCAGGGTATGTGAAATATGGACAACTGGGAGTTGCTCGCGAATTGTTTGACAAAATGCCTGAACGAGATGGGGTGTCCTGGAACGTGATGATTGCTGGGTATGCAAAGCATGGCCCAGCCGAGGAAGCCTTGAAACTGCATTGGCAGATGCAGCATTTGGTCTTCAGACGAGATGAGTATTCTCTTGCGAGTGTACTCAGTGCTTGTGCGTGCTTACCTGATCTACAACATGGCAGGCAGATCCATGCTCCGGTGATCAAAGGGGGGTTTGAGTCGGATGCCTTTGTGGAGAGTGCCCTTGTTGACATGTATGCAAAATGTGGATGCGCAGAGGATGCTCGGCGCATCTTTGAGAAGATGTCTGTACGAGATGTAGTATCATGGACCAGTATGATTGCTGGTTATGCTTGCTGTGGAAACATGCAAGATGCACGCCATGTCTTTGATGAAATGCCGGAACGGAATGTATTTTCATGGAATGCAATGCTAGCAGGATATGCACAGAATGGTCTGGGTGAAGAGGCCCTGAAATTGTGGTGTCAAATGCAAAGGATTGATACCGAGATGGACACTGTTACCTTTGTGGCCGTTTTGAGTGCTTGCGCTAGCTTGGCAACTCTGGAGCAAGGTAAGCAGGTCCATGCCCACATCATTAGAACTGGATTTGAGTCGGATGCCTTTGTAGGGAGTGCTCTTCTTGACATGTATGCAAAATCTGGCAGTATAGAGAATGCATACCAACATTTTGAGAAAATGCCGAAACGAGATGTGGTATCATGGAATGCTATGATCACAGCATATGCCCAGAATGGGCACGGCAAGGAAGCCCTTCAGATATTTGCACAAATGCTACAGGCAGGCATGAAGGCAAACCACATTACCTTCATTGGTGTCCTTTCTGGATGCAATCATGCTGGCCTGGTAGATGACGGTTGTCATTACTTTGATTCAATGGGGAAAGATCATGGAATTGCACCAATAATTGACCACTATGCATGCATGGTTGATCTTCTTGGTCGTGCTGGGCACTTGAACAAGGCACGCGATTTAATCAATGGCATGGCATTTGAACCCAATGCTACTATTTGGGGAGCATTGCTTGGTGCCTGCAGAATTCATGGCAATATGGAACTAGGAAAATATGCAGCAGAAAGGCTTTTTAAGTTGGAACCACATAGTGCTGGACCTTATGTGCTACTTTCAAACATTTATTCTGCAGCTGGCATGTGGGAGGATGCAGCGATGATAAGAAAGTTGATGAAAGAGAGGGGTGTTGCAAAAAATCCTGCATACAGTTGGATTGAGGTAAACAACAGGGTGCATACCTTTTGTGTCGCGGACAGGACACATCCAGAGTCAGAGGAGATCTATTCAACTTTAGAGAGACTAACTGAGCAGATTAAGCAGGCAGGGTATGTGCCTGACACAAATTTTGTGCTACATGATGTTGAGGAGGAGTACAAAGAACACCTTCTCTTTTATCATAGTGAGAAGTTGGCTATTGCTTTTGGGCTTCTTCATACAACCCCTGGGACACCTGTCCGAGTCTTCAAGAATCTACGTGTGTGTGGGGACTGTCATACTGCTATCAAGTTCATCTCCAGCATTGTAGGACGAGAGTTTGTTGTAAGGGATGCGAATCGGTTCCATCATTTTAGGGAGGGCTTATGTTCATGTGGTGATTATTGGTGAGATATTAGGAGATTGCAACAAGCAGTGCTGTGTTTGGACATATTTGCTTTAGTGATATATGCAAAGACAGCATCCACGACAAAAGTGTTTGACGTGTACTGTGTTGCATTGCATGAATGCTAGAAACATGAAGGACAGCACAGGCCGTCATGTCATCCTTCGAGAGGATGAAAGCTGAACGGTATGCTGATAGATGCTTAATCTCTAGCTTACAAGTGCGACCGAGGACTTAATGTGCTAGATATTCAAAGATATGTCCTTCAATAACTCTCATGTTAGCATGCCAATTGATTTAAATTGCTCAATTGGACTATGGAACCCTTTTGTAGCACATGAGCATCGGCCAAATTTGGTTTGCAACTGTGTGAGTCTGTTAACATTAACCCGCACAACAATTTATGTGTTGGCAATTTCCTGTTTCTGTTGCATTTTAGATGGATATCCAGAGAAAATGAAATACTTCTACTGTTCTGATCTGCCTTATCTGGATCTAGATGGAAAAGGAGGTAAAACATGCTCAAGCAAGGTACAAATGAAACATTACCGGCATCGCCTAGGTGCAGTGACTCCGTGCGGTTCCTTCGTGGCGATTCATTTGCTTTGTTAATGGATCTGTACGGAGTTGCCTTTGTGGCATGTGGAACTGTTTCCAATGGACAAACAATTTTGACAATTCGAGAGATGTTTATGTCTATTGGAAATGGTTCCATAGCGCATTTTTCCAAGACAAAACGATGGGTTGTGTTATTCTTGTTAAATACCTCATATCTGAATATGCAAACACATGCAAGATATTAGAAATGTTTCACACTTTATTAATAATAAAACACCTACCTATCAATAAAACACTAAAACACTTATGCAGGGAAACACCACTTAAACCACTTACCTGTTAGGGTTGGATGATCTCTATAGCCAAATCGGAATTACAATATTTTTCCACAGATTATCCATAAGGAAGATTCCATCCTTATTTATAGATAACAAGAGAAGTCTAACTATAACAATCTTCTAACTTCCTAGCAGACCTTCTTTAATGAGACCTCATTACATTTGTTCAATACTAATGACCATAGTGGACCCCATTTAATAATAAAAAATATAGCAGACCTAGTCCACTGTACATTAAATAACCTCTACTATTATTACTCTAATGGGTTCTTCATCCCTCCATTACACCACTAGGGAGGATCATAACATTCCAACCCCCTTACAAAAGCATTGCCCTCAACCCTTGATGTGAGGAGGTACAACTCTAAACCAAAGTCCCATGGATGACTGTTGACCTCAATGTTGAAGTAGGCAAGGAACCAAGATCCCATGTACAAGTGTTAGCACCATGCAGAAGTAGTTCAATAAGTTCCACCCTAAGCTTGGGTACCGTGAACAAGTGCTGATCGGCATGTTAAAGTAGCCAATGCCCTATGTGGGCTAATTGCAATGTTGAAGTAATCCAAGGGACTATTCCATAAACCTAAGTCCCATGTTTAGGATCTTAAGTTGATACTCAACTAATGGCAACTAATGAGTCGCTGAGTGTTATACTTCAAATGCCCACCTTGGTCACATGGATCCAAATAAGTACAACCAACCAAAACAAACAAATTCCCCATATAATAGTAGAAGGATGGTGCTTAAAGGAACTTTACTACTATCAAAGATGCATACTCAAAATTGGTTGTCTTTTCTACACGTTGTTCTCTTCATATGCTCAAGATTCGTCAAAAAGAAAATGGAGGTACCTTGTCTTCCCCAAAATTACTACTGTCTATATATCAATCCTTGTGAGCATCTTCTAAATTACACCATGCATATCTTTCTTGGTTATACTTGTCATGGATGACTCAATAATACACAACTCTTCAAATTCATGGATTGTTTGCTTCATAGCTTCCATATTTGCACACATACCCTGTAAATCTTTTGTTGGTTATACTTGTCATTGATGATTGAATAATACATAACTCTTCAAATTCATGGATTGTTTGCTTCATAGCTTCCATATTTGCACACATATCCTGTAAATCTTTTGTCACCAACATGTGTTCTTCCCATGGCATGTTTCACCACCTTTCCATTCTTCAAATTTGTGAGAGTTTGAGGGCGGGATTTTGTGACGGCTATATTGTATTGGATATTGACTAGAAATGTGTCATACAATATGTCAGATCAAAGCCATGAAAATTCTCTATCCATTAGTGTGGTCTGGTTGCCAAATGACCACATAGTTATATCTGACCTGTGAAAGGAAATAGGTCGAGCTAACAATACATTTATTAAAAAAGGTCTTGCATGTAACATAAATAAATTTTCTTTATATGTAAAGGCTTGTAGTGATTTAGGTACTACAAATTTACTTTTTTGTACCTGCTTGTATGAGATCCAATATGTGGTCATAGTTTATAGCAATATATGTTTGATCATCTTCCAATCGATCTATTTCATTATCCCTCTTCAAATCGGTGGCAAGTGTCACTCAATCTCGTGTATCAACTGTATATGTATACTCACAATCATCCCATTCATCGATGCTACAGGAACCGCAAAAGCAAGCCTTCAATCTTGTCCATATTTGTAGGGCCGAGTTGTCTGAGCTTCTACTTGAATGAAACTGTCGAGTTCCATGCACTGTGTTCACCTAATGTGTGTTGCATCAGTTCACATTTGTCACCTCCCAGAATATTCTATGCACTAGGTTTTTCCTTGTTGCTTGTTCTCCCATCATAGATGCACACCATTTCACTATAGATGCAGCGTCTCGAAGGCGAGTACCTGTAAACTTCATATCTTCCCTTCTAAGGGAAGTTTTTATGCATGCACCAGCGCCATCGTGCTCTCCTTTGCCATGACCATTTTCAAAGTAGTTCCATATATGTGGAACCTTATATTTTATGTGCAACAAACACAACCATTGAAATACACGTGCATTCTTGAATTGACCAACACAACCATCTGACCAAATCAAATGACAACAAAACGGTATATCCATAGCTATCACATGATCATAAAACAATTTAAAGTAGTGTTGCATGTAATGGATGTCATGGGTCTGGTTGCCACTTATGTAGAAGTGACTTTCTTTCAATATCACATGTTTCTCTTCATTGCTATCTAGCCCATGTCGATAAGTGATATGGACCATTATGCACACCTTTTTCGAGTGATAATACTGATTTTGTATTTCATTTTGTGGTTGTAGGGTGTAATTTTCTGCAAAGTCAACCATTGATAGTATTGTTCCAAGAGGGAGGGTGTCTCGGCATACTCTGAATTGTTCATCTTGCCGTTGTGCCATATCTACTTCAATATGGATCTGGTTTCATTTGAGGTTTTCAGACTTCAATAATTAATAAAACAAAATTCATGAAAAGTTTTGAAAAAATAGTGGTGCACTAGTACCATATGTCATTTATATGTCTGCAAGAGTTTATCCAAAAATGACATCATTTACCTCATATAGTGTTGCACCCGCACAAACATATATGTTATGATGTGCTGAAAATTTGAAAACCCAATTTAATAGAAACTAATTTTATAATCATTTTCACAAATTTTATATAGATAAAGGTCATGTATTATGAAAGCTTATTCAATTACCTAACTTTTATATTTTGACATCACCTTCAAATCGGTTAAGGAAGTACCTCTAATTGTCATCTAAATTCAGACTCTTCCATGTTTTTTCAATGTTATGTGGCATCTAAAGTGCCTTTAAAGGAGTCCATGATTGTGCATCATCCCTCATACATTCGGAATTGGTGTGCTCAATTCCATCTCTATGACCATTCCATTCATAAAATTTGGTGTGCTGATTGTGAAAAATCATTCCAAAAGCAAATATGGAAGGATAAAATTTAGGTGGAGGAAACTAGGGATGCTAAGAGTAATGGCCGATCTTAGGAGTCCTCATGTGTTGTCAAGGTATCAAAGGTCTAGAGTGTTCCTAAGAAAGAATGGTCTCATTCAAATACATGAAACCATGTTGGTGTTTAGCACGGATATCTTGACAAAATTTAATGGTTTGTTTATTGCTTTTGTTTGAAGCATTTTGTCAATTTTTGAAGTTTGTGTGTATTTTGGTTAAATATTGTGTTAGTCACTTGAATGCTTCTAGTTCTCATTTGATGCTTGATTTAACCCTTTGTTGTATCCTGAATCAAGATTGGTTTTAGTTGACTTCAATTGATTTAGGGTTTGATTGTATATTTTTTTGGTAAATATTTATCGTTATTCAGAAAAATAAATGAGCTATACATAGCTAAGAGAAGAGAAAAATGATTTATGCACTAGGTTCTTATGCATTGATCATAGGATACCAATTGGCATGAGACCAACATTAATCTAATGTAATAATAAAATAGCATAATTACAATGTATAATTGTATTAGCCTCCTCTTGTTGCTGCAACTATTACCCCAAAAAATTTTGCATTTTTTAGGACCCTCGTTTTTAAGTTTTAGTTTTGCTACTTGAACATTTGAAGTATGAAGCCTAGCATTCATGGCTTGTTTTTATCATGGGGAAATTCAAGAATTTGGTTTTTTCACTAAGACAGAAAATTTCTTTTGAGCTGCCGCAGTGGATGGATCTTCATTTTTAACCCGCTGCGACAGATGGTTTTTCAAGTTTGGAGCCGCTATAGCGGTTGGTCTTTTTATTGCGCTTCGCTTGTTTTGTTGGAGCTGCTGTAGCGGAGGTTTTTGCAAGAATATATCCACTGCAACAGATGAATTATGTCCTTCGAGCTGCTACAGCGGAGGATTTTCTTAAGTGCCATCAGGTTATTTTTTATCCGCTGCGTTGAAAGTTTTCCAAAGGTTGGGCCGCAACGACGTGCATGCTTGTGTTTTGAGTATTGGGACTTGTTTCAATTTTTTGCGACTCGCTGCGTCGGATGACGTTTCTCTTTTTAGTCGCAACGGTGGATGGGATGTTGCGTTGAGTATTATATTTGTTTCCGATTTTTATGCCCCGCCATGTCGGACGACTAGTTACCTTCGAGCTGCAACGTCATATGTTTTTCTCCTTTCGAGCCCAATCCTTACCTTTAATTTTGCAACCCGTTGCATCGGGTGAATTTTCTTCTCTTTGCTGCAACGGTGGGAAGTGCTCTTTCTTGCCCACCCGATCTTCCGCTGGGCCCACTTCATTGGAAGATTTTTCAATTTTGAGAGCTACGACGGATGTCATTCAATGTTCTTTCCGACGTTGTTTCGGCCGCCGAAGTCGCAAAGGAATGCGAGCATCTTGCCAGGTCTTGAGCCGATAGTTGTAGCTGTGTTGGGGTAATAGAGCCGCCATTGTCGGGTCTGTTTTCAACTTGAATTAGCTTCAATAATCTAATGTGCTATGTTTTGGTGCCAATGATGTTTTAACTTTGCGCATGCGGTTTTAAGAGCCTCACCTACCTCTTTAATGGTTTTTATTCTTGGATGTTTATTTATACACCAATGAAAAATATTTTACCATTGCTTTTTTTACAGTGAGCGCTTGAGGAATGTTAGTTGCGTTTTAATCCCATTTTGGGGGTGTTTGTTGTACAACCACCAGCTGGAGCTCACATGGCGCGTTGGATGCTGCATCTACGACTATTGTTGAGCTCAACTTGCCAGGTAGGTTCCTGTTTACCTTATTTTTGATTGAGCTGCAACTTGTCAGTTTTTGATACGTTGTGTAGAGTTTGGTAGGTGGGTTGTTTTGGGTTTGAAAGAGATTCCCCCTTGCATTTTAGGTTTAAGCAGTATTCCTTTAAGGGTTTTAAATCTCACCGTGGCCTCCTTACCTAGTCCCTCTCATGGAGCTTCTTTGTTTTCATTTTGAGGCGTTTTTCCTGTGGGCTTGGAAGCTAATGATGAATTTCCATAGTCCTGAGATTTTCGCTGACATGGATTCAACCTGGGTCTCGCCCCTATGCGTTGGTGGAGGCTGTGCTTTTTCCGTTTCAGACAAGCCTTTTAGGTCTTGGATTTTTTACTGTATCTCTCCACTGAGAGATCTTGATCCTGGTGGTTGAACCTAGGGCATCGTCGCTGTCCAACCTCTATGCACTGCCTACAGGCTGTAAGCCTGTTAGAGATTTTCATGGTTGTGATCAAGAGGGTTTTTCAAGTTGTTAAGTTATCTTCTAGTTAGAGTGTAGATTTTACCTAGCCGAGGACTGTCTGTGTTACAAAGTGTGGTTAGTCAGAGTCTTGACCTGCGGGTTGCGGTGTGTTTTTCCTGTCCCGATGAGCGGGGAGAACATGGTAAAATAACAGATAACTAAGCTTGTTTCTTGTTTTGTTTGCAAAATGTAGTGATGTTTTGATGCCAAAATCATTATTTTTCCAATGCATGAAGTTTGTTTAATGATGTGAATACTAAGACATTTGTTGTGTTATTGCAGTCATAGCTTGTACGAGACAACATGTTGAAAAAGGGAAAAAAGAAGGCCAAGATCGTAGACTATGATTCAGATTCAGAAATTTCAACCGTACCAAGGGTGGAAATAATATTTGAAGATACAAAGTCAGTCACTAGAGCTAAACCCAAATTCAAATGGGGTCAAATATACCACATGCTTGTAGAGAAGAAGGTTCCAGAGGTAGGGTTGGAGGACCTAGCCTTAAATGATAACATACTAAGATTTGGAATCACCAAGGTATCCACTAGACCAGAGATTTTTCCTTACGTAGAGGTCATCGGATGGATTCTGCCCAAAGTGGATGAAACAATTAGCATGACAACTGACTAGGTCAAGGGCTTAAATTTTGATTACACAGCTACAACAAAAATGATGGTAGCTGAAGGGAAGACTTCCAGACACGAGCAATCCGGGGAATACGAAACTGCTCATTTACGTACCCCATACAGAATGGTAGTACAAATGCTTAATAGGATTTTCAGCAGAACTGGCGGTAGAACTTATAAGTTTGGATGGATCCCACTGATTTACCATGTATCCATGAAGGGGACAATTTTCAATTGGGATGACATAGTATCCAATAGCCTATCTACTTCCATTACTGTAGCCAAAGAAGGTTTGCACTAGAGAAAGTCTGAATTCTATATGGGATCTTTCTTGGTTGATTGCATACTTTGTTTCCACCCGTTTGAGAAGCTAAAATGCACATGGAAGGGAGGGATAGCCCTATTTATACAACTTATCAGATACTTTGGGCACACAGATACCACAGTTACTACAAGCTAGTTTGTGAAGATTTCCTGATGCCTTTGTACCAACTAATTTTCTTAGAGGAGTGCAAGTGCCTATCTGAGGGTGCTTTGGAATCTATCGAAGAGTTTGGGGATTAGTTCTTCTTTGAAGAAGGCACATACCTAAGGATGTATGGGGGGACTAAAGCACCCTCATTTATGCCAAGATACGCTACAGATTACATAGTTCATAAGGAAGCTGTGAGGCAGATTTTCTTAGATGGTTTTGGAAGTCACTTGTTCAATCTGAAAAAAGCTGTGTTTCTACCATTACCTTTCTAGGTGGGGAGTTATAAGTTTGCTAAAGTCAAGGGCGCCCCTGAGTTTGTTAAGGAACTGGAAATATTTTATTTTGATGAAAAGAGATTTCACCAGAATGAATCCCAAGGAAATGTTGTAGCCCATCGGGCACTACTCAAGGTAAATTTCGAATATCTCAATTATGTGCATAAGGATGAATAAATGTACAGGAATGTTTGCACCATGACCACTTTGAACAAGTGTCTTAAAATAAATACCACAATAACAGGAGTGAAAGGCAGTAGCAACAGCAATCCAGAACCAAAGGGACAGGAGGAAGAAGCTACAAGAAAAGCCAAAGAAGATAATGCATGAAGACTAGTAGAGGGTGCAAGAAACATTTTAGCTGAAGAAGCCCAGTGAGAAAAAGATGAAGAATAAGCTACTAGAAAAGAAGAGTAGGAGAGGAAGAAAGAGGAAGCTATCAAAGAGAAGATTGCAGAATTCGAAAGAGCAATAGCTTAAGAAGCCCAAAATTCAGGACAAGAAGTACAAAACCAGGGAGAGGTGATAGAAGAACAAAGGAAGAAAGATCAAGAAGAGCTAGACAATGAAAATCAAGGACAAGATCCTGTTCAGGACAGCACTGAGAATCTTCCTTCCACTTCAGAAAATATACTAACGGGAGGACATCTCCCTATGGTTGAATTGGGATTGGTGCCATTTACCCCGTCCAAACAACATGAAGTTGCATGACTAGAAAATGTATATTTTGATCCCAAAAGGAAGTCCATTGTATGGAGACAGAAAAGACTTTGAAAATGGGAGTCCAACCCAAGATCACCATAGTGACCGAGAAGACGGTCGTAAAAGATGTATAGGAAGACCCAAAACAAATGGCCTCCATGGGTATTGCAACTGCACATGCAAATTCCCATAATATTGGTAAGCTTATGGAAAACCTTGATTAGTACAGGGTAAAATGGCAGAGATGGAGGTGTTAAGGAAGGATGGAAGAGTGGGTAGGGAGTCAAAGAGAAAATACGAAGCCACTCTTTCAGAGTATGAGAAGCTTCAGCAGGACTACCAAATTTTAGGAGAGGAGCGGGATATGTTGAATATATCAAACATGACCCTTGATAGGGAGAAGCAGAATCTAGAGAGAAAAATGGCAGAAATGGAAGCACAGAAATCCACAGTTGATCAATAGGTAGAGTAGTATAAAGCACGAATTACGGAACTGGAAGCTCAAAATAGTTCTTTGGAAGTATTGTTGAAGGAAGCCAATGAATGCAAAATGGACATAACACCTCTAAGAGAGCATGCTCTCCTACTTAGAGGAAAAATATATCATGTATAGGTTAAGCTCGCAGAAGAAGTCTTCAAAATCAAGCAAGTAGAAGCTAGACTGCAGGAGATTTCAGTCATAGCTACTGAATTTAAAGACAAGACCCATGACATTGCAGAGACCATACAAAGGAAAATGACTGGTTTGGAGGAAAATAAGGAACCCCCTGAAAATGCACCTATGAAGAGCCCAGAAAGGTTCCAGCTTGAGTATGATCTCATGAATTTCAGTAGCAGAGCTACTGAGAGACTGTTAGATGCAGTCGAGAAGACATCAGACAAGTGTGGGGAGTACTATAAGAAAGTTATCATTTTCAGCAAAAAGGCTTCAGGAGTTTCCAGCACATGAAGAACATTTGAAGCAACTGCATGAAAGACTACATGAAGATGAACTTAGGATACAGTTGATTAAAAGCTTTAATGAGAAGGTGATTAAGAGTATGGTGGCCCAAGACGTGGTGAGTAATTTCCTTTTAGAATATCAGCTCCGAGTAACCCCAGCAAGAGTGGCTGATATAAATACTCAACTGTCTAAACATGAGGTCACATTCAAATTCTTAAATCCAACAGATTTTGGAATCATTGCTTCAGATGTTATGGCATGGAACTAGTTCATCAATGGGTTGACTGGGCCCACTTAAGTGGTTTTGTCCCATATACACTTGGAAATATAACTGTAATATTTTGTATTTATCTTATGTTATTAGTGAACATGCTAGAAGACAAATATTTTTTGTAACCGAAAGTTGAGGAAGCCCAAAGGGCAGGGAGACCAAAAGTCATTTTTGAAATGTATAAATATAGGTAGAGTCGAATAGGAGAGGGAATTTTCTAGCTCTCAGATGAGAATGATTTTTTGTAAGAAGAACTATTTCTTGTTACAATAAAGAGGATCGAAGTTTTTGTTGGAGAAGGGGCTGCCTGAGTTTCAAATGCATGCTGTGTAGATTGCTGAATATAAGAACTATTTCTATTTTGTCTTACTATGCAAATATGTGAGATCATTCTAACTGCTGAACTATTTCTATGTTGTGAATGATTTCATTTCCATGTTATGAATCTTATGCAGTAAAATGATTAGTGAATGATTTAACAACACTAGCTATCTCTATGTTATCTTTTATGTTGTATTTATGTATTTTGAATTTATCAGCTACCTGTAAAATTATTTGTGCAGAAAGTACAGTACATTACTCATATAAATAGTAATTTTTCTCCTTGGGGATAGGTTAGATAGAATAGATTAGATTAGTTAATATTTTCTTTCGGTGATTTAGGAGCAAAGGGGATAAGATGAAAGGTAAGAACCTATGCATCACATTGTGAGATATTTGTTCCATATTCATTTGCATTTAATCTAGGCACTTGGATATCATTCATAAAACATTAAAAAACACACATAAATTATGGACCAGGCCACAACCGGTAAAATAGATTTAAACCTTCATTTAATTCTACGGTAGCTGGGCCGCTAACCGGATGGATTCCCCACACCAAACGATAAACGATCTAATTGGGAACAATTATTGGGGAGAATTCCTATTGTTGGTACCTGGGATTTTCCAGGCATCAACAGTTTTGGCGCTAGAAGGAGGGTTGCCAATGCACGACTGGTAAAGGAAACCCGTTTGACCGAAACTATTCCATTAGTGACAACCTTGAAACTAGTTTTTTCTGAAGAAAGAATAAACCCTAAAATTGTCGAGCACCTTTATTAGGTTCCTTTTAAAGTAGTTGATCATTTCATAAGACACACAAGGTCATATGCAAGAAATCTCAGGGGATTACAGACAATCCCTGAATTACCAAGAAGAGGAGCTTCTAAAAGAATACCCACTTGCAAGAAAGATTCAGTGTTAGTAGGAAACTTATAAGAATTTGTGAACTTATCCTTATAGGAAATTGACCAACCTCTTAATCAATTGGGACCTGAATCTCCATACTGTTCACCTTTTCAATCTCCTTTTCAATCCCCACCTCGATCTCCTCCAGGAATCATGGCCAAAAATGTACCTCCAAATCCAAATGCAAATCAGCCTAATCCACCTCCAGCTTGGAGAGCTAGAACACCACTTAACTTGGATCCTCCTTTGCATGCTTTTCCCCAGAATCCTGGAAAGTCATTACCTAAATTTGATCCAGGAGAAGAAATTCCTATAGATGATCACTTACATAGTTTTTTCTTGGCCTTAGAAGGTTTGGAAGTGGATCATGAAGATGTAGTATGCAGACTATTTCCGCACACTCTTAAAGGTAAAGCAACATCATGGTATTTTGGCTTACAGGAAAATTCAATCACCGATTGGAATACTTTTGAAAGATTGTTTAAGAGCAAGTTTGGTAGCCAAAGAACTACTGCTGCTTTAATGAAATAATTACTTTTTCTAAGGAAGGAAAAGAAAGAGAAAGTGCAATACTTTAGTCAGAGATTTGCTGCACATTTAAATAATTTCAGCGCTGCCATAAAGCTTGTTGAAGAGACTTTAATTGAATATTACACTTCATCCCTTGGATCTGACATAGCAATGTTTGTTAAAAGATCATCAAAGCCTTCCTTAGTGGAAACTTATGAGGAGGCTGTAAAAATAGAAGCTGAACTTGAAAGTATAAATAAATATTCTGCAAAGCTAGAGGTAAGAAATTTCAATGGCAAGAAACCTTTGTTGTTGACAAGGCCCAAGGATGAACATTCCCATGAATTAGAAAATGTGGTCAAAATGGTACCGAATTTATCCAACAAAATCGTGGACATGGAGAAAGAAAAGGAAGCCAAGAAACAATTCAAGCCTTACTACAAGAGAAGAGATGAAAGTGGTCCATCCTAACTACCCACGCATACCCTGTCTGCTATGAATCTAGCTGAAGTTGGAATGGAAAATTTTTGCACATTTCATCAACAACCTCACTCCGAAAGGAACTGCCCACAGTGGATTAACTCCATGAATTTGGTTATGAATCAGTTGATGGATTCTAAATTAACAGAAACTGTGGTTGAAGAGGAAAAGGCTCATGGACCAGAGGAGGCATCGGAGGAAACTGCCATGGTTTTGTGGGATTGTGCACCCATGTTGGGGTTAGACAATGAAGAACCTACTGAGGAAATACAATTGTCAGCTGTAAATGTTACAACAAGAAGAAAGGGTCCGTTGATTGAGGATAATACATTACTACCCAAGATTAAGAAAATTCAAGAGAATATGAAGAAGATCAGAAATAACACTCAAACTCCACCTATACCTGATTTGGTCATAACAGGGTAGAATGCCCCATCAATCAGTAAGTCGGTTAAGGCTGCAGAAAATAAGGTAGAAAGTGTCAAGAAAAGTTCAACAAAGTGTGATATGGGGTATGATATAATAGAAGATATCAAGAAGACTAAGGGAAATATTTCTTTGTTCGAAATGTGTAATTTACCACAACAGAGAAAGAATCTCTTGGAATACTTTGATGTACCTGTAAATAAACCCCAAGGTGATGTTCATTCTGAAGAAGAAATTAGTGAGGAAAGTATAGGGGGGAAATCTAGATCCAGAATGCTACCATTTTTACTTTCTTTCGAGATTTTTAATCATAATGTACACAACTGTCTGGTAGACTCTAGAGCAGTTGCAAATGTTATGCCTCTTTCAGTCTATAAAAAGATAAATGGGCAAACCACACCTTCTGTAGGAAAAATCATACGATTGGATAGAACAACGGTGAAGGTAGTGGAAGAAATGAATGATGTATTGATACGATTAGCTGCAGACAAAAGAGTGTGCCAATTTATAGAAATTATGGTAGTGGATATACCTAAGGCTTATGGCCTAATTCTGAGCAGGGTCTGGTCTGCGAAACTAGATGGATATTTTGCAACTGACTGGTCGCATTTATGGTTTCCCTATAACAACTGTCAGAATCGTATTAAAGTATTAAGGGAACCACATATGAAGTATAATGTGATGCAGCTGGAAAGGAAGAATGAACTGGTAAATTTTTTACATTCAGTTTTTGGAAAATATTTTATTGAACTTGAACCGAGAAATTACCAAGCAGAAGAAGCCAACAATGGATCAGATACATAGCCCAAACTCCTTTAGTTTTCGTGGGCTGATAAATTTGACCATAACATAGTTAACTTAGTCTCAGATGTAGAAAGTAACACTAGTATAGTAGAATTAGCAGATAGGTTTTGGGTTTTATATTTTGATAGTTCAAAAACTCAAGAAGGATCAGGAGCCGACTATATCTTGATTGATACAGAAAAAAATAAACATTTTATTTCTTGTAGATTAGAATTTGAATGTACCAATAACACAACTGAGTATGAAGCATTAGTCTAGGGTTTGAAAAAGACAATTGAGTTCAAAGTAAAAAATTTAAAGGTTTATGGTGATTCTGAAATTATCGTTAAACAGGTGCGAAATCAAATTCATTGTTTATCACCGCATTTAAAATTCTATCAAAGTGAAGTTTGGGACCTCCTAGAAAATTTTGATGCATTTAATATTAATTCAATTCCTAGGTTGAAAAATGCAGCAGCTGACTTGTTAGCTACTTCAGCTGCAAGGCTTGTTCCTACTAATAATAAATGTATAATTGAATTGATTTTCTGCTGTACCAGGCAACATCACTAATCTGAGAGTGTTCGATGACGATCCACAAATATTAGAGTTTCGAACTAATGATAAGAATTTCAAAGAGTGTGTAATTGATGACGAGGAACATCAAACAAATCTCCAAAATGGGAACTTCATACCCAAAGGGGTTAGAAATTTGGAAGGAATGTTTGATCTGAATAACATGTTTAGAAGGCCAGCCAATGTCAAAATGCATAGTTCATCTATGTAGTTTGAGCTGGTGAATGTGGGGTCAGAAGCAGAACCCAAATATTTAAACCTGGGAAAATGCTGCTCCTAGGGGAAAGAAGAAAATTGATTAGCTTGTTTAAACAATATAAGGACGTCTTTGCTTGGACATATGAAGATATTAAGACTTACAACACCCACATTATACAACATGTAGTCCCAATTAAAGCGGGAGTCAAACCATTTCAGCAGCCATTGACGAAGATGCATCCTAAATTAGAACCCCTGATCCAAAATGAAGTGAAGAAGCTTCTTGATGCCAACATTATATTTAGAGTTGGAAACTCAGAATGGGTTGCAAATTTGGTACCAGTGAGAAAGAAGTTTGGTGATATTAGACTTTGTGTAGATTTTAGGAATCTAAATTGTGCCTCAGACAAAGATAACTACCCAGTCCCGCCCATGGAGCAGATATTGTAGATGGTCTCAGGCTTCGAGCTGTTCTCTCTGCTAGACGGATTTTCAGGCTACAATGAAGTGTTGGTAGTAGAACAAGATCGATTGAATACCACTTCTAGAACTAATTGGGGGACTTTTGCATACATAAGGATGCCTTTTGGTCTTATTAACGCTAGAGCAACATTCCAAAGGGAGACGGACATAGCTTTCCATGGTTTAATTGGCCACAATGTGGTGGTTTATTTGGATGATGTTATAGTTTTCTCCAAGAAAAGAGAAGAACATATTTTTCAGCTAAGGCAAATTTTTGATCGATGTCGGAAATATGGCATTTCTATAAATCCGAAAAAATGTGTTTTCGTTGTATTAGAAGGAAAGATTTTGGGTCACATAATTTCTAAGAGGGGGATCTCCATAGACCCAAAAAGGATTAAAGATATAGCATAGATCCCTTTACCCCATAATAAGAAAGGTATGCAATCTTTCACGGGGACAATAAACTTTGTGCAAAGGTTTGTGTCGGATTTTGCTCAAATAGTCAAAACTTTGCAACAAATAGTCAAGCAAAGTGTTCAATTTAAATGGACCGACTTAGAGAAAAGTGCATTCAACAAAATTAAAACAACAATATACCATGCACCTTCTCTCAAAAGTCCTAATTTTGAGAAAGACCTCATTCTATACACTTTTTCTTCAGACAACTCACTAGCATCAATGCTTACGTAGAAAGAAGAAGGGGGCGATGAGTACCCCATATCGTTCATGAGCACTGGGTTACAAGGTGCTGAGTTGAATTACCTTGCAGTTGATAAACAAGCATATGTATTTTTTGAGGCGGTAAAACAATTCATGCCATACATACTTACGAGTAGAACCGAAGTAGTTGTTCCACACCCGGTAGTCCAGACTCTTTTCGTGCAGAAAGAGTTAGGAGAGAGAAGAGGAAACTGGGTGACAACCTTGCAAGAGTATGAATTAGAATTTAAACCATCAACTATCATCAAAGGGGAAGGACTTTGCAAACTAATGGCAGAAATTCAGGATGATGAGGATGATGATTGGAAGAATGAGGCTGAATTGCACATGATTGATGTGTGTCATATATTTATAGCCCCAGAGTCCTGGTACAGAGAATTGGTGCACTATTTTCAACAAGGGTACTTGCCTGAACACTGGAATTCCAAGAAAAGAAGAGAATTACACTTAAAGTCAGCGTCATATGAGATAATTGATGGAGTTCTTTTCAGAAGAAAAAAAAAAAATCCCGAAGTTTTTCTCAGATGCTTGGAACGAGAAGATCTAGCCAAAGTTGTTAAAGAATTGCATGATGGCCCTGTTGGAGGTCATTTTTTAGGAGACACTATAGCACACAAGATTCTAAGGGATGGATACTATTGGACGACTTTGTTTAAATATTCTCACGCTTATGTAAGGAAGTGTGATACATGCCAAAGGAGCGGTGGGAGACAAGCGAAGGCAGTAGGGCCATTATAACCAGTTCATATTTCTGAACCATTCGAGCAATGGAAAATTGATATTATCGGAGAAATTAATCCAAACTCTTGATTGCAACACAAGTACATTCTCACGACCACAGATTCTTTTACTAGATGGGTGAAGGAAATCCCGTTACGAAAAGTAAATGAAGATGCGGTTATGGATTTCTTACAAGACCATATTATGACCAGGTTTGGGGTTCCAATATCTCTGGTTTTTGATAATGCATCTGATTTTTCATTGATTAAACTTACTGCATTTCTAATGAGAAAGGAATAATTTACATTATTATGCTAACTATTATCTCCAAGGTAACAGATTAGTTGAATCAACTAATAAAAATCTCATTAGAATTCTAAAGAAGACAATCATAGAAAACCAAAGAAGTTGTCATATATCTCTTCCTAATGCACTTTGGGCTGATCAAGTTACACCCAAGAGCTCCTTAGGTGAGTCACCCTATGCTTTAGTTTATGGGAAGGAAGATATCTGCCCCCAAATATTTTATTGCCCTCTTCTTAATTAGCCCAAGCATCTAGAGGGTCTAATAGTGAGGTTTTACAAGCCCGAATCAATACTCTGGTGAAATTAGAAGAGTCTAGATCTAAGTCCAAGGAAAGGTTTAAGCACCACCAAGAGATTGTGAAAAGATGGTTTGACGAGCACAAGTCCAGGAATAAAGAGTTTGAAGTAGGACATTTGGCTCTGAAGTGGGATCACCCGCATGATGAAAAGAGCAAGCACACTAAGTTTCAACATTTATTGATAGGCCCATTTTAGATTGCAGAAAAGATAGGCCCCTTGACATACAAGTTACAGGATTTGCAAGGGTGGGAAGAGAATCTGCGAGTCAATGGTTTGGTTCTCAAACCCTATTTTACTTGATGCTTTTGAAGTTTTCAGTACATAAATAAGCCTTTTGTTTTGGCTTCAATTTTTTGTAGTTAGGTTTGCTTTATTTATGTTGATTTGCTTGCGTTGCAGCTGATTTATTTTTAGTTTGTTTTATTTGCTTTATTTCAGCTTTCAAATAAGTTAACGCAACTTTTGGTGTTTGGGGGACATTGGAATTTGGGCAAAATTACGAATATTTTTTGACCAGAAAGTTGCTTATTGGATTTACCTATATAAAAAATGTATCATGATAAGATTCTTTAATTTGATAGACTATTAGAAGGGAGGTTATCTTATGAACACATTGAAGTCCTGCAAACCCCTGTTAAATAACTGAGGGAAGAGGAGTCTAGAATATTATTTTGGGGCTCCATCCACTTCACATTAAAATATTTCCTAGGGAGATAACAACAATGGACCCATGAAAAGGAAGCGAGATGGACAGGTGTATGGTATTTAAAATGATCCCATGCCATAAATAAAAGCCAAAAGGCTTAAAAGAGTCAAAATTTCCCAAAAAGAAAGAATACATCAGAAGACATACTGAATAAAATTAGTAAGATGATAAGATTGCTCAGAGGTTCTTCTCCGTCCGTGAGCTGAAAAAAAAATTATCTCTCACACAAAAGGACACCATGGATGGAAGAACCTAAACCAAGTTTCAAATGAAAGGAGCGATTCAGGAAGACTCAAAAGGACAAAATTCTAAAAGCATCAAAACGATGCAAAAGGCATGGGAATGATGAACAAACGAATATGTCTATCCATACTATGTTACAATCCTGTGGTGTCTTAGCTATAAGCAGTCGAATGTAGAGGTAAATGAACCCCATATTTTGGCCTTAGAAGAGTTATAGGTACTTTGAAAACCTGGTTACCCTACCCTAGTGGACTTTGATGAATGTTAAAGTTCTAAATATTACATCCCTAGAAAGGTCTGGACATCTTAGAAAATCTTAAAATTTTGGATAAGTTGGTCTAACAGAATACCTTCAAGCAGTTTTTGTTTAAAAGATAGTTTTCTAAAGATCTGTGTTCACTAGCCAGTCGCTAATTGTTGTTGCTGCAACTATTACCCCAAAAAATTTTGCATTTTTTAGGACCCCCCTTTTTAAGTTTTAGTTTTGCTACTTGGACATTTGAAGTTTGAAGCCCAACATTCATGGCTTGTTTTTATCATGGGAAAATTCAAAATTTGGTTTGTTCACTAAGGAAGAAAATTTCGTTTGAGTTGCTGCCATGAATGGTTCTTCATGTTTAATCTGCTACGACAGATGGTATTTCAAGTTTGGAGCCGCTACAGTGGTTGTCATTTTTATTGTGCTTTGCTTGTTTTGTTGGAGCCACCGTAGTGGAGATTTTTGCAAGAATCATCCACCGCATCGGATGAATTTTGTCTTTTGAGCCGCTACAGCAGAGGATTTTCTTAAGCATCATCAGGTTATTTTTTATCCACTGCGTTGAAAGTTTTCCAAAGGTTGGGCCACAATGGTGGGCATGCTCATGTGTTGAGTATCAGGACTTGTTCTGATTTTTTGTGACTCGCTGTGTCGGATGACATTTCTCATTTTAGCTGCAATGACAGATGGGATGTTGCGTTGAGTATCATAATTTTTTCCGATTTTTATGCCCTGTCGTGTTGGATGACTAGTTACCTTCGAGCTGCAACGACGAATGTTTTTCTCCTTTCGAGCCCAATCCCTACCTTTGATTTTGTGACCCACTGCATCGGTTGAATTCTCTTCTCTTTTCTACAACGACGGGAAGTGCTCTTTCTGGACCACCCGATCTTAATTAGTTGAGTCTGCTTCATTAGAAGATTTGTCAATTTTGAGCCCCTATGTCGGGTGTTGTTCAATATTATTTCTGACGCTGTTTCGATCGTCGAAGCTGCAAAGGAATGTAGGCGTCTTGCCAGGTCTTGAGCAAATAGTAGCGACTGTGTTGGGGTAATGGAGTTGTCGTTGTTAGGGTTGTTTTCAACTTGACTTAGCTTCAATCATTCGATGCACTATGTTTTGGCGCCAACGACGTTTTAAATTTGCATTCGTAGTTTTAAGAGCCTCACCTACTGCTTTAATGGTTTTTACCATTGGATGTCTATTTATATGTCGGTGAAAAATATTTTACCATTCTTTTTTTTTATGATGAGCGCTTGAGGATTGTTAGTTGCGTTTTAATCCCGTTTTGGGGGCGTTCGTTGTGCAACCACTAGCTAGAGCTCATGTGGTGCGTTGGATGCCACATATATGACTATTGTCGAGCTCATTTTGCCAGGTAGGTTCTCGTTTACCTTCTTTTTTGATTGGTTGTTTGATTGAGTCGCAACCTATCGGTTTTTGATATGCCATGGAGAGTTTGGTAGGTGGGTTGTTTTAGGTATAAAAGAGCTTCCCCCTTGCATTTTAGGTTTAAGCAGTATTCCTTTAAGTGTTTTAAATCTTGTCGTGGCCGCCTTACCTAGTCTCGCTCATGGAGCTTCTTTGTTTTCATTTTGAGGCATTTTTCCTGTGGGCTTGGCAGCTAATGATGAATTTCCAGAGTCCTGAGATTTTTCACTAGTATGGATCCGACCTGGGTCTTGCCCCGGTGCGGTGGTGGAGGCTGTTATTTTTTCGTTTCAGACAAGCCTTTTAGGTCTTGGATTTTTTACTGTATCTCCCCACCGAGAGATCTTGATCCTGGTGGTTGAACCTAGGGTATCATCGCTGTCCAGCCTCTGTGCACTGCCTGCAGGATGTAAGCTTGTTAGAGATTTTTCGTGGTTGCGAGTAAGAGGGTTTTTCGAGTTGTTAAGTTATTTTCTAGTTAGAACATAGATTTTACCCTAACCAAGGACCGTCTGTGTTACAAAGTGTGGTTAATCAAAGTCTTGACCTATAGGTTGCGGTTTGTTTTTCCTGTCCCGATAAGCGAGGAGAATGTGGTAAAATAACAAATAGCTAATCTTGTTTCTTGTTTGGTTTGCAAAATGTAGTGATGTTTTGATGCCAAAATCATTATTTTTCGAATGCATGACATTTGTTTAATGATGTGAATACTAAGACATTTTCTATGTTATTGCAGTCACAACTCGTACCAGACAGCATGACGAAAAAGGGAAAAAAGAAGGACAAGATTGTAGAGTATGATTCGGATGCATAAATTTCACCCGTACAAAGGGTGGAAATAATATATGAATATACGAAGTCATTCACTGGAGCTGAACCTGAATTCAAATGGCAAATATACCACATGCTTGTAGACAAGAAGGTTCTAGAGGCAGGGTCGGAGGACCTAGCCTTATATGATAACATACTGAGATCTGGAATCACTAAAGTATCCACTAGACCATATATTTTTCCTTGCGTAGAGTTCATCGAATGGATTCTATCCAAAGTGGATGCAACTGGGATGATAATGAACAATGTGGAGGATAAAGGATTTGCATCCTTCACACCTTCACACCTGGATTTATAGTAAAAGCATACAACCTTCCTCCGTAAGAAATTAACATGACAACTAACTGGGTCAAGGGCTTAAAATTTGATTACATAGCTATAGAAAAAATGATGGTAGTTGAAGGGAAGACTTTCAGACACAAGAAATCCAGGCAATACAAAATTGCTCATTTATGTACCCCATACAGAATGGTAGTACTAATGTTGAAAAGAATTTTCGACAGAGCATACATTATAACTTATAAGTTTGGATGGATCCCACTGATTTACCATGTAGCCATGAAAGGGACAATTTTCAACTAGGCTGACATAGTAGCCAATATCCTATCTACTTCCATTACTGCAGCCCAAGAAGGTTTGCACTAGAGAAAGTCTGAATTTTATATGGGATCTTTCTTGGTTGATTGCATACTTTGTTTCCACCCATTTGAGAAGCTAAAATTCACATGGAAGAGAGGGAAAGCCCCTATTTATATAGCTTATCAGATACTGTGGGCACACAAATACCACAGTTACTACAAGCTAGTCTGTGAATAGTTCCTGATGCCTTTGTACCAACTAGTTTTCTTAGAGGAGTGCAAGTGCCTATCTAAGGGTGATTTGGGATCTATCAAAGATTTTGGTGAGTAATTCTTCTCTGAAGAAGGAACATACCTAAGGATGTATGAGGGACTAAATAACCCTCATTGCTACCAAGATACACTACATATTACATAGTTCATAAGGAAGCTATGAGATAGCTTTTCTTAGATGGCTTTGGAAGTCACTTGTTCAATTTGAAAAAAAGTTGTGTTTCCACCATTACCTTTCTATGTGGGGAGTTATAAGTTTGCTAAAGTTAAGGGAACCCATGAGTTTGTTAAGGAACTGGAAATATTTCATTTCGGTGAAAAGAGCTTTCACTGAAATGATTCCCAAGGCAAGTTGCATCCCATCGGGCACTACTCAAGGTAAATTTTGAACATGCTGATTATGTGGATAAGGATGAAGAAATGTATAGGAATGTTTGCACCATGACCGCTTTGAACAAGCGGCTTAAAAGAAAGACCATAACAATTGGAGTGAAAGGAAGTAGCAACAACAATCCAGACCCATAGGGACAGGAGGAAGAAGCTGCAAGAAAATCCAAAGAAGAGACTGCACACAGACTGGTAGAGGGTGCAAGAAAACTTTTAGCTAAAGAAGCCTCGTGAGAAAAAGAGGAAGACAAAGCTGCCAGAAAAGAAAGGGAAGAGGAGTAGAGGAATAAAGAGGAAGATATCAAAGAGAAGATTGCAGAATTGGAAAGAGCAATAGCTCAGGAATCCCAAAATCCAAGACAAGAAGTACAAAACTAGGGAGAGGTGACAGAAGAACAAAGGAAGAAATATCAGGAAGAGCTAGACAATGAAAACCAGGGACAAGCTCCTGCTCAGTACAGCACTGAGAATCTTCCTTCCACTTCAAGAAATATACTGACAGGAGGACATCTCCCTATGCTTGAATTGGGATTGGTGCCATTTACCCCATCCAAACAACATGAAGTTGCATGACTGGAAAATGTATATTTTGATCCCAAAAGGAAGTCCATTATGTGGAGAACAAAAAAGACTTTAAAAATGGGAGTCCAACCCAAGATCACCACAGTGACCGAGAAGATGGTTGTAACAAATGTAGAGGAAGACCCGAAACAAATGGCCTCCATGGGTATTGCAATTGCACATGAAAATGCCCATAATATTGGTAAGCTTACGAAAACCCTTGATCAGTAGAAGGGTAAAATGGCAGAGATGAAGGAGGTGTTAAGGAAGGAGCAAAGAGTGGGCATGGAGTCAAAGAGAAAATGTGAAGCCACTCTTTCAGACTATGAGAAGCTTCAACAGGAGTACCAAATTTTAGGAGAGGAATGTCATATGTTGAAGATATCAAACATGACCCTTGATAAGGAGAAGCAAAATGTAGAGAGAAAAATGGCAGAAGTTGAAGCACATAAATCCATAGTTGATCAATAGGCAGACCAGTATAAAGCTCGAAAACAGAACTGGAAGCTCAAAATAGTTCTTTGGAAGTATTATTGAAGGAAGCCAATGAATGCAAAATCGGCATAACACCTCTGAGAGATCGTTCTCTCCTACTTAGAGGAAAAATATATCATGTACAGGTTAAGCTCGTAGAAGAATTCTTCAAAATCAAGCAAGTAGAAGATAGACTGCAAGAGATTTCAGTCGTAACTACTAAATTCAAAGACAAGACTGTTGGAGACGTTTACCACCATATACACTCATTTTGGTCAAATTGGCCTAGTTAAACCACTATCCTAAGTATTATTGACATTAATTGACATCAGTGGAGCATTAAATGACATCATCCAGTCACACCCACACCTACCTTCAGTCAAGGAGGCTAACTTAGCCTTCTCCTACATTCAGGGAGGCTAACTGGAGCACTCCAAGGGTGATCTAAGTGTTATTAATGCACTTTATTGCTAACTAATGGTTACAATCAGTTAAATAGGGCAGTGAAGGCACCTCCTCTTATTAAATTGATTATTTAATGAATTGGAGTCAACAGGGGCGCCTCCAACCACTTATGATGTTTAGTTCCACTTCAGTTAACCTCATCGGGGTTCATTGGAGTCATTTAAGTGCTAGCACTTGATGGTTGGATTGCTATGACATGTCTCTGATCTCTTTCAGTTGAGACTTAGTCATTTATTTCACTCCGACTTCAGTTAGGGCTCATTAGAGTCAATTAGGGTTTTCGATCAGTGGTTAACTTGAGTGTTGACTATGGCTTACATTCAGTTAAGCTAGACTCATTCATTTAATTAGAATTGCTTCTCATTCATGCTTGTAGCATGACATTGTAATGTAATTTCTCATTCTTTGTGTGAATATACAGAGCGGCTACTCATTCTGTAGCCCATTTACACCATTTCATGAGTTATTTGTTGATTAATATTTGATGAGACTGATGCTTAGTCCCTATATCACTATGCAATATTAATATGGTATCAGATCTCATGGCGGGATGAAGCTCTATCTCTCAAAAACAAGTTTTTTGACAGATTTCTGCATGAAATTTGAGCAATAGCTCAAAAATCCAGCACTGCACCAGAAGCCAAGGCTTACCACTTAATACCCCAAGTAAAGAACTTGTTGATCAAGCTTGCTTGATTGACTATGCTGGGTGTGATGAAATCCTAAAATGTGTAGGCTGTCCGACCTTACATTTCCCTTTCTATTGTGATTTTCAGGTTTTCTACAGGTGAAGCATTCGTTCCAGCAGATCCAGATGGCCTCCTCAGTAGATATTTTGACTCCATACAATTTCCACTCATGGAAAGGTGACATGGAGATTTAGCTGTGCTCCAGAGGACTCTATAGAGTCACCATGGACACTGAAGATGAGCCTGGTTCAGCCATAGAAGAATCAAGATTCTTGAACAAGAAGGATGAAGCCTTCGGTTTCTTGTGCCTCTCTATTTCTCAGGATCTTCTTTTCCATCTTGTGGGATTGAAGACTCCAAAAGAAATATGGGACAAATTGGAAACTCTATATGGAAAGCAAGATGACTTGAGAGTTTACCAGCTCGAAAATGAATTAATGTCTCTCCAGCCCTCCAATTTTGAGACTCTGAATGACTTCTTCATAAGGTTCAAGCACACAGTTTTACTCTTGAAGCAATGGAAAGTGGAGAAGGTGGATGACCAGCTCATCCTCACCATACTCTCCAAACTTGGGGCTGATTATTCAGTTTTTTTTTTTACATTCCATGCGGGGAAGCTCACAACCCTTAGATGGAAGATGCCTACACTCAATGCCTTCATTGAGTCCCTTACAAGTGAACATGGCAAGCTTCTCTAGATGGGGATCATCAGATCTTCCCGTGATTAAGCCCTCCATGTCTTGGGGCCTAAAGATATGAAGGGTAAAGGTAAGCAGCAAAAGAACCCAAAAACTAAATTTGATGCTCCTAAGACTAGAGTTGAAAATCAGCAGCAAGATTGATCCAGTGGATTATTCATCTTCAAAAATTACACTGATCCAATATGGTACAAGACTTATTAATCTATGGTTTTAACTCATATGCTAGCCATTATATGCACAGCTGCATAGCTTATCACCTGTCGCGCAGTTTACGCACCGTCAAGTTGGACATCAAATGGTTCATGGAAGTTAATCATATGCTGCGACAGCAGATCGGGTATATGGAAAGACCTCATATGCTACGACATTTGTAGGCTGCGACAGCAAATCGGGTATATGGAAAAGACCTCATATGCTGCGACATTTGTAGGCTACGACAGCAGATCAGGTATATGGCAAAGACCTCATATGCTGTGACATTTGTAGGCTGCAACAACAGCTCGGGTATATGGCGAAGACCTCATATGCTATGACATTTGTAGGCTACGATAGCAGATCAGGTATATGGCGAAGTCCTCCTATGCTGCGATGTTTGTGGAGTTGGTGGTGACATCAAACAGTTACGTTAAGTGGCATAGCCTAGTTATAAGTTATTGCAACGTGTTGTGAGCCAACATACGTGCATGGAGTTGGTTGCAATAGTTCGGGAATATGGAACGTCGTGGTAACATAACACTTGGCGGAATCGCATGGTTCAGTTTAAGCATATGGTTGTAACGTTAATAAAGAAGATAACAGCTATGGTCCGTTATGGCTCCTCTCGCTAAACGCTTAAATAGAGGACGCTGGCCACATTTCTGGGGGAAAATTGTTTTAGAGCACAGAGCATCGTTTCCCTGTTATGAGAAGCGTAGAGAGCTTTTGCTGCGAAGTGTCCAGATGTTGTGCTGTAGAAGTCGACATTCTCTGTTATCTTTTAGATTTCTTTGTCTTTGAATGCTAATTGTAATTTCCAGAAGAGAGGTCTTACAGACTTTGTACAACATTCTGTTCGCAGTTTCTGAAGTTGATTCCAGAACCATTTTTGTACCATTTTAAAACCATTAATTGGATCGGTACCCATTGGAGAGGGACCCAGAGACGTAGCCAAGTGAAGGGGGTGAACTCCGTTATCAACTTCTGTTTATGATTCTGTGTTCTTCTTTACATCTGTTTATCAGTGTTGTTTTTCATTCCTGTTCTAAGCATTTCATTTCTGTTAATGCTGTTCCATTGATTAACTTGTTGAACGCATTCTTTTAAAACAAACTTTTAATGCACTCAAGTTGAGGTCCGATGGACCGTATTATGGTATCAGAGCTGGTTGACTGCTTGTGCAAGTTTGTGAATGCTTACTAGGTTCAGGTTAAAGCGTGGTAAAGGAGAATTAGTTGAAGGAGATCCTGAGATTGGCTCCAGGAGAACATTCTCAAGAACCATGTCTTCTCCACAAGGGGAAGAAGAAGGACAAGCAGAACGAGAAAAACCTGTTATTTCAGAAACTTAGTTTCTGGAGGCTTTTATGGGCATGAAATCCATGATGGAAATTCTACTCGATGAGCGAGCAGAAAGGAAGAAGAAAAAAGAAGGATCTTCATCCAAAGATGCAGAAGTGAAGAAGGAAGAAAAGGGTAAAGGAGAAGGAGGTGATGGTGATCCTCCTGAAACTAATCAAACTTTCTCTTCTTCTCATACTTCTCATTCAAATAATGCAAGTTCTAACATGCCTTATTTCAAATTGGATGTTAAATTTGAATTACCAATTTATAATGGAGATTTAGATGCTGAAAAGCTAGACAATTGGATCAAGCAGCTTGAAGTATATTGCAGGGTGCAGGGCATTACTGACGACCCTTCCAGGATTCAATTGGCCACTTTGAGAATGAGTGGAATGGCTCTTACACAACTACATTTTGACCAAAAATCCGACGGCCGTCATGTTGGATTTTCGACACTTCCCTGTCACATGTACGACACTATGATTTTTTTTTAAGCGTCGGAAACTTGTCGTCGGTTAGCCGACACCTAAGTAACCGTTGGTTAAGTGATACCTAAGTCACCATCGGTTAAATGTCAAGCGTTGGTTAAGCGACATAATATTTTCGACGGTAGTGAAACTTTTTTGATAAAATAACCTTCATGCCGTCGCTTAAGCGACAGCAGAGCCGTCGGATAAGAGACGGCTAGTCAATTTTAAAAAAAAAATTAACCTTCATTCCGTCGGTAAAGCGACGGATATAAGCTGTAACCGTCAGATAAGCGACATAATAATCTATCGCTTAAGCGACGGATATAAGAAAAAAGCGTCGGAAAAAAGACATGTATAACCGTCGCTTAAGCGACGGAAGTGATGTTTAAAAAAAAAAGTATTTGGATTTGTATTTTTATGCGTTGATTTTCAATGTTTGCAATTTCAATGTTCCCCGCTGTTTTGTATCTTCTGAGTAAATGCAATGGAGCCGGACTGAATATCCACAAAATTGATGACTAAGGTTATTGATTCGAATATGAAATCCGGCGGATTGGACGGATTCCGCACACCTGTAAGCATACTCTGATAATCATGGCTTATAATAAAAAAGGGAGATCGGGATTCACAAACTGACATTATCACTGTGGCTTCACAAATCATATATCAACTTCGTTTGCTTGGCTCAATAGATATTCTGGCGGCTACGAACCCTGTAAACACAAGATCCATGACTACTATGCAATAATCCAGGGGTGCTTCCATATGGTTCAATCAAAATGCGCGGGTGAAATAATAGACTGTAAGTGGCTCCATAAGAATTTTCACAAGCTCCAAGCCAGTGTTAAAGTAAACACATAACACATGGGATATACCCTCGATGATGGTAACCCATAGAGCAACAATTTATCTATATCACCCATTGATCCTTATTATTTAGATGACATAGATCTGAGATGGCTGAATAGTGGCTGAAAATAGAAACCCCATCCTTAAAACAGAGCGGAGATTGGTTCTTTTTAACCAATTGCTTGGATCAACATCCTCATTCTTGTGATCCAGCTATTTAGAATACCCTGTTTAAGACCAGAGCTCAACTGCATATATGTATTTAGGGAAGATTTTCATGCTGGACAGTGTAACTATGTCAGGCTCGAACTCTGAAATCTAGGATCTGCCATCACTTAAACTCAGCTAAGCTATCAACCTGTAATAATACCAGAGCTACACCAAATATGCTATGCCATCACATTAATATCTATAGCATAAAACGTTTCCTACCTGAAAAATTACACTATTCCATCACTCCTCTAAAAAGCCATACATAATAATGTTACATTAAACTGATAGTAGATATGCCATAAATTTGGTTCGATGGCTCGGCTACCTGGCGAAAAACGTTAAGTGAGCGAAGCGAGGAGGCTTGCCAACTTCTGGGTGAGAGGTGAGGAGGAAGGAATATGGATTGATTGAAGAGATGAATCAACAATGCTTGCTTACAATGCAGCACTTGTTGAGGAGGATCATGCCACAGACAGACACATAGTTTGAGTGCTACTAATCTCCGGAGAAGATCCATAGATTGGAGTTGATTCCCCACTTCGAAATCCTGAAGACAAGGTTGATTTGCTTGTGATTCCAGAAGAAGAATGCTCTGACTTTCTATGTTTTTTGGTTTTTTTCTTAGCATTTTTCTGCCATCTGTTCAAGGCATTGCCTATCTGTTCTTCAAATATTGCCTTCTTCATGTGAGAACCCATCTGCACAAGAACATCCCATCATATTTGAGAGCACAATCTGAAGTTCACCACAACAAAACACTTACATAATCTGGAAAAACTTTTTGGATTACAAAAGGGTGTTTTCATTTTATCCATCAACATACCCAGAAATAAAATTGAAAAAACAAACGTTGTCATTGTGCCTCTTTCTCTGTTTTTCTTGCATAGAGGAGACTGCTATAGCTTATTACAAAGTGACACAATTAACAAATTTTTCTGGATCGATAGTTGCGTAGATTTTTTTGTTTTTAATTGTTTAAAGTAGTTCTATTTTTATTTTTAATCCTTTAAAGCTTACATGAAAGCCTCAATATAGGATAGTAATAGTCTATTGTCCTATAGAAACAAAACAAAAAAATTCCACAGTTATTATATCTGTCTCCTTAGTAAATCTGTCTCCTACGAGTTTAACTAATTCTCAAGTGACACCTTATGGAGTTGGCTAATCTCTAGACAATTTTCACCTTTTCAGGCATGTTTCACCAGAATCTGGCAACATGATTTGTTGTTGAGAATGAAATTTTCAGTGTTAAAATTGCAATTTTTATTGCAGAAATGGATTCAACACTCTCGATTACCCTTGGGGCACCCACTTTATGCAATTCCAATCACTGGAAACTACCCTTGAACAATTTCCGCCGGATTTTGACCAGAAAACTCGTTGGATTTCAGGTGCAAATGATCCAGAGTTTAGCTTACTGCACACCGTATCTCTAACTTTTTCAAGTACTGGTAAAGTGGAACAAGTTACTATGGTAGATAGCCAGAACATGGGTGTGTACACTGTATATAGATTGGGAAATGGATTAGTAGGAAAGGTGTGACACTTTTCAGCATTGCAAAACATGGGCACAAGGTCGTTTGAAAAAAATATATTGAATCTGAAGTCAAGTGTAATTTAAAATGTAAAAATAAAACCTAAGAATGTGAAGATAGTGATCTCATAAGATGCAGTCCTATGCAGGAAAAAGTTAATTGAATAACAATGATCATCTAGGAAGCATCAGCGTGAAGGTCAGTATAGAATGTACCTAGTCAGTTGTCAGGTTTAAACACAGCCATATCGATCTCACAGTTATCGTTTGAAGGAACATGAACAAGAGAAGCATGGAAAAACAAGCTACTGTTTTCCCAAAAAAATTAATTTCAAGTACTGTAACAGGTTGTAATGATAACCAGGAATGGCTGAGGGACATGTCCAAATTCAAAATCATCCCTTTGGCATCACATTTAAGACTCTAATGCCCATCATCATTCTTGTGATCTTCTTTATCCTCGGACTCAAGGTGAAGGTCAAATGGACAAGAGGGAATCATATTTTTGAGTGAAAATGACTGGTAAATGTTATTTTGGA
>LPNX011077330.1:269700-358470 GCA_001517045.1 Pseudotsuga menziesii | reverse complement strand
CATTTTTACTCTGAGAAACTGTGAGCAACTTCAATATTGTGACATTGGAGTTTCTTGAGTGTTGAGGAGTGTCACTGGGGAGAAAGGAACATGATTCATTGCATGTGCCCAAGATTTTTCAGATATCTTATTGAAGAAGACTTTTTATCCTTTTACTTACTATTGCATATGAAGAGGCTTGTAGCTCATTCAAAAGTTCTGTAATGTTTCCTATTTACTTTTTGCTGGATATAACTTACTGTTGTATCTTGTTGGATAAGATAAGATAAGCTAATATCCATGAAATCACCAAATCTGAGTCAATGTCTTTGCAATCTTCAAAAATTTGTAGGTTTCTTGTGTTTCGTTTAGATTGGTTTCATTACCTGTCTGCTTAGTTCACATGCTTATGGTGCCAAAGTTGTTTTCCAGCAGAGGATTCAAGTGCACTCAAACTTTTTCTTTGCAATTTTTCCTTCACAATTCAGTTATTCTAACAGCAAAACTTTGTTTGAATATTGAGAAATTTAAACCCAATACTCATTTATGTATCTTTGTCTATTCAATTGGCCACCAAGTAATAACGAAGATGCAAAGCTTCATTCTTGTTGCTGTTTTCACCATATATATGAGAACAAAGGTAATTGTAAGTAATAGATCTCAACATAGTGTTGATAGCAATTGTATGGCTGTAGGTGATAGTCAAAATGCACAGCTTGAGGGTGGTTTAATGACTGGAGATTCGTTTGTATAATGCTGGAATACAACACAGAGAAGGTTGTATGCTAAAGGTCTAGCAAATCACTATTGTTTCTTGTGAATTAGTCAATACTCCAACCAAAAAAATATACCTCGGAACAGAGCAAAGGAGTTGAGAAGAAATTTACACTTATCAAGCTTGAGATTTTTTCTACCCTTAGTAATGTAAGTTGTCCTCCAGTGGAACTTAACAACACACAATTGGTTTGCTGGTCTTTGCTAATTTCAAGACTGATGTTGATTCTTCGGCACATGATTCTCCACTCTACAACCTTCCCATCCTGGTTGATGTTCAATATAAGAAATAAGTTAATACAGATTACACAAGGAGGAACTTTTCAGCGTCCCACAGGAACAGGCTATTTAGAATCATGTGGTACAAAGTGTTATAAATGTGAATGAGGGAGTCAGAGGATTGCTGAGGAGAGTTTAGTATTTTTCTCCTTTCCACTAAATCTGCAAAATAACTCTGTTCACTTATTAATGGATACACGCATTATTTTAAAAATGTATAGATTTCTGCTAAGTATAAAAACACTTCTTTCAAGCTACTGACAACTTGCATGGTTCCCCTACACAGGGGAATCTATAATCATCAAACAAATAGTTTTGTCAGAAAGTAAACTCTCCCTCTAAATATATTCTTAGAAACATAGAAACTTTTCCTGGGCAGTATAAAGCACAAAAATAAAGAAACCCTGCAAACTGCTTTCAGACCTTTGCAGCGCAACAATATAGAAATAAAGAAAACCAAGCAAACCGCATGTAGACTGGAAAAAAA
This sequence comes from Pseudotsuga menziesii, assembly GCA_001517045.1. Taxonomy (NCBI): domain Eukaryota; kingdom Viridiplantae; phylum Streptophyta; class Pinopsida; order Pinales; family Pinaceae; genus Pseudotsuga; species Pseudotsuga menziesii. Next base: position 356,951 of record LPNX011077330.1, on the reverse strand, counting down.
GATCACTACAGCCTTTGGAGTCCACCACGAGTCTTATGTTAAACTGCAACATAATATGGAATATAGGAAGAAAATTCATTTCTCATAAATTGTCTCTGCAGTAACGCTTTGAACCCCAGAAACATAAATAGTGAATGAGCATCAAGGGCCGACTTCAAAGCTACGTCTGGGTTTGAAAGAAATATATTTTCTATGATTAATAAATTGAATGGAAACTAAAGCAGCACATAAGTAACATTCTTCAAACCTGTTGTATTAACCTTCAAATAGATGTTACTGAAAGATGCTAAACGACGAAACCAGGCACTGAACTCTATTCAAAACAACAATGTGCTTCAATACCATCTCACCAGAATAATTCCATTGTGGAGAAGATCTGCATGCAGCTCTTCAAAACCACAGAGAACAAATGCCCATAGAAGCCACCTTTGATTTTGCAGAAGATGAGTAAAATGCCCAAAGAACACTTTTCCACCTTAAGAATGGGTTTCTGAAGCCCTACTCAACAACTATGCGTGCCCCAAATTCCACCCCGATTGTCAAGTCATGCACTGGCTGGAACCTCTTGTTCGTGAATTGCACGATCGACCATAGAGAGGGTGAGGGCCAACCGACACATAGCCTTCCTTTCAGTAAGAACCTGAATTTGGGTGAAGAGCATCTTTATTTACAATAATATTACATCCATCTTTTATGTGACAATTGATGGGCCATTGGGTAGATTCGAGATCTTTAGACACTCAACCAAAAAAAGATTCGGATGCATTAGCTCTTTGAGGGAAAGAAATGAGAGGGTTCAGAAGCCTCTGTTCTGAAAAGGATCAGGGATAGAGGAATAACCTAACCAACAGAATGGTAGTTCATTAGGCAAGCCATGGAAGCAAGACAGTGATAGAACAGAAGCAAGCAGGTTAGCGATAAGGGAACATGCCCGTGAATTGTAGCAATAGGCATGACTTCCCCACTCTTGCCAAACACCAAAACATTTATCGTTTCATTCATTCTAGTGAAAGTGCAATTCAATTTTGCATGGATACACATAGAATAGAATGAATGTATATAGATCAAGATGCCTACCAGTGTCTCCTATGATTGTACTTGAAAAGGTATGCGTAAGACATTTTATCCTGGAAATTGCAATTCTCTTGAAATCCAGTACTGTGCTTAATTTGAGCAAACTGTGCATACAATATCAATATGTGTGGGGAAAGCTATGGATCTATACGACCCCTGGCTCTGCAGTGAGTTAAGCTATGCGATTTGTGTTTCCATTAGGTAGGCCAAATAGACAACCTTCTCACGGTATCCTCACTCGTTCGTGCAAGGCGAAGCAATTTGGCGGCAGGACCTGGACTTTCCCTCCCCGGTGTGGGAAAATAATGATAAAAGGTGAATCCTTTGGCGCCCTATGTGACTTTTGGGTGCTTTTCTTTGTTTGTTTGAATTTTTTTGACTAACGTGCCATCGGTTAAGCGACGATTATGAGACGGTTATGAGACTAGCCGTCGCTTAATCGACGCTTGTGGCCATATTTATAAAAAAAAAAGAATCTTTGTGATTTTTTGTAAGTTTAAAAAGAGAAATCCACGTGCTGTCGGAAAAAACCGTCGGATTTTGGATCGAAATGTAGTAGTGTTACTTGGTGGGAGAGCAAGATTCAGCAAGATCTTCGAAAACATGGTAAAATTATTTCAGTTTGGAATGAATTCATTGAAGTATTAAGAAAGCGATTTTATCCTTTAGGTCATATGCAGCAATTAATAATGAGCTGGAAAACTTTTAGACAAGCTAAAGGACAAAGCATTCAAGAATATACTCATGAATTTATAAAGAGGGCTATTGCATTGAATGTTGCATTAGATACACAGGAAACGCTTCTTAAGTACATTGGTGGTATGCATTCTTATCTGCGACATACCTTGCTGATGTTTTACCCCAGTAACTTGGATGATGTATGTGTTCAAGCTACACATTTAGAAGCCAGGGGTAAGCATACTAATGATACTTCTGTGAAGAAATCATTTAAATTTGACAGCAAATCGAAAGATCAGGGGAAAAAGAAGATGGCTACTGTGAAGAAAGAGGGTGAAAAGCCCACATGTTCGCATTGTCAGAAGGGACATGATGTCTCTAAGTGTTGGAAACTTCATCCGGAATTAAAGCCAAAGTGGATGGGAAGAAATAAAAACAAAGATAAAGATACTCAAGCAGCTACTGCAGCGGTGATTCAAGACTTGGGATCTGATTCAGGTGATGGGACTAAGATCACAGCAATAGGGATCCGAGGTAAAGATAAAGGTATATCTCTTTCCATTGATGCAAGTTCAAGTTCTAATTCATGTGCAAGTACAAGTACAAATCTGCCATCTACTTCTATGGAAAGTGATAAAAGAAGAAGTGAACTGTTTCATGTTCGTGTCATTACAAATCATACAAAAGTTGACACATTGTTTGATAGTGGTTCTCAAGTGAATTTGATATCAGAAGAAGTGGTTAAGAAACTTAAACTAGTTACTACTCCTCATGAAAAACCTTATCCTCTTGGTTGGGTTACTAATGATACACAGTTGCAAGTTACAAAGAAATGTGTTTTGGAATTTGCAATCACTGAAAATTTTATGGATAAGGTAGAACTAGATGTAGTGCCACTTGACATTTGTGGAATTGTACTTGGGAGTCCATATTTGTATGACCGAAAAGCAGTCTTTTATAGAGAGCAGAACAAATATCATCTTTTTAAAGGTGGTGTGGAATACATTGTTCGTTCACATTGTATGAAAACAAATCTAGCATTAGTCACTACAATTCAAATGAAAATGATAGTGAATGCTAGTAGGGAGTTTGCAATAATGGCAATTAAATGTGAAAGTGGTAATCTGGAACATGGAATTGAATTGATTAAAAGTGTTCCCAAGTATGGTGCTTTGTTGCAGGGACCTAAAAAACTATCACTTACTAGAGATGTACAACATGAAGTGCAGTTGCAGCAAAGCATGCCTCTTCCAAATCTTGGCATGAATCTGATGATTATTCAAAAGACTGTTCATGATTATTGTGTGATGTGCAAATCTATTGATACAGGGTTGGGATTGTACACACCTATTCATACTTCATCTCGTCCTTGTAAAAATGTTGTAAGGGACTTTGATAGGGGACTACAAATTAGTTTGTGTTTTCAGTATATTGGGGTTCATGTTGGGCTTCCTGTGACTATTGTACATGTTCGACATTTCCAAATATTGGGGCAATTTTGGTCAATTTTATGGAGTCTTAGGGACACTAATTTTGAAAGGAGCACAATGTATTATACACATGCTATTGGGAAAACATGGGTAGTCAGTAGAATAGTCATTCGATTTCTTTAGAATTATTGTGATGAACATCCTAGAGCTTGGGGTGAACAGTTGCAGCACATGCAGTGCATTAAATCTCCTTTTGAGACTTGTTTTGGTTATCTGCCAAAAACACCGATGGACTTCTCTTTTGGAAAAGATGTAGTGGATGGACATCATGATGCAGATAAATCTCTAAGGTTCATTCAGAGAATCCAAGCGGTGCAGCAGATAGTGCAAGAACAACAGGAGAAAAGCTAGGCAATTTGCACAGCTAGGCATGAAAATCATCATTCGTTTGAAGTTGAAAAGCAAGTTTGGTTGCAGATCACCGGGGGAAGATTGAAAGGTAAAAAGCTCAATTTTGTTTATGATCATTTTGAGATCTTTGAAAAGAAGTGTAAACATTCTTTCTGTTTGGGCTTATCTCCAATGAATATAGTTGTATATGCAAAGAATTTTAAATGGTATGAACCTCCTTTGGTCATGAACAAGGAGACTAATATGCAGATTGTAAGCAAGGCAAGATGGATGGATATTGGAAAAGTGAGGGAGCTATACCCTCACTTACTTGCCGAATAATTCAGGCTTTTGGTGGTCCAAAAGTTCTCCAATGGGGAGGAATGATCTGGTGGATTATTCATCTTCAAAAATTACACTGATCCAATATGGTACAAGACTTATTAATCTATGGTTTTAACTCATATGCTATCCATTATATGCACAGCCGCACAGCTTATTGCATGCCGCGTAGCTTATCGCATGCCGCGCAGTTATGTATGGGCCGCACAGTTTATGCACCGTCAAGTTGGACATCGAATGGTTCATGGAAGTTACTCATATGCTACGACAACAGATCGGGTATATGGAAAAGACCTCATATGCTGCGACATTTGTAGGCTGCGACAGCAGATCGGGTATATGGCAAAGACCTCATATGCTGCGACATTTGTAGGCTATGACATCAGATCGGGTATATGGCAAAGACCTCATATGCTGTGACATTTGTAGGCTGCGACAGCAGATCGGGTATATGGCAAAGACCTCATATGCTGTGACATTTGTAGGCTGCGATAGCAGATCAGGTATATGGCGAAGTCCTCCTATGCTGCGATGTTTGTGGAGTTGGTGGTGACATCAATCGGTTATGTTAAGTGGCATAGCCCAGTTACAAATTATTGCAATGTGTTGTGAGCCAACATACGTGCGTGGAGTTGGTTGCAACAGTTCAGGAATATGGAACGTCGTGGTAACATAACACTTGGCAGAATTGCATGGTTCAGTTTAAGCATATGGTTGTAATGTTAATAAAAAAGATAACAGCTGTGGTCCGTTATGGCTCCTCTCGCTAAACGCTTAAATAGAGGACGATGGCCACATTTCTTGGGGGGGGGAAGATTGTTTTAGGGTGCAGAGCATTGTTTCCCTGTTATGAGAAGCGTAGAGAGATTTTGCTGCGAAGTGTCCAGATGCTGTGTTGTAGAAGTCGACATTATCTGTTATCTTTTAGCTTTCTTTCTCTTTGAATGCTAATTGTAATTTCCAGAAGAGAGGTCTTACAGACTTTGTACAGCATTCTGTTCGCAGTTTCTAAAGTTGATTCCAGAACCATTTTTGTACCATTTTAAAACCATTAATTGGATCGGTACCCATTGGAGAGGGACCCAGAGACGTAGCCCAGTGAAGGGGGTGAACTCCGTTATCAACTTTTGTTTATGATTATGTGTTCTTCTTTACATCTGTTTATCAGTGTTGTTTTTCATTCCTGTTCTGAGCATTTCATTTTTGTTAATGCTGTTCCATTGATTAACCTATTGAATTCATTCTTTTAAAACAAACTTTTAATGCACTCAAGTTGAGGTCCGACGGACCAATGATGAGTCTTCCGGCTCAAGGAAGAACAAAGGAAAAGGGCACCATGGCAAGGAAAAAGTCAAGTGTTCTTACTGCGGGAAGGGATTCCACTCTGAACATGCCTGCATGAAGAAGAAGCTTGATTAAGATACCTCTCTTCTTGAGAGAAATCACATCAATATTATAGAAAGCTTTCGGAGGAGAGATCAGGAAGATCGGGAACCATAGCATGAAAAAAATCATGCCCTCATGGAAATCACTTCGAAGTCCAAAGCACTCTTGATTGATTCTGGAGTTTCGAACCACATGATGGGTGAAAGAGACTCCTTCTCATCCTTAGAGACCGGAAAATCCATCCCCATCCACATGGGAGATGACCCCATCATCATTTCAAAAGGACAAGGTACTGTTGATCTTGAAAATGGATTTTTTTCAAATATTTTGTATGTACCATCTCTGGCATCAAATCTCCTTAGTGTCTATCAGATGACACATACTAGAGTGCCTAAGAGAGTTTCTTTCAGCCCAAATGATTTTGAGATAACAGAGCTTGCATTCGGGAAACTCATTTCAAAAGGTCTTGCAAACCATCATGCAAAAGCCTATGAGTTCTCCCACTTTGTGCCGGATGCAAAGCCCACCACTCTGCTAACTCATGGAAATGAAGTTAGTAGGCTGTGGCATGAAAGGTTTGGCCATCTAAATTTCAAATATTTGCAGCAATTATAGAAAAACTCCATGGTTGAAGGCCTCCCGATCATCAAGACAACCACCGGAAATTGCAAGGGCTATGTGATTGGAAAACACCCTGAGCACAAGTTCGATCGGGGGAAGGCAAACCGAGCTACATGCATATTGGGGCTAATACATTATAATATCAGTGGTCCAACTACTGTCACATCCATGAATGGATCAAGGTATCTTCTTACTTTTATTGATGATTTTTGTACACATGGGTCTTCTTTCTCAAAAAGAAGTCTGAAGTATGTGAAAAATTTTCTGAATTGAAGGCCTTAATAGAAAATGCCTCTGGGATTAAGATCAAGATCTTGAGATTTGATAATGGAGGGGAGTATGTTAGTAATGAGTTGCTACACATATTCTTCCAAAGTGGTATTCAGGTCCAACATTCAATTCCCTACACTCCCCAGCAGAACGGAGTAGCGGAAAGGAAGAATCGGTCTCTCAAGGAGATGACCACTTGTATGTTGGAATCCAAGAAGCTTGCTAAATATTTGTGGGTTGAGGCCATGCATGCTGTAGAATACATTCAAAATAGGGTTCCACACTCATCCATGAAAGGGAAGACCTATTTTGAAGCATACTTCGGACACAAGCCGGATGTGTCGAACTTACGGGTGTTTGTGTCCACTGCATGGGCTCGGATTCTGCTTGATAAAAGAAGGGCTTTGCAACCACAAAGAATAGAATGTCTATTTATTAGGTATCATGATGAATATAAAGGTTTCAAGATGCTATATATCAAAACCAAATAGATCATCATCGAGAGAAGTGTCAAGTTTGATGAGCCTCTTCAGGAGGTGGAACTAGTGAAGGAGAAAACTACTGAATTTCCCTCTTATTCTACTACATATTTGGATAATGAAATTGGGGGTGATGACCCTGATTTGGATTCTCTAATTGCTGATATCAATGTGTAGCAATCATCAAATTCTAAATCAGAACCTGAAGTGCAAAATCTTCTTCCCACATTGTCCTGACAGACACTCTCCTCCACAGGAGATAACATTGGAAATTCGGATGATCCAAGGAGAACCCGATCTGATTTCCAAAGAGCAGGTATTGCGCTCTCTTTTCCTGATAATTTGCTGTCTGAAACTTGCTATTTGATGATTATTTCAGATCCAAAATCCTACTACGATGCTTGGAAGGATCTGAGATGGCAAGTTGCCATGAATGAAGAGATGAATTCTCTTCAGAAAAACACTACTTGGGAGCTAGTTTCTCTTCCTCCGGGAAGGAAATTGGTTCAATGCAAGTGGGTGTTTCAGACCAAGGTTGCTGCTGATGGTAGCACATACAAATATAAGTCAAGGCTGGTGGCAAAAGGTTTCTCTCAGGTCCAAGGTGTGGACTACCATGAGACCTTTGCAGTGGTTACAAAAATGGACTCCATCCGCCTTGTTTTGGCAATTTCAGCATCTAAGCACTGGGAAATGCATCATATGGATGTTAAGTCAGCCTTTATACATGGAGATATTCATGAGGAGATATACATGAAGTATCCTGAGGGATACATCACTGATCCATCTTTGGTTTGCAAGCTAAAGAAGTCACTATACAGGTTAAAACAGGCCCCAAGAGAGTGGTATTCCAAGATGGATGCCTTCCTTCTCTCGCAGAACTTCCAAAGGTGTAGATCATATCCAAATGTGTATTTACAGTAGTATGATGGTCATATTATTATTATTTTTTTATATGTTGATGAATTACTGATCACAGGTAGCACAGTTGCCTCCATTTCAGCCATCAAAACCGCTCTCCACAATGCCTTTGAAATGAGTGATTTGGGGCTCCTAAAACAATTCTTGGGGCTCGAAATTGAGAAAAATTCTGATGGGATTATAGTCACTCAGTAAAAATAAATTTCAGACCTATTAGTCAAGTTTAACATGGCTGATTTTAGGCCTGCACCATTCCATTTCCTTTCAGGGATCAGCCTTGAAGAAGGAAAAAGCACACCTCCCATGGACTGCACTATCTATCGACAGCTGATTGGTGGCTTGTTGTACTTGACACATTCTTGGCCTGATATCTGTTATTCCATGAATTCCATATCAAGATATATGCAGCAGCCTCATGATATTCATTGGAAGGCATCCAAGAGGATCCTGTAGTATATTCAGGGAACCATGACCTACGGCATTCACTATGCTGCAGACTTCGAGCTGAGCTGGTTGGATACATAGATTCCGATTGGGCAGGTGATTCTATTGATCGGAAGTCTACTTCCGGATATGTATTCATGTTTGGTGGTGGCCCCGTTTTCTGGTCTAGCAAAAAGCAGGCTGCCATAGCACTATCTTTAGCAGAGGCCGAGTATCGAGGAGCGGTGAATGCTTATATCCAAGCAGTTTGGTTGCAAGGAATTCTTTCAGAGTTTGATATTGGTATTACTTTTTCCATTGTCCTGTTTTGTGAAAATCAAAGTGCTATTAAGATTTCCACAGATCCAGTTACCAGGAAGAGGTCCAAGAATGTAGAGATCCACATGCACTACATCAGGGAGCTAGTGCATGACAGGACCATCATTTTGCAATACTTCTTGACTGATGAGCAGATTGCAGACATCTTCACCAAGAGATTTTTAGAAAATAAGTTCACTTACCTCCATTAATTGTTGGGGGTGAGTTCATCAGAGTGATTCAGACTACTTTCAGTGTTCACCTTGAGGGGGGGGCTTTCCCACTGGGTTTTCCCTCTTTTCCTCACTTAGTTTGTTTTGAGCATTGTTTCAGTTTCAGCAATGTACAGGGTGACCTATGGCCTTAGTTTCTAGGGCCCTAGCATTTTTATGCATTTATGTTTTCTAACTCCTCCTGAGTATAGATTAAGGGGGGTGTTGGAGACATTTAACACCATATACACTCATTTTGGTCAAACTGGCCTAGTTAAACCACTATCCTAAGTATTATTGACATTAATTGACATCAATGGAGCATTAAACGACATCATCCAGTCACACCCACGCCTACTTTCAGTCAAGGAGGCTAACTTAGCCTTCTCCTACATTCAGGGAGGCTAACTGGAGCACTCCGGGGGTGATCTGAGTGTCATTAATGCACTTTATTGCTAACTGATGGTTACAATCAATTAAATAGGGTAGTGAAGGTGCCTCCTCTCATTAAATTGATTATTTAATGAACTGAATTCAACAGGGGCACCTCCAACCACTTCTGATGTTCAGTTGCACTTCAATTAACCTCATCGGCGTTCATTGGAGTCATTGAAGCGCTAGAACTTGATGGTTGGCTTGCTATGACATGTGTCTAATATCTTTCAATTGAGACTCAGTCATTTATTGCACTCTGACTTCAGTTAGGGCTCAATGGAGTCAATTAGGGTTTTTGATAAGTGGTTAACTTGAGTGTTGACTATGGCTTACATTCAGTTAAGCTAGACTCACTCATTCAATTCGAATGACCTCCTTAGGAATTCGAATTGCTTCTCATTCATGCTTGTAGCATGACATTGTAATGTAATTTCTCATTGTTTGTGTGAATATACAGAGCGACTACTCATTCCGTAGCACATTTACACCATTTCATGAGTTATTTGTTGATTAATCTTTGACGAGACTGATGCTTAGTCCCTAGATCACTGTGCAAGATTAATAAAGACCCATGACATTGCAGAGACCATACAAGGATATATGACCTGGTTGGAGGAAAAAAATGAATCCCCTGAAAATGCACCTATGAAGAGCCCAGAAAGGTTGCAGCTTGAGTATGATCTCATGAGTTTCAGTAGAAGAGCCGCTAAGAGACTATTATATGCAGTCGAGAAGACATCAGACAAGTGTGGGGAGTTTTATAAGAAGGTGCTCGTAACTCACAACAAATGCCAAACATCTTCAGCAAAAAGGCTTCAGGAGTTTCCAGCACATGAAGAACATTTGAATCAACTGCATGAAAGACTGCAGGAATATGAACTTAGTTTACAATTGATTAAAAGCTTTAATGAGAAGGTGATTAAGAGTATGGTGGCCCAAGCTGCGGTGAGTAATTGGATTTTGGGAGATCAGCTCCGAGTAACCCCAGCAAGGGTGGCTGATATAAATACTCAATTGTCTAAACATGAGGTCACATTTAGACTCTTAGAGCAAACAGATTTTGGAGTCATTGCTTCAGATGCTATGGCATGGAAACAGTTCATCAACAAGTTGACTGGTCCCGCTTGAGTGGTTTTGTCCCATCTACACTTGGAAATAAAATTCTAATATTTTTTTATTTATCTTATGTTATTAGTGAACATGCTAGAAGTCAAATATTTTTTGTAACTGAAAGTTGAGGAAGCCCAAAGGGCAGGGAGATCAAAAGTCATTTTTGAAATGTGTTGGAGGAGCAAGTTGGTAAGTCGACTTGAATGATAGCCGACTTAGTCAGTCAGCCGTCTAAGTCGGTCAACTAACTAATTAGAGGTTAGTTCGGCCACATAAGGTCGTGTCAGTTCAACGAACTGACAGGTAGTTATTTGTAACTATTTGTAATTCATATATATTAGGCTGTTGAGCCAGATGAGAATTCGGTTTAGTTCTTTGTATTGTATGGACCCTTTCACTATAATATAATTTTTTATTCTTCTTACTTGTTCTTATCTCTTGTCTCTGTTATGTATGTCTGTTATAAATGTGTATTATTGGTAACCCTATGTGATCTGTGAGATTACAACATTGGTTCCATTGCCGGTAGTACATGTCTGAGATGTATACAAGCAGATGATATCAGAACAAGAGATTAAGGACTGGTGGGAGCGTAAAATAGCAAATTACTTACAAAATTACGCACGAAGAAATAGATTAACGACTGCTCAAGCAAAAGAAAGGTTCTTTACCGAGACTCATGAGAAGTTTGTAGAATCAGTGCCATAGATTTTGAAGAAACTCTTGGATGAAAAAGCCGGAAGCGATTAAAGACCAACAGCTACTAGACAAACTAATTGAAGGGGGAAGAACAAACCTGTTGTAGTCGTTCAAAAAGATCGCTGATGAATTCTGTGAGGAGCAAGCTGTAGAGGAAAGAACTTCGGCGGAAACCATCAAGAAGAAATTCTACACAGACCTCACCAAGCAATTCTTGTGTTCCTTACCGACCTTGCTGTTCAAATTCCTGATTGAGAAAGGAGTGGGACATATCATTGAACCTCATCCATTACTACGTGAACCACCACAAAATACCAACTGAGCGGAGAAACAAAAGAAGTGGGAGAAATTCATTGCCGAAAGGGAGTGGGAATACTTCCTAAGCAAGTGAACAGAACTATCCAGGATTTCTAAAGCGTCGGGTAGGAAATGGGGGGGTAGCTGGTCGTATGTCGGGGTAAAGTGGAGAGGATTCTAGTTGACTAAAGAGATACCATTCACCAGCAATGAAAAGTCGACCTAAAATGGAAATTGAAAGGATAGTGTCACATAAAGGTATGATGGACTTTCAGAAAATAGAGAGGGAGAAGAGGCTGCAAAGAAGGGAAGAGAGAAGAGAAAGAGCCATAGCGCTGCAAAGGGGAATGAGCACTAGGGTGACATACCAAGAGAGAAATCTGCCAGGGTCGGGTCATGACTGACATGAGGAAGGCATGGAAGAAGAAGCGTCCCCTATGGAAGAAGATTTGTGGATAGAGCAGTGAGAAGCTCTCCAATTAGAAGTCCCCCAGGAGGTCGGACCTCTATCTCTGACGAATCCGAGTACCGGGATACAAACCATTGTCGAAGAGGACCTTAGACTAGGAGTTGGTGACTTTGGTATCTGGAGCCGACTAGACGATGAGAGAAACAATGATAATCATCTAATTATCCATCGACCATAAGAAGGAAATCGGGTCACACATCAAGCATTACCCTCCAATCGAAGTATCCACTTACTTTACTCAACACACGAAGGAGCACTGCCCCTGCCAAATACAGCTTTGGAAGATACAGAAAATTTGGAGCTGTAGACAAATAATTGCAGTTGGACATCGACAAGAGAAGTCGACCTCCACCGACTGCTTGTCGGAGAAGAAACGACACCTAAGATGACCAACGAAAATGATAGTTCTGTCGACAATAGTTCTGTACAAAAGAATAAACAAAATATCCCACTATCCCCACCACCACCCCCACCACCGCCACCTCCAAAGGAATATAGTGATAGTGACTTCGACATGGGTCACGGGTCAGCGCACATCCCTCTATATGAGGGCGACGAGGACCCCAGACGACATTGGTTTGTTTGTGAGTTGACTTGGGAGGCTCACCAAGTTATGGATGAAGACAGACAGATGGCACAGTTCGCTGGTGCCTTGAGGAAAAGGGAATTAACATGGTATATGACCTGTTTTGAGAGAACTCCCCGAGTAACTAAAGCCGAGTCAAAGCACAATTTCTGTCGTTCTTTAAAACTCTAGATGCAAGACATCTGGCAGCAAAGAAATTAAAGACAACATCACAAAAGCTAGGAGAAATTGTCCGCGACTACGAAAAACGCTGGAAAGACCTTCTCAGCCAGTTGGATTATGTCATTGATGAGCAACTATTAATCCAGTGGCTTCTTGCATTTCTGTCACAGAAAATTCATTGACACATTAGTCTGGAGACATTCAAAACTTATGAATATGTGCTCATGAAATCTCTACAAGTAGAAATGGATGAAGACATTCCAGCGTACTCCACAGATCACAAACTAGAGGAACAGCTTGAGATCATGCAGAAATATCTAAAAGAGCTAAACCTTAAAAGTCAGGATATTTGATGCACAAAATGCTCGATGGCCGGACATTCAAAGGACAACTATTGATAGGATATTAGCCGACAATATGTTCGATTTGTGCAAACAAAATGTTTGTATGACATCTGCCAGGATCATGGAGAGCATACAACAAAAGATTTCCCATTCAACATGAAGAATGGCAAAACATCATGGTGTACAATCTGTGAAACTAAATATCATAACACCTCCGACTGCCACCTAAATCTAAAGAATCGACAAAATTATTAGGCAGTATATCAGACTAACGCAGTTGCATAGAACAATGAGCAATAAAACAATGCACAAAATGACCAAAATAATCAAAGATATGAAGGTCGTCGGTACGAACGGCGATTTGACAACCGACGTGGAGGCTATGGAAGTCAAGGTCGATTCTCTGGGAATCGAGACAACCGACCACGTTGGCCCATCCAATGTTTCACATGTTACAAGGAAGGACACAGATATGTAGAATGTCCATACAAGGACAGGATTGACCTAAAATTCTATACTAGTTGTGGAGTAGGGGATCACTCATTAGAGGATTGCCCTACTACGCTTGAAAAGATAAATAAAAAGAATAATTTTAATGTCTTTTTGTGTGTGCAAAAACATGATATTATCAATACAAAGAATTTACATATCGTAACCCGACAAGGGATGAAAACTGGGAATGATAACCCCCAAATAAGCAAGATAAAAGAAAAAAAAGTTTATCCTAACCCAGTTAAAGAAAAACAAATATATAAATATGCAACAAATAAATTTAGAGAATTTGCTTGACAAGAAGAAGAAAATGATAATCGAAAGAACACAGTAAAAGAGCTAATACATTTGGTACAAAAAGGTAAAACAATATCGCAATTCATCGACTTACTGTATAAAATAAAACACAAAAGAAACGTTGAAAAACAAACAAAGAATATTTGCAGCTTAAACCAAAAATATAAAAGTGATATCGACCCACTTGTCGACCTGGAAATTGAAAGTTACAATGTCCGACAAGTTGTACTCGATTTCAGATCACAGGTAAATATTATGACTCGAGACACATGGGAACAATTAGGCAGACCTCGATTATACAAATCAGGCATACACCTGAAACTAGCCGACCAAGGCCTAATTGAACCTATTGGAGTTTGGAAAAATGTCGACACAACGATAAAAGGAATATCGACCAAAGTCAACTTCGAAATTATTGACCCTAAGGAAGGATCCAATTCCTTCCCAGCATTAGTAGGTCGACCTTGGGGGAGAAAAATGAAAGCCTCGATATCCTTGGACAAAGAAAGAATAAAATTAAAGGGGAATGGACAAAAATTCATAGTCCCTATTCATCCATCCCAAGGAGAACCTTGGACAGAACCAATTGATGAAGAAGTTGACATCTGACAACTATATCAGATATAGAATAATGCAGATTACACAGAACCTAATACATACGGTGAACTTTACTTAGGAAATCAAGACTCAGTAGTATACAATTCAGATGCAGAAATATATGATTGGGAGGTTGAAAACTATGAAACAAAAGCAAGAGGATGCTGGACCATTCAAAAAGTACAGAAGAAACCAGTCAGACAATGCTTTGTGGTGTCCAACATCCCAAAAATATTAGAGAAGAAAATTAGGGAATAGCCTACCTTGCAACCAACAAATATAAATACCACAAAAATCCTTGCAAGGTATAAAGAAAGAGAATCACCAGTTATGCATGTAGAGCAAGTATCTAGGAACATTGGTGAACATGGCCGACTACAAAGTTTAGTAGAAACTTTTACAGGACAAGCTACTAGATGATGGGATACCCATCAGTCAAGACTGCAGACATGGACAACAACTTCGACTTATTTTGTAGAAAGATTTGGAGGAAAGAAGTTAACCAACCAGGATCAAATACCTATATTTACCCAAGGATAGGATACAGAAAACCATATAAAGACAAGTGAAAAATAATGGAGAAAACATGGATATAAAGATGAACGTACATGGCCACACTTATTTCCATCAACACTCGTCGACTTACCAAATAAATGGTACAAGATGGAAGAAGCTTGGGGTGAAAAATTTCTATGGAATGAACTTAAATAGAATTTTATCAAATACTTCAACTTTGAACCCAAAAATGAGAATTTGGTCAAAACTGCAAAACAGATCAAAGCATTTGTACAACCGATAGAAAACAAAACCCTAAGGAACAATTGGTCGACAATAAACTGTAACAGTATACAAACCGGGAAAATACCACAGTCAACAAGACTACAGATGGAAAAAGAAAATTTGGAAGGAAAAATCTTTAGATGGAAATCAAACCATGTCAAAACGACCAAACCTATTCGCATAGTACTCAAAGTTGAAACAACTGACAAGGAGGATACTGACCGAATGACTACAACAGACTTCCCTGCCACATTCTCATAGTTTAAGGAAGGAAGTCAACCAATCAATGAAGCTAAAGCACCAGAATGGCTAGATGCTAAAGTCAAAACTAGAGAAGTCGACATATCAAATTTTGATCAACCAAAAATAGCAAAAATTGGAGACTACTGGTCTAAAGCACAAACAACAAAGATCACAAACCTACTGAAAGAATTTCAGGATGTATTTGTTAGAGACTATAAGGATCTTAAAGGTCTAGTACATGAAATTGGTGAAATAAATATCAACATTAAACCTGATGTTCGACCTGTCAAGAAGCAACCATATAAACTAGCTCATAAATACAAAGAGATAGTCAAGAAAGAGATTGATAACGTGCTTGCAGCAAGAATCATCTACCCTATTGACCAATCAGAATGGGCAAGTCCAATGGTGGTTCAACCAAAGAAACATGATTCAACCAAGCTAAGGATCTGTGCCGACTTCAAAGAACTCAATAAATTCACATTAACAGACCCATTTCCAACTCCTTATGCACATGAAATCTTAAATGAGGTAGCAGGACATGAATTCTATTCATTTACAGATGGATTCTCAGGGTATAATCAAGTACCAATAGCTAAAGAAGATCAGAAAAAGACAACATTCGTATGTGAATTTGGCTCATTTGCTTACAGGGTTATGCCTTTTGGACTTAAAAATGCACCTGCAGTATTTTCAAGGATTGTGGTTAAAACATTTTAGGAGTACATTTACAAAACAATGGCAGTATATTTTAATGATTGGACAATATACTCTACACTAAAGGACCATTGTAAATGGCTAAGACTTATGCTGGAACAATATCGATAGATCCAACTATCACTAAACATCAAGAAGTGCATATTTCTAACTCCTATAGGAATACTATTAGGACACATTGTCTGTAAAGAAGGTATTAAAGTCGACTTCGCAAAAATAAAAATCATCCTCGACTTAAAACCTCCAATAAATCCAAAACAAGTCAGGGTACTACTTAGTCATACAGGATACTATAGAAAATTCATAAGACATTATTCAGACATGACATACCCATTGGAAGAATTGCTAAGAGATGATTAGGAATTTAATTGGACAGAGGAGTGCAACATATCATTCGAAAAACGAAAAAGAAAGCTAGTCAAAGCACCCATCCTAAGGTTTCCAAATTGGTCGATCAAATTCCATGTTCACATCGATGTATCAGGCCTAGAAATAGGATCAATCCTAACTCAACCAAGAGATGATGGAATGGACTATCCTATAGTTTATAGTAGCAGAAAACTAAACAAAGCTGAAAGAAACTATTCGACAACTGAAAGAGAAGCATTAGGAATGGTCTTTGCACTACAAAAATATCGACAATATCTACTAGCTAATCCATTTATCTTTTACGCTGACCATCAAGCACTAAAATACCTTATAAATAAGTCTCTACACCATGGAAGAATTTGTCTATGGCTACTTCTATTCCAAGAATTTGAATTCAAATTTGTTGTCAGACTAGGTAAACTAAATGTCGGTTTGGACCACTTATCCCGAATCGACACAGTGGAGGAACTGAGGGGAGTCGAAGATGACTTACCAGATGCACATTTATTTTGAATAGAAGCAGTCCTGACAGAGTTAGAGGAAATAGATCAATTTTTAGAAAATGGACAAGCACTAGAAGGTATGAGTACGAAGAAGAAACAGATCTTAGCCATGAAAGCTGCACCATATAGTCTCATAAATGGATTCCTATATAAAATAGGATTAGACGACATCCTTAGAAGGTGTGTACTGGAACATGAAAGAAATAATATTATATATGAAGCACATTATGGACCTATAGGAGGACATTTCCAAGCAGATACAATTGCAAAGAAAATCCAACAATCAGGGTTGTGGTGGCCGACACTTCACAAATATTGCAAAAATTTTGTATGCTAATGTGACAGATGTCAATGGCTAGGTCGACCCCTACCTAGTACAGAAATGCCCATGATATCAGTAAACCCAAGTTTGACATTTGAAATTTGGGCCATCGATTTCATAGGACCATTTCCTATATCAGCAAAAAGAACAGGTGCAAGATACATAATAACTGCAGTCAAATACGTAACCAAATGGGCAGAGGAAGAACCAGTCGACACATGTTCCAGCGAGATAGCTGCTAAGTTTACTTATGAGAATATCATTACCAGATTTGGATGTCCATTAACCCTAATCAGTGACCAGGGAACACACTTCATAAATAAAACTAATAAAACACTAACAGACCAGTTCCAAATTGACCACCGACGGAGTACAACTTACCACCCTTAGTCAAATGGAGCAATTGAAGCATTTAAGAAAACATTAACAAAAGGATTAACAAAAATATGTAACATCGACAAAAATGACTGGGATGAAAAGATACCTACAGTACTATGGGCATGCAGAATGACATATAAGCATTCAACTGACCAAACACCGTTCCGACTAGTTTATGGACAGGAACCAGTAGTTCCTCTACACTTTCAACAATAGACACCTATTATCATAGAAATTTTTCATGTCGATGTCGAGCAAGGAAGAAATGACCGACTATTGCAACTAATTAAGATTGAAGAACACTGAGTAATCACGTTACAACATCAGGAAATCCAAAAACAACAACATAAGGCATGGCACGACCGAAACATCAAAAACAAAAACCTGTCAGTAGGAGACCTTGCCTTACGATACAATAGTTAGGTAAAAGGAAAACCCAAAAAGCTACATACCGAATGGATGGGACCCTATGTTGTCGAAGAGATACATGCCAACAGATCAGTTCAACTAAGGACATTACAAGGCATAGTATTTCAAAAACTTGTTAATGGTGCTCGACTAAAGTGGTACAAAAACTAAACTAGTTCGAAATTGAAAAAAAAAAACCCGATCATAACGGTTAAACAAAAGCTATAAAAATATGAAAATCCAAAAACTAAAATAAGATTGAAAAACATAAAACAGTATGACAAGAAATCAACACTATGACAACCGACATCACGACCATTGACATAACACCATCGACTGCTCACATAATCAACATTGACCAATGACCTCGGAAGTCCCATTCCGCCTTCATGACTACAGTCAACAAAATCAAATCACCATTAACACAAACTCAATTGTTCATGTTGGACCATCACGTCCGCCATTAATACACCCATCAACAAAAACGTCAAATGCATCAACTATAAATACTGGACCGCCAAAGGATCATTTATAGCATTTCGAACAAAGAGAGAAAATTAGTAACCAGACGACTGAAAACCAAGAATACCGAAGCAAAACCGACCAGCAGACCGACAAGATGGAACCTAAACAAACCATAGCTGCAGCCAAGGCTAAAGAACTACAGACCGTGGAGACACCATTGATGAGGAGACTCAAACTCATCAAGAACACCAAGGTTCAGGAGAGTTCATGGGCGAAACTATGGGCCGAGATTAAAGAGTGGGTGTATGTTGACAAAAGGCCTACACAAGCTGTAGAGAAAATCAACTACAGTACCCTCGTAAACTACATTAATGCATCGATCATGGCCAGTTTTGGAGACACAAAGGAAACAACGATGAAATTTATCATAAGCTAGTATCATAATGATAGATTTTACTTTGACTGACCGGTTGAAATCTCTGGGGAAGTAAATTCCAAATTGACTGGGTTATCAAACCAAGGTGAACCAGTACTAGTCGGGATCAAGGAAGGGCTGGTAAAATAGATAAAAGGATCAACATCACGCAAAAACTCCAAAGGGCTAATGATTAGCCAAATACAAACTCGGACACCGCAAATAGTGGCCAAAATCATAGCCACTGCACTTACACCGACAGGTCGAGGAAGCGACCTCAAACTAGATATGTTGGAGGCAGTGGATAACATTGCCCATACAGGAAAGATATATAGATGGGCTGAGTATGTCGTCGACATGCTTAAAGGCATTTGCGAAAAATGTCAGGAGTTGGGAGGAATTATTGGGTTTCCATCCCTAATGTTATGGATAGTAATGTACTCCTTGTGCCCTGTCGAGGATAAGCAATTTCAAGAACCGATAAAATTTCATATGTGGAGATTCAAACCATTCTCCCAGAGTGGAACACTGAAATAACTTACAAACAAAAAAGTGTTGTTCGAAAACTGGTTCCAATAGTTGAAAGTCCGCACGACTAGATGGAGGGTGCCCCAAAAGATCCGATGAAGTCTGCCCAAAAATTCCCACATCCATTTAGAAATCGACCATACCATGGTATGGTACATGCAAGGCGCCAAGGTAAAGGAAATATCTCTTGACTATTAGCCGACAGTCGAAGAGATTTTCTGAGAGCTAGCCCGATAGGCAGGTTCAAAACTGTCAATACCAGAAGGGCAAAAGTAATAAATTTCTCGATAGAAGAGTCACTGACAGACCAAGAGAAGGAGGAAGATTACGAGCTCAACCTATACATCGGCACATTTGTGTCGGAGGAGACACCAGTCAAAGGCACCGGCCGACTACAAATCGTAATCAAACCTCCGACAGCACAAAGGGAAGAGACACAAACAAAACAAATGGTAACCAATCCAGCTGAAGAAAGCCTTGTCTCGACTGAAGACAGGGGGGAGAAATAGACACTGAAGATCCAAAGTATGCTGTCACCAAATAAAACATAACCAAATTGTCGAAGGAGATAGTAGCCTCAATAAAAAGGAAGAAAACACAGGAATAGGAGCAAGGGAAAGGTAAGCACAAACTTATCATTCTAGAGTCCTATAAGACGAGGAAGAACTGGCAGCCATGGCATGCGACATTACAGAAGACACTGCAGCAAACAAAGTGCCAGTGGAAACACAGTTCCAAAGATTTGTCGAAGTAGGGGCACAAAAGGGTTGGCCAAAGAGGGCGAAAAGAACAAACACTTCGACGACTGAAAATGTTGTGGATATCATGTCTACACCTCCACCCCCATCTTCGACCAAAATCACACAAGAGCTAATTCCAGAACAGCCTTCCATAATCCCACTCAACATGATATGCACGAATGCTATGTCAGAGACCATGAAGGAGAAGTTTGACCATGACAGAGACCTCCAGGCATACATTGAAAAATTGCATGAGTTACTCACGTTGGTTTAAAAACTCACCACCAAAGCCCCTTTGTTTGAAGCTGGTGGATCCAAACTGACCGCTCGCCAACCTGGCCAAATACTCTAGAGGCCAAGGAATTTTGCGATTGCAACTTTGAAATTTGAGAGAAACCATGACAAAGAAGCTGAAGTCGTCGCAAGTCGGACCACATCTATCATTCCGACCAACCCTGAACCCAACCCACCAGCCAATGAACTGACCGGAGATGAGGAAGGAGAGGACACAGACGACATAAGTCGAGAAATCAAGGAACTGTTCTTTGACCTCTAGGAAAAATCACCCCCACAAACCCACGACCCCTCACACGACCATATATCCACTAATACAATTACACAAGACCATTCACCAACACCATCACCACCGCTTCACCACCCGGAGTCTCTAATCCAACCAGTTGCACCTGAACCACCTCCACCACAACCATTAGCACCAACCGCAACCGCATCTAGACCCTCTGAATCCAACCAACCAGATGCACAACCAGCTGCAGCAGTTATCCAACCATCCCAACCAGAAATACCATCGAATACTGCTAGCCAACAACCCGACAATCCAATTCTGATTGTTACAGGTACACAGGTGCCAAAGCAAGTAGAGCAGCAGAAGCACAAAAGAAAGAAAGACAAAAAGAAGAAGGACCATCAAATCTAGACAACAATGGTCCACATCAGTCAACTTGGATCGATCATTGCAGTCGACCCAACTAAACTGAGGAATGGAGAATTAGGGAAACTCTTGGAATCATTGGCAATCGAAGCAAAAACAAGGAGCCAAAATAGACGTAGGGAGCTCGACGAGGATGAAAAAGAACAAGTCGAGTTCCTTAACAAATGCAGAAACTTGGTACAATATGTAATACCAGGTCCAACAGAGGTTGACACCGACAATTCGTTGGAAAAGGATTATCAACTATTTGAGAGCATGGTGTCGGCGCTACAGGAACAAAGGCAGGATACCAAAGAGGAGCAGAAAGAAGAAACAATTCGACTGCTGACACAACAACACACAAATTTTGCAGAAGCATACAAGGTACTATGAGATCACATGGAGGATTCGATCATTACAGAAGAAGTACCGAGAGATTGGCCTACATATTATGGGAAATTCTATCAGCAAGTTCGACAAACCCGACAAGAAATACAAGCACTCAAAAAGAGAAAAAGCACAGAGGTAGAACTCAGGAGCACAATTGAAAATCAAATAGTGCTCAAAATCACCAAGTTGCAGAAGCACGAGCGACAACCACACCAATGGGTGCAACAAGCAATTCCAAATCTAGAAAAATTAGACATCATCTGCCCGCAGATGAGATGAATTTTTGAGACAGCAGAAGAAAAGGACCAGTTTATGGGTCCCGACATGGAGAACATAGCCGAATTTTCCATTCAAGAAAAGATGTCGATATTATCAAGTCTGATTACATTAACAATCGACATCCAAAAAATATTGCAAAGTTGGACAACATTTCAACATCAGTTCGCAGTGACAGCTGAAGCAATTGTCGAAGTCTATGTGTAGAAAAGACCAATAATTAGGCTTCACAGCCCATGAAGACCAAGCACAGAAATAACCACCTAAGGATAGGCAAATAATTTTTTTTGTACCTTCCTATTTCTTCGGGATGAAGAAACGTTTTGTTTGTGGGGGAGATGTTGGAGGAACAAGTCGGTAAGCCGACTTGAATGATAGCCGACTTAGTCAGTCAGCCGACTAAGTCGGTCAACCGACTAATTAGAGGTTAGGTCGGCCACATAAGGTCGTGTCGGTTCACCGAACCAACAGGTAGTTATTTGTAACTATTTGTAATTCATATATATTAGGCTGTTGAGTTAGATGAGAACTCGGTTCAGTTCTTTGTATTGTATGGACCCTTTCACTATAATATAATCTGTTATTCTGCTTACTTGTTCTTGTCTCTTGTCTCTGTTATGTATGTATGTTATTAATGTGTATTATTGGTAACCCTATGTGATCTGTGAGATTACAACAAAATGTATAAATATAGGTAGAGTCGAATAGGAGAGGGAATTTTATAGCTCTCATATGAGAATGATTTTTTGTAAGAAGAACTAATTCTTGTTATAATAAAGATGATCGAGTTTTTGTTGGAGAAGGGGCTTCCTAAGTTTCAAATGCATGTTGTGTAGATTGTTGAATATAAGAACTATTTATTTTTTGGCTTACTATGCAAATATGTGAGATCATTCTAACCGTTGAACTATTTCTATGTTGTGAATGATTTCATTTCCATGTTATGAATCTTATGCAGTAAAATGAGTAGTGAATGTTTTATCAACACTGAGCTATATCTATGTTATCTTTTATGCTGTATTTATGTATTCTGAATTTATCAGCTACCTATAAAATTCTTTGTGCAGAAAGTGTGGTACATTACTCATATAAATAGTAATTTTTCTTCTTGGGGATAGGTTACAGAGAATAGATTAGATTAGTTGTTCTTTGCTTTCAGTGATTTAGGAACAAAGGGGATAAGACGGAAGGTAAGAACCTACACATCACATTGTGGGATCTTTGTTCCCTGGTCATTTGCATTTAATCTAGGGACTTGCATATCATTCATAAAACATTAAAAAAACACACATAAATGGTGGACTCGATCGTAACCGATAAAATATATTTATACCTTCATTTAATTCTACGGTAGCCGGGTCGCTAACCGGACAGATTCCCCACACCAAACGATAAACGATCTAATTGAGAACGATTATTGGGGAGAATCCCTACTGTCGGCACCTGGGATTTTCCAGGAATCAACACCTTTACGACCAGAATTGGCTAGTGGAGGCCAAGATCAGGAATAATGGCTGATTCTATAAGTTTATTGGTTTGTTAAGATTTAGGTCCCCACATGTCTATTGGGCCATTAAGGGACGAGATAACAAGTCGGGTCTCCACTTCCCATGGATCTACTCAATAGAGTTGTGTTTCACTACACCTTCTAGTTGTGACTCGTGAGTCTACGTGTTCTGTTTTATTGTTGATGATATGATTCATGTTATTTGACTCCACTTCCCATGGATCTAGTCAATGTAGTTGTGTTTCATTGACACCTTCTAGTTGTGACTCGTGAGTCTACATGTTCTGTTGTATTGTTGATGATATGATTCATGTTATTTGACTAATCTTGTCGTTTCTCTATTTTTGAAGCATAGGTTGAAAAGTATTTTATGGTAGCAAGATCGCTATCTGTCAAAAATTGGCACTTACCATTGTTAATGATGATAGTACCCCATTTCTTCATCTTCTTCCATAAATATTAACCAAAGTACCTTTGATTTGACCCGAAATGATGACCCTCATTACTAAAAGCAAGATCCCAACTGATTACCCTTCATCCTATACAATTGAAACAAAAAAATATCCCATATGCGCCTTTCACATTAACAAGGAAAGAGAAACTCTTGTTGGCATCAAGAAAAGTGTGATTGCATCAAAATTTCACCAAAAGTAATAAAAATTTAAAATTTGAGGAGTTATGGAAGTTTTCAAACATTTTTCCCTTAGTTGTAACTCTCTGAAATATTTGGAAACTATATCCAACTATATCCATCAAAATTAAAAGGAGATCATATGGTCCAAGGAAGGGGACACCCATTACAATAGGATTATGTCATAGGAATCATGCTTCACTACACCCATCCATCCCCATTCATATTGTTACAAAGAAAATATTTTTATTATCGTTATTTTTCATTATTTAGATGAATTCATCGCTTATCATGCTATAGAATGGCTAATGTACAAATTATGCATTTGATTAGTCACCTAATCTATATCCTTGGCACTTGTGATGCCTACAGTGCCATCGACATGAGGCCTTGGATTTTTCTTGGGGTCATGGTTGGATCATGGTGCATCAGGAATAATTGTGTAAATAATCCTAGATTGAGCGTAGATCAAATATAACTGCTGATCTTTAATTATGTCTTGTTCCTCAGTAGTTACTCTAGATGTTGAGACATCCTTCGTAATATATGGAAAAAGGGACTCGAGGAACCATTCCAACATGAACTCTGGTGGAATGTTAGTTTTAATCAACTGCTTTCATCTACGCCATTATTGAATATGATTTGAAATGTGAGAGGCTAAATATCCTGACAGAATGCAGATAATTTTTTTGTACATGCATCATAATGGACCGACAACTAAAAGTGGTCGAGAAAAACTAAGGCTATCCCATTAAAGGTATGGTACATTCCCTGATCAAGATGTTTTTAATTTTTGACTTTATCATGGATTGCTTAGTTAAAAGAGAATGAATGAATAAATGTCCACATAAAAGGAAGAAAACATATGAAAGAGTCATACACAATAAACTCACACAAGAACCACTTAATAATGGAGTTCATCCCTATGGGACTACATCTCTGGGCCTTCTCTTAAATGAGAAGGCCATTTGTTTATAATCTCAGTA
Source organism: Pseudotsuga menziesii (assembly GCA_001517045.1). Classification (NCBI taxonomy): domain Eukaryota; kingdom Viridiplantae; phylum Streptophyta; class Pinopsida; order Pinales; family Pinaceae; genus Pseudotsuga; species Pseudotsuga menziesii. The sequence continues at coordinate 332,330 of LPNX011077330.1, read as the reverse complement.
AAAATATTAAGTACATGGCATAAATAGATTTATACCTAAAATTATGGAAATGACCCCCAAATCAGCTGCTCATAATAGAAAATGGATTGCACCAATACATTAAGAAGGCTCGGACTGTGATGATCAACATAAAACACTGTATACTATGGAGAAGCTAACTTTCGAAGTCAAGAAAAAGCCCAATCACCCTCAAGATTACATGTGGTAAGACACACACTGTATGGATCCATATAGTGTACGAACCTCAAAAATTGTGACCACTTCGACGACCTCACACTGTGCGCCTAGAATCAACCTCGTACTCTTGGCCTTTGCATTTGGTCCTTTTCCCCTCGTTTGGGAAAAAACATTGCGCTTAAATATTTGTGGCCTGATGGAACTAACCATGTGGCGTGCTTGGCATGTTGGTTGTGTGGGTTCAAACCTCATGCTGTTTTGGTAGTGCATCTCTATAAGGGTTGGGAGACCTGCGGTCAAGCCCAGAGACTCCTGGCCAACCTTTGGTTGTCACGTTGTAATATATATATATATATATATAATAGGGTGCGACTGGTACCAATGACTAGATTTCGGTGCCAACCAACCTCCCTTTTCCCCCGAACTCATCGGCTTTTAGCTTTAAATATAAAATTCACCACATGCTATAATAAGAACTAATGGTGGTGCAGTGTTTAAGGCACAACACTATGGTGGTGAGGCTGGGGGTTCAACTCTTGCGACCTCCAATACTTTTTGAACTTTGGAGATATAAAGTGGCCATCCTAGATGCTATGTGGAATCTTCGGATTGGTCCATGCCTTTTCCATGTCACCCAAAGATTCCAAGTGTTAATCGATAATTGGTCTATCCAAATTTCGAGTTAATTTCCATGTCAACCTTGTTTATGCCATGTCACTTCCATGTGGAAACACATGTGGCTACCATGTAGGAACCGTATAGGCCATGTGGTACCCTTATAGTCATTCCAGGTGGTACCCTTGTAGTCATTCCACGTGGTACTTGTTTTCCACTTCCTACACATGAAAACGTTGTTTTGTCGAAACTCCCAATTCCCATAACTTTCTCATCTGACGTCCACTTGAGGTCAAATGAATGCTGTTGGAAATGTCTCGATGAGCTCTACATACTAGTTCCAGTTCCATTGCCTTTCGTGAAGTTAAAAAATTTACCCATTTGGAGATCCTCTTGGATCATGCCTCCCCATTGAGAAGTTATTGTTCCTCCAAAAGCATTATCAATTAATAATCAAGTGAGGGGACTGTTCCCTTACCTTTCCCTTCTTAATCCACTCTGCTTTGCTTGGATGAGTTCCCTTTAGTGCAACTTGAAGACACTCCACATAACCCCTTACAAAGTGCATGAATAAACTGTACCAAGGATGAGAAAAAAATAGGAAGTGGTGTGCAAAACCCCAATTTTGTATTAGTGGGATTACAAAAGCACATCATGCATCCCTTTACATCCATGATTCCCATCCAAACAAATGTACTAAAATCCTAAAATACCCAATTTCATGAGAAATATACACTTGTACATTATCAAAGGGAAGAATAGAAAGAATACCCAATAGGTAGAGTAGCTTGTCCTACAAACCAAATTTCTTTACCTTGGATGGTCACTCAACATTTCCCAAGGCTAAGGCTAGGTTTGAACTGATCTTCTCTTCCGATATGTCGAAATATTTTTGTTTCTTTCCTCCCCATGGATATGCTTGTCCCATCTCAAGCACTTCATTTGGAGTTAAAGGATCAAAAACATCATTGAACTAATCAGGATCTTTTGCTTCCATAACTATAACAACGAGGTTCTTGTTGGCATTCACAACTCCTTTCATTGAGCCTGTAGTGACAAGTGACCAGCTATCCTTGATGTCATGAGTTCTCACAATGTACTCCACCCCATATTTTATGAGATGGTACTTCTTCTCATTCCCGAAGAAGATTTCTTCTCAATCATAAAGGTAAGGGATTCCCAAAAATATACCATAGATGTCAAGAGGCACAACATCCAATTCCACCTCATCCAGCAATTTTGATGCAACAATAAATTCAACACTATACTTCTTGGTGACATTAAGCTTAGCATTATCACACACCCAACCAAGAGGATAGGGATTGGGATGAGGTTTGGTCTCTAAACATAACTTCTTAACAACTGATTCAAAGATTAAGTTCACTTGAAAACCTAGATAAAAAAAATGTTTCAATCTTTGTATGTTTTGCAACAACTCTCATACGAAACAACTCAGTTATTCTTTTATCATAATCATGATATGAAACTACAAAAATAGAACTAGCATGAAAGGAATGATCACCTTATAGACCAACCGCTGTGATCAAATATTCATCACTCGAGCCAGATCCCAAGTCTTGTTGCACTATAACAACAGTTTTCTTCCAACCTTTTCCACCATACTTCTTTGTCCTCAACTCTAGGTGTAGTTTCAACATGGCTCCTCATCACACCCATCTTTTTCACAGTTAGTGTAATGGAGCACTTTCTTCTCGTCCTTCTTTCTCATAGATATCCTCTTATCCCTTCCTTTTCCTTTGAAATGGATTCTCCATGCTTGGATGGATCTTGATCTTGTGCATGCTTCCCCCTTCTTTCAATGTGAATAGCTTGCACACTAGCCTCATCCATATTAGTACGATTCAATAACAACAATGTATGACGAATGTAATTAGGATGTACACCAATATACTTCATGATATTCACTGAAGAATCTAAATGAATGTTTAATTCAAGAACCCTCCTCCTAAAATATTCTATAAAACCTTGTACATTCTGACCTTTATCCAATCTTAAATTCTACCATTGCATGATTTCTTTCTGCACATAGCCTAATGGATAAAATTTCTTTTGTAAAGAAGAGGTGAACTCAAACCAAAATGAAAGGAGATTAGCATTATGTTTGGTCCCTTTCTGCAACCTTCTCTCCCACTGAACAAGAGTAGTTCTTGGCAAAAAAAGAGATGCTAGTTGTACCTTTATCTCTTCTTCCTTGATCTGCTAAACTCGATAATATACTTCAATCTGTCAGATCCAATTGTTCAAGTTCTCCAAATTTGATTCTCCATTGAACATCAGTATGTCAAACTACACATCCAACTTTAGCAATGGATTCTTAGAAACCCATATTAAACAACAACTGAAATGGTGAGAGGGGGAGGAATAAGAAGAGATTGAACTTGAGATGGAGGTACAAGAGACTCATCTCCATCTTCTTGATTCACTGAAGATGCATCCTCATCTTTGGCCTTCTTTTTTTCCCCCTTCTTTGTCACCCTCTCTTGATAATCTACAAACAATTTTTCCACTCAATCTTCCATCTGGTAAAAGGATTTTTGAAAATGTTTTTCAAGCTCGATGCAAACTTCTTCTTCTGCCATCCTTTTCTTTCATTGTACATGATCAATTTCATGATCATAAGGAACTGGTTCATCTTCTCCTTTCTTGAGTTTTCCCTTGCTTAACGTTCATACTCACAACCAGAAAGTCATAGATACATTGGTTTAAAATAGGGTGCAACCGGTATCGGTGCACTAATTTTGGCACCGACCGACCGACCCTTTCCCCACAAACTTATTGGTTTTCAACTTTAAAGACAACATTCGCCACATGCTATAATAAGGACTAACGATGGTGTAGAGGTTAAGGCACGCCACTATGGTGGTGAGGTCAGGGGTTCAACCCTTGTGACCTCTAATAATATTTGAATATGGAGATATAAAGTGGCCATTCAGGCTACCATGTGACATCTCTAGATTGGTCCATGACTTTTCCATGTCACCCAAAGATGCCAAGTGTCAATAGATGATTGGCCCATCCAGATGCCGAGTCATCTGCCATGTCAACCTATATTGATGCCATGTCACCGCCATGTGGTTCCATGTGGGGATGACATGTAGGAACCACATATGCCATGTGGCATCCTTGCATTGGTTCCAGATGGTACTTTTTGCCACTTCCTGCATATGAAAACATTATTTTTCTGAAACTTCAGATTGCCATAACTTTCTAATATGACATCCAATTGAGGTGAAAAAAATGTTGTCAGAAATGTCTTGATGATCTCTACGTGTTGGTTCGGGTTGCATCGCATTTTTATGAGTTTGAAAATTGACCCATTCATAGATGCTCTTGGATCATTCCCTCAAGTAACTCAACATACCATTTGGAAGCAGTCCTTGTGAGGGTGTGTTGAAATAGTCTCAAACGAATAGAATCGTGGTTCAAGGAATTGGATGAGAAACAAAGGTGAAAGGTTGTAACATGATTATTTGGATCCTCACCCTTCTTACCCTCAAATTTATGAATTTTAGAGGGAATCTTGGTGGTGACCCAAGGCCATGCTATGTCATGACACATAGGATCATTCGTTAATTGGGATAGGTCTAGCAAATTCAAGGTAGCTAAAAACATGACCATTGGTTGTGACATCTAGGACCATGCCCCTAGGAACAACTGGTTCTAGGGATAATTTCCCATAGCCATCGAATTAGAGACAATAAGAAATTATGGGTTCTGATAAAGACAATGACCCTAACCAGTAGGATAATAACGCCTCTAAATTGATTAATGTAAAGGTACATAGGCATTTGCATGGTAGGAAAACCCTAGGAGGAGAAAGCAATACTACTGAAATTACTCATATAATGGTATACATTGCCCCCTCACAAGGGAGGAGGCATATAGCCCCCCTCCCATGATTAAGGATTTCCAAACGAGGGGACTAAAAGATACATTCCCTCCCAAAGAAAAGTTAAAATCAGAGGAGGATTCACCATAAGAAAAGAATTTGCAGGAACTGCCATCCTTGAACTAATATTTAAAGAAACTGCTATCATGTGAAGAAGAGTAGTGATATGGAAGGATTGATGGTTTTCTATATGGTGGATGAGATAGTGGAACAGATGATCCCGTATGCATTGTACAGGATATTCATGCCAAATTTCTCAAGGCATATGCAGGCAATCAAGATCTTCAAATGAAAGGGTACTGAGGCAGCAGATGGATTATTATTCTAATAACCCATACGCAGACGGGATTCAGTGTGTATTAGGTCAACTGAAAGAGATCCGCCATGTTTTAATGGAGAATATTGAGAAAATTCTGGAGAGAGGACAGAAATTGGATGTGTTGGTACAGAAAAATCAATGCATATGCGATCAGAATTTCAAATTTGAGGAGGCACGCCGTTTGAAGGGCACAGGCTGGTGGAGGATATTTGTTCCGGAAAGAAATATCTGTATGACATCATTAATAATTGGACAAATTTATCCCCTGATTCAGAAAACCATAGTACAGGGACTTAGAAAAATATGGTAACATGGTTAATTCCTTTATTCCTGGGTATTATCTAAATTATTCTTTCAATATATGGCTTACTTCCAGTATTTTTATGTTTTAAAATAATTCTTGTAGGGAAGTTTACGTAAGCCTTTCCAAATTTTGAGGATATATTTTTATTTTTTTGGTTGATGTGTTTATATATAAAATAATTATATTTTATAGATTTTAAAAGAAACATTTCATGAATTTGTTATGTCATTGTAGATAGTCGATGCCCTTAGGGTTAGACAAGGTAGGTTAAGTTTCCAAAAATTGTTGATTTTTTAAAAAGTCAATGATTTTTAGATTTTGTCTCAAAGCCTAAAAATTGGCTTGAAAAATGGTTATTTTTTAATTTTTCAAAAAGTAGTGACTTTTTCAAAAAGTAGCAATGGTTAAAATGGCAAGTCTAGACTTTTTTCAAAAAGTCTCCATTTTGGTTAAAATGGCCAAAATGACTATTTTTCCAAAAATTAGACATTTTAGCCATTTTTTTTATGCTTTTTTAATTTTTCAAAAAGTCAGCTTGTTTTTCCAAAAAGTATCAATGGTTAAAATGGCAAGTCCCGACTTTTGCTATGTTGGTTAAAATGGTTTTTTTCCAAAAATTAACCATTTTAGCCATTTTGTTATATACTAGCACCTTTCTTCTACCGTATAAATATTTCAAAACTTTGTTGTATTTGAAGATCAAACCATGCAAGGATAATCTATACAAATATGTACCCATTTATCAAAGATCACGATGGTAATTGAATTACTTTTTTCCACTATTACAAAATATTTTGAGCAAACATATTTTGAGTGATCATCATAGCACATTGTAGGAAAAGGAGAGCAATGTTTCAAGTGGTAGATGAGTTAGGGCTAGATGTGAGGCTCATGTTGGAAATTCAATTTGGCAGTGAAAATACATCTATGATTTATCACCAATATAAAACAAGAAATACATTTAATGGCTTACATCCAAATCAATAAAATATACCTTTCAAAAATTAGGTTGAAGTCATAAGATGGGGGGGCAAATAAAAAGCATTTATGAAAGCCATATATAAACCCAATCATTGAATTCGGGAAAAATATGTAGTATGAATGGAAAATAGAATAAATTGTGAAGTAAAGATATAATGAAAACGAGAAACAAGTAATAAGTAAAAAGGAATCTTGGGAAGAGAGCATTGATATTAGATAGCTAGATGCTAGTTTTCCTCGGATACATTTATATAAGTGATGTCATGTTGTATTGGTTATCCAATTTTGAGTCCTTGATTGGACAACTATGATGTTTCAAGATACGGTATTGACTTTAATGTATCATTTTACATTTGGCATGACTGCATGATGATGATATATATTAGTGCTTTCTCCATATTTATGTTCCAATGTGTTTATCTGATGTTATTGTTGTTTTAAATGTTTAAAATTCTAAAAAAAGAATGCATTTTGTATTTTTTAATGTTTTCTGACATTCGCCGATATTTCCCGATTTTTTCGTTGATGTTGTCGAGAAGTTGTATTCGGGACCCTTGTCAACTTTTTGCTGATGCCGACCTATTCAACATTGGTTTGAAAAACATAACGAAAAGACGAAAAGACGAAAAGATAGGGTTTCATCATAGAAGATAACGAAAAGATGAAAGGTGATTAAGCCTCATGGAGGGCGAGTATCCTTGTTAGTAGGAAAAGACATTAGCGTAATGCAAATTTTAGATCTCGAGGGTTAAAAATTAGGGGGAAAGTTTTGTCAATGTAGGATCTTAGTAGATTTCTTGTTGGTTTGGACTTAGAAATCATGGACATGTCGGATATAGTCTCATAACCCATTTGTTCACCCGAGGCTCCAAGGTCTTCAATTTCAAGAGGAAAGAGGAACCATGAAGGATACTACAAGGCTACAATAATGTTGGTATATATATAACAATTTTTAGACCCTAAAACATTGGCATCCACTCTTTGATGCTCGTAATGAGTTCTCGACAAACAAATCAGCGTGGGTTAATCTCCCTAGTTTATATATCGAGTTCTGGTTAGAAGAAGGTTTAAAATTAATAGGGGATACTCTAGGAAAATTCAATATCATGGATGAGAGTTACGTTAACAACTCATCTAGCTTTGTAGCACAGATTCTGGTGGAAATTGACATTATTCAAGGCCTTTTCAAGTCAATGGAATTGATTGTTCGAGGTAGATCATACATTTAGAATTGGTGTGCTCAATGCCATCTCTATGACCATTTGTTAGTTAATTGTGAAAAATCATTCCATAAGCAAATATGGAGGGTTGAAAATTTGGTGGAGGAAACTAGGGATGCTTAGAGTAATGGTCGATCTTAGGAGTCCTTGTGTGTTGTTAAGGTATCAAAGGTCTAGAGTGGATAGGAAGGGAAGGATCCTTTCGATTATTAGGTGGATACTTTGGGGAGTAAGCACCAATATCTAGTGGTGGGATATATATCCATTCCCTTGATCTTAGAGTTTTGTTTGAAGAAAGCTCGTCATAGGGTTACATAGGATGAGTTTAGAGAAATTGACATCTCTTTGGCCTAGTTGTCACAATTAGAGGCTATCTAGCATGTTAATGAATTCATTAACATTTCTTCATGTAATATTTATGAGCACTCTCCCTTTTCCACCCTTGAAGATATTGTCTCAATTCTGGTTGTTAATAGTTCCCCTGATAGTAGGGGAAATATTTCTTCTTTTGATTCAAAGAGATATTCAAACATGTGTTTGGAGGGAGAAGGAGTGGAAAAAAAACTATGCAATAGGTCTATCGGTTGATTCCAACTCACGTAGTCATTCTATCCATCCTCCCCACTCTATAGTTAATGAAATAGTTCTATTTGTTGATTCTAACTCTCTTACTCATTCTATTTATCCTCCCCGCTCTAAAGTTAATGCCCCTTTTCCTCTCATGGGTGCAATCCCTATTAGTTGGTGCTTTGGCTTTATTTGATATTTCCTAATATAGGGGTAAGGAGTTGAATACTGTAGGATATGGCTATATAGAAAAAGGATGAGAGATTTACAAATTTTGAAACACTTTACATAGATAGTGTCCTAACATTAAAGGATAAATAACTAATTTGACAACACTTTTGCTAAGCAAGAATTTGTTCATTCAAGTACATGAAACCATGTTGGTGTTTAGCATGAATATATTGAAATTTTTTTATGGTTTGAAGCATTTTGTCAAGTTTTTTAAGTTTGTGTGTATTTTGGTTAAATATTGTGTTAGTCCCTTGAATGCTTCTAGTTCTCATTCAATGCTTGATTTAACCCTTTGTTGTATCCTGAATCAAGATTGGTTTTATTTGATTTCCATTGATTTATGGTTTGAGAAAATATGTTTTTATTACCTTTTAGTTGCATGAATTAATTGTCTTCACTTTTTCGATTATTTTATGTTGATTGTATATTTTTTTTGGAAATATTTATCGTTATTTAGAAAAATAAATGAGCTCTACATAGCTAAGAGAAGAGAAAAATGGTTTATTCAATAGGTTCTTATTAATTGATCATACGATGCCTATTGGAATGAGACCAACTTCCATCTAATACAAAAATAAATTGGAAAAATTACAATGCACAATTGTATTAACCTCCACGACCACAATTGGCTAGTGGAGGCCAAGATCGGGCATACTGTCTGATTCTATTAGTTTAACGGTTTGTCAAGATTTAGGTCCACACATGTCTGTTGGATCATTAAGGGATGAGATAAGAAGTGGGGTCCTCACTTTCCCTATATCTAGTCAATGCAGTTGTGTTTCACTGACACCTTCTAGTTGTGTGTCACGAGTCTACGTGTTCTATTGTATTGTTGATGATGTGATTCATGTTATTTGACTAATGTTGGTGTTCCACTATTTTTGAAGTATAGGTTGAAAAATATTTAAGGTAGCAAGATCACTACCTGTCGAAAATGAGGACCAAGGCTAGAATTTGAATTGGAAAATGGATTTCACCTAAGATTGTATATGATCTAATACACATGAGGGACCCTTGAGTCTTATTTTGGTCTAGGTGTTCCATGTACCCTTGTTGGTGATCACTATATGTGAAATTGAGGTTGTGTTATAAGTAAAAATAGATTCTACATTGTACTTTTTTGTTGTAACATTCATTATTTGAGCTACATTACCTTGATGCAACTTATTTTAAAATTGATGTTTCGATATTTATCTCTTACATATCTCTTTCTTGTATGTGACAAGAAATGATGTTGGAATTGACAAATATAGGCTTAGGAGCTATCTCTTCACATAGATAGTGTCCTAATATTAAAGAATACATAAATAATTTGACAACAATTTCTCTAAGCAAGAATGGGCTCATTCAAGTACATGAAACGATTGGTGTTTAACACCAATATCTTGAAAAAAATTATGGTTTGTTTATTTCTTTTGTTTGAAGCATTTTCTCGATTTTTGAAGTTTGCATATATTTTGATTAAATATTGTGGTATTCCCTTGAATTCTTATAGTTCTCATTTGATGCTTGATTTAACCTTTTGTTGTAGCTTGATTCAAGATTGGTTTTAGTTGATTTCCATTGATTCAAGGTTTGAAAAAATACGTTTTTATCACCTTTTAGTTGCATGAATTAATTTCCTTCACTTTTTTTATTCTTTTATGCTCATTGTATACTTTCTTTGTAAATACTTATCATTATTTAGAAAAATAAATGAGCTCTACAAAGCTAAGCGAAGATAAAAAAAAATGGTCTATGCACTAGGTTCCTATGCATTAATCGTAGGATACCTATTGGTACGGGACAAAAATTCATCTAATGCAATAATCAATTGGCATAATTGTATTAGCCTCCATGACTGCAATTGACTAGTAGAGGCCAATATTGGGCATAATGTTTGATTCTATCAGTTTATCGATTTTTTAAGATTCATGTCCCCACATGTCCGTTGGACCATTAAGGGACGAGATAACAAGTGGAGTCCCCATTTTCCCTAATCTAGTCAGTGCAGTTGTGTTTCATTGACACCTTTCGGTTGTGATTCATGAGTCTACATGTTTTTCTTATTGATGTTGTGATTCATGTTATTTGACTAATGTTGTTGTTCCTCTGTTTTTGAAGTAGGTTAAAAATTATTTATGGTAGCAAGATCACTATATGTCAATTTGAGGTTGCATTTAAGGTAAAGATAAATTCTATGCTTTGTGTTTTTTGTTGTAACATTGATGATTGGGACTGCATTTCCCTGATGTCTAATCCCCACTTGTGACATGATTTCCTCTTGTGGGTCACTTTTCCTCCAGAATATGTTGTTTCATGTAGATGGGGAAAGGTAGTAATATTGGGAAAGTTTGGTGGAATAGATCCCTCCAGTCATGAATTCTTAGCCAATATTTTCCATCACAAATCTGAGGGTGAAATTTCTTTGCTGATATAAGGAATTAAAAAAACTCATCTCCCAAGACTATTAAAGAAGAATAAGAAGAAAACTCTATTAATTATAAGGATAAAAATACAAATACAAACTAAAGTAGTAGAGGGAAAAAATGTATGTAAGAAGAAGAGACAATGGCTATCGTCATTTGAGCTATGAATGGAAATTTTCACCCCAAGAACCCCTATGATAATGTTCCTCCCTACCATGTCCATGTTGAGCATATCCTAAAAAAATTCCATTCCATGAGACCGTATTTCACTCTGGAAATTGGTCAAACACTTTACATGCATCCTCCAAACATCCACATTTAGAATACATGTCTACAAGATCCACTTGACTTTGCTTGGATACAAAGGCATCATTAAGGCCACTACCATTTGGTATTGATACCAAAACTTGAAATATAACAATTGAACTCAACATTTGAAGAATCCTTGAACTCAGAATTGACAAGCAGAGTGTCATTCAATGTTTTTTCGAATTTATTAAAACATTCATCAAGTTTTTACAATATCTTATAATTCAGTAAAATATTTTCCAAGTTTTTACAATATCTTATAATTTAGTGAAATATTCGCTAATATTTTACAATATATTATAAATTAGTGAAAGTTTCACCAATATTTTACAATATCGTATAATAAAATGAAATATTCACCAAAAAATTATATATACATATTATATTATTGATAAAATTTCCTTCAAATTTTCCTATATATCGGGAAGATTCACCCATTTTTTATACATATAATTTTTTTTTTTTGGGGGGGGGGTTCTTAAAATCATCCCTTCCTATCATTGATGAACCGATTGAACTGGTTGATAAACCTCACTCAAAGAGTAGGTCAACATGGTGTCGAGATGTATTGAGAGATGATGAGAATCATAGAGCACCAATAGCACTTTCGGAGAGCACAAGCATCTTGATAGGTATCTAGGATATGTTGCATTGATGAGCAACATCAGTGACTTAGAGACTTCATCATATGAAGAGGATGCAGAAAAACAAGTGTGTAAATATTCTATGATAGAGGAATATCATTCTATTCTATAGAATGGTGTTTTAGATATTTTTCCTAGACCTAAGAGGAAGTCAGTTGTAACTCTAGATCGATTTACAAGATAAATCATGTTGTAGATGGCAATGCGGAAAAGTAAAAATCTAGGTTTGTTTTTCATGGCTTTTCTAAAAAAGAGGGCATTGATTATGAGATGAATTTTGATCCAGTGGTGAGGTGTAATGACATTAGATCTATTATTTCATTTGCATAAGTATTGGGATGGAAGCTTCACCATATGGATGTGAAGACTACCTTCCTCAACTGTGAGGTTGAGGAAGAGGTTTACATTGAGCATCCTAAGGGTTTTGTGATACATGGTGATTTTTCCCATGTAACTTGCAGAAATCCCTTAATGGGTTAAAACAAGATCCTTGAGCTTGGTATGCCAGAATAGACATTTATCTTAAGAAACTGGGTTTCTTGAAGAGTGAGGCAGATTAAAAATTGTACTTCAAAGTAGTGGAGAACCAACCTCTAGTACTAGTCCTATACATGGATGGTTGTTTCCTCACTAGAGAGGAAATACTGATTGCTAAGTGTCATAGGAAGCTTACCTCAGAGTTTGAGACAAAATAATTAAGTCTTATGCACTACTTTATAGGCCTTGAGATTTAACAGAGAAATGATGAGACCTTTCTATCTCAATGGAAGTACAATGTGGAAATCTTGTGTATATTTGACATGGTGGATTGTAAATCCATAAATACTCTAATGGATTCCAATTTGAGAAAAATTCATGAGACTGAGACTGGATTGGATCCAGTGGATCCCACATTATATAAACAATTGATTGGATCATTGATGTACTTAATACATTCGAGGACAAACATTTGCTATGAAATTAAAATTTTCAGTTAGTTCATGAATGATCCTAGACATAGACACTGAGTTGTAGGTAATCATAATTTGAGATACCTTCATTGTACAGTTGCTTATGGACTCAGGTATGCTTCCAATGGAGGAGTGTTATTGCTTCGATATACTGAGTTTGATTGGGGTGGAAACATTGTTGATTGGAATATCACTTTCGAGTATTGTTTCAGCTTGGGTTCTTCTATGATTTCATGGTCTAGTAGAAAGCAGGGTTCATTTCCCAGAGCACCACGGAGGCTAAGTACATTGCTGCTAGTATTGCTTGTAGAGAAGCAATGTGGTTGAGAAAGATACTTGGAGGATATTTTGGTGAAAATCTAGAGCCTATAATGATCAGGTGTGACAACCAGAGTTGTATGAAGCTTTTCAAAAATAGTGTGTTTCATGATAAGTCGAAATACATAGAAATGCAATATCACTTCATTCAAGACATGGTCCAGAAAGGTATTGTAAAAATTAAGTACATAGCTACTATGAGCATATTGCAGATGTGATGACAAAGCGTCTATCTATGACAAAGTTCAGAAAATTCTGAGATATGCTTTGTATGGTAGAGAATGTATCCCTCACTAAGAAGGAGTGTGAAATGTACAATAGTAGGAGTCATTCTCCATGAGGCTTGTGTTGTATCAAGCTCAGAACTTACATTGTATTAAGTTCAGAAACTTATGTTGTATTAAGTTAAGAGCTTGTGTTGTATCAAGCTTGGATATTTTGTTGTATCAAGTCCTATTCATGAGAGAATCTTGTACTATGATCTTATGATGTATTAAGATAATGATCTTTTGTTGTATCAAGATCAGAACCTTGTGTTGTATCAAGGTTGGAACCTTGTGTTGTATCAAGGCCAGAGACTTGTGTTGTATCAAGTCTAGAATTATGTTAAGTTTAGGAGTCTTGTGTTGTATCAATACCATATGACTTGCGTTGTATAAGTCATGAGGATATACTAAGTGATGTATGGCTAATAATGGTCACTGGGTGCTATAAGTCTCCTTTAGGGATTAGCTTCCCCTAGAGTGATTTAATTTAGCATATGACTATATGATCCGGGTAATACATATGATCATAGGTTCGAAACAATTATTCTGAGTATGATATGATAAATATGATTAATTAATTAAACACATATGGACCATGCAAAATTTAGTTAATGATAAATGAGATGAGCACAAAGATAGAGTAAGGATTCAAATTACCTATGTCAGACCTCCAATGAAATTGAATTGCAAAGACATCAGTTAATTCTAAGTTGTGGAAAAGAAGTTCTAGTTAATTAAGGAATCTACTCCTTTATTTATGCAAACTGTTTGTTGTGGATGGCATTGATTGGGAAGCACTAAATACATTTAGTTAAAATCCTAACTAATGGTCAAGAAATTAGTTAATAAGTTTACATTCAATTCAATCAGTTCACATTTAGTTAAAGTAAATTAACAACAGTGAATTAATGGAGGGCTCATATCTCCAGTGTGGGAGATAATTATGAGGTGACAATATGGCACCAAGTCAAGCAAGGCGCAATAGGTAATGTGTGGATAGTGCACACAGTGCCAAAAAGGAATGAAACCATTCACTACTTCTCATTATAGGATTGAATAATCTTGTTATTAGAGTGTTATGCACTTGGAAAGGCTAAGACGATATTCCGAGTGACTATTCTCTAGTGTTTCTTAGATATCTCTTATAAAGCAATCTGCAAATGTTGTAAAATCATTCTTTACAATTATCTATCACACTCAAAGGATTGTTTGCTTTGTTTTTCATCCTTCAGATTCAGAGGGTTTTCCCAAAGTACATCAGGTGTCTTATTGATTGAACAATTTGTGTGCTTGAATTGTTTATAATATCTACATGCATGGGATTTGTTTATCAAAAGTTTTAAAGTTCAAGTATCTTTCATTTTTGCTCAAACATTGACAGATAAAATCTTCATTGAGAAACTACCAAGAAGGAGAGATGGATTGTCACTAGTCCAATATTGATCGATGGTTACCTGAGGCCATTAGGATTTTCCCTAGTTCTTCTAGTCATTGCTGGTTAGATTTGTGCCCTTGTTTTGTGTCCTTTTTTCCTACTTGAGCTACACCTGGATATTATTGAATTCCAAGCTTCGAGTATGGTATTCATGATGAAATTGAGGGTTGTGTGAAACAATTATCGACCTCTAACATGGCCCTTTGACGATGGGAATGTGTGTTGGAGGGATTTCTTTGAGGTTAACTTGTTTGTAGGTTTCCACAATTTTATGCAACTCAATGTATGTGATGTCCAGGTCCTCCCCTCCTTTTGTATTAATGGATTCCTTTATTTCCTCCATGATTCAATCTTATGTTGGATCGATATTTCTTCTCTTGATTTGATCGAAACCCTCATATTCCTTGATTGGGGTGACCTCCTCAGGTACATCTATATCTGGTTGGTTCTGATATGTGTCCATTTCCTCCAGATCGAAAAAGGATTTATGGTTTACTAAGTTTGGTCCTATCGCATTAGCTTGAAACTTGCTTCCCCCTCTGGATATTTGATTGATAAGGGTAATTCCATCTTGTTTTTTTCTGTAGGCGCTCAAGCTTGGGTGGGGGCATTGGATTTTGAGGGAAGTCTCGATAGAGATGGGGCCATACTAGTGGAATTTCCTACATCTAAAGGAAATATGCTTGTAGTCCAAGGGTTGGACCCATTCTTCGTCTTGAAATCTGGGGCAGATAGCCTCTGGGAGGGGTTTGGCCACGTTCGTGTGAACAAAAATGCAACCACAGGAGGTTTAGCAACCTCTTTTTGTGTTTTCCAATATTTTGATGAAACTTCCCAATGTGTTTCCTATTCCTGCTAGGGTATCCTCATCCCACTATTCCTTAGGTAGTGAATAGATCTTGACCTAGGCTAGAATGTTTGTGAATTCCTCCTTCTCCGAAAAGTAGTTTTCTTTCCAGTTCTACATGAATAGGCATGAGTTTTTAAAGAAGTATGTTCCCTTTTCTTTGATTCTTTCTTGATCCTCAATATTATAAAAGATGGAAGTGAAGAACCCTCACGATCCTAGTTTTAGATTGAAATCTCTTCTGGCTTCCATTTGTGTGCGATCCCTCCTTGAAGGGCCCTTTCATTTGGACAAAATCCCATGAAATTGTAGATGATGACATGATCCCTCATGTATTTTATATACTCATCAATTTTGTTTGAGGATATTTCTAGACTTGAGATTGTTGTAGTTTTGGGAAGGCATCTCGTTCTGATGTTTCTGGTTTTCCCATCCGGTTTGATTGCTTGTGGAGGGGGAGTATCCTTGCTAGTGGGTAAAGTCGTTAGCATAATGAAAATCTCAAATTTAAAGGGATAAACATTAGTGGGGAAGTTTGGTCGTTGTAGGGTCTTATTAGTTTCCATGTTGGCTTGGACTTTGAAATCATGAACATGTCAGATACAGTCCCATAACCCATTTGTTCACCCAGGACTTGAAGGGATTCAATTTCAAGAGAAAAGAGGAAGCAGTAAGGATCCTACAAGGCTACAATAGTGTTGGTATATATATACTAATATTGAGACCCTAAAATACTGGCATCCACTCTCAATGCTCATAATGAGTTCTTTGCAAACAAAATGGTGTGGGATAAACTCCCTAGTTTACGTATAGAGTTATGGTTAGAAGAAGGCTTCAAATTGATAGGGGATACTATAGGTAAATTCAATGTCATTAATGAAATTTACCTTAACAACTCATCTCATTTTGTAGCATAGATTCTGGTGGAAATTGGCATTATTCAAGGCCTTTTCAAGTCAATGGAATTGGTTGTTCAAGGTAGATCGCACATTCATAAATGGTGTGCTTAATGCCATCTCTATGACCATGTGTTGGCTGATTGCGAAAAATCATTCCAAAATAAAATAAGGAGGGCTGAAAATTAGGTGGAGAAACTTGGGATGCTAAGAGTAATGGTCAGTCTTAGGTGTCCTAGTGTGTTGTCAAGGTATCAAAGGTATAGAGTGGATTGGAAGGGAAGGATACTTTAGATTATTAGGTGGATAATTTGGGGAGTAAGCACCAAGATCTAGTAGTGGGATATATATCCATTCCCTTGATCTTATATTTTAGTTTGAAGGAGGATCGTTAGGGGGTTACATAGGACGTGTTTGGAGAGATTAACTTCTCTTTGGCCTAGTTGGAACAATTAGAGTCTATGTGGCATGCTAATGAATTCGTTAACATTTATTCATGTAATATTTATAAGCACTCTCCCTTATCCACTTTTGAACATATTTTCTTGATTCTGGTTGTTAATAGTACCCCTAATAGTAGGGGAAATCTTTCTTCTTTTGATTCAAAGAGCTCTTCATACATGTGTTTGGAGTAAGAAGGACCAGAAACCAATAACTATGTAATAGGTCTATCGGTTGATTCCAACTCACTTACTCATTTGATCCATCCTCCCCACTCTATAGTTAATGAAATAGGTTTATTGGTTGATTTTGACTTACTTATTCATTCCGTCTATCCTCCCCACTTTAAATTTAATGCCTCTTTTCCTCTCATGGGTGCAATCTCTATCGGTTGAGGCTCTAGCTTCATTCTTAGGACTCAGGACTTGGGGGTCTTAGGGGGTTTTAACATTCATTATTTAAAGGAGGTACATAATCGCAAGGTGGGTAGGAAATAAACTATTAAGGGAAATTATTTTATATTTCTTAATATAGGGGTAAGGAGTTTTAATACTATAGGAGGGGGTTATACTTGAAAAGGATGAGATATTTACAAATTTTGAAAGAATAAGTCATTGTTCAAAAAACCATAGGATTTACACACATGTATAACACCTTAAGAAACCATTCACACAAATATATCAAAGATTGAGACACCAATGTTTTACATGGTTAAAACCATCAGAGAGGGAAACAATCCACAACCCCAACCAATGCAACTACTTGAAGTAATATATTAATGCAAAAGGAAAATATGTTATATATGTTTTTCTCACAATTGATCATTAGAAAATGACCTTCTATGATCTTTCAATAGACATCATGGACCAATTGAGTGATAATCCATGAATCAATATATCCATTGGTATAGAGGAGAAGATTAATTTCCATACCACTTTATATTTAGAACATATCATGGATGTGGTCTACATAAGTAAAAATGCATACTAAAGAAAAATGAATTACAGAAACACACATTATACCAAATTGATCTTAACTAAACCTAAAGTATCTAAATACCCTAATACTCATGACCTTGTTTATTGACTCTATAACAAGCGAGTTCACTCTCCTATGGATTCGTATTAATAAGGGTTATTGGTAATTAGGGATCTATAGTTTATAATAGATAATGGTTAGATAGTATGCCTTGTTATAAGGATTATAGTGACACTTATAGTGTATCAACTTAGGCTTTACGATTTTAAGCTTATATGAATTATGAGTTATAGGGTTTTGGGTTATAGGAGTTAGGGTTAAGGGTCATAAATTTATATGATTTCAAAATTATAAGGAAATACAAATTAAAGGATTAGGTGTTAGAAATTATAAAGATTAGTGGTTAGGGTGTAATAGGATATAATATTAAGGGATATTAGGGAAACGTGTGAAGGTTTATCACTTTAAGAGTTATAAGTTTATGGGTTACAAGGGTTTATATTAACTATTAATATATGTGGAAGGGTTTATGGACATAGAATTTATAATTTTGAAGTTGATGTAGTCTTGGATCCTCGATATCTATTGTGGTTGCAACAAGTCACATATCTCTACATAGGTCTTTGTTAGAACATAATTCCCATCTAGACCTCAGTTAATTCTCTTTGCATAAGGTTCCATGTGTATAGTGCATGTTGTTTCACCTGGTGTTAATTTGCTAGTACCTAGTTGGGTCTTTGGACTAAGAGTTTGTCCACATTTGACCCCAAGCACTATGGATAAACCTATATATCCTTGTTTTTCCACTTCTTGCATGTATTTATCTATTTTTAGGATCCTAGTGCCCCCGTTCCTTGTTTTATGGATGCTTTCCACGTTTTAAGGATTTAAGATGCCCTCCTCCATAATTAATGGGATAATGATGCACTCTCTTGAGTAAATTGGTCAAATGGGCAATTAATGGCCACTACTTAGAATGCTATCCACCTCATGAGCTCACCTAATGCTTCATTTCACACTATTTGACTTTCCTAACCTCTTTATGGTCCATCTAAGTCATTTCACCTCATTATTGCCACTACTTGGAGTCATGCTTGGCACAATGTAATAGATTGGACATAATTAGTCAAGATAAGCCTCATTATTGTGATCTACTCAAATCACCATTAAACATCTCTATTTTATCTCTTGTTAGCATCTATATATTGTATTCGTGTTATTGAATAATATCAGAGTGGAAAACTTCCCACTGGAGTGATTTTCCTCTAGTGTTCTATCCAATATTTCTTCTCTATTCTTGCTATCTCTTTGTGCAAATAATTGTAAGTGAGATTGTTTTTTGTATCTAGATATAGGTTGGAATGCCACATTATTCAAAACATATTGTTGTGATGTTGTGAATTCCAAAATTTCACAGTGTTTAATGGTTTGAATAGTTTCTTGGATGGGGTTATGTCAACATTTTCCTAATACTTCTTTCTTAGATGTTGGGTGGCTTAACAATCATGCATGTTGATATGTCTAGATATTTTTATTTATGGCAATAGCTTTGAAGAGATTGGCGAGGAAGTTGAATGTTTCCTTCACATCCTTTCAATTGTTTCTATTGAGGAACTTTGCACATAAATATTGGTATGATCAAAGATGTTAAGGAGGGATTTGATAAAGAGTAATTAAATGCAAGATTGATGTGGTAAAAAATGGGGTAATCAACCATGTTTTAGCTTGAATACAATACTCACATACATACATACTTATGTATAGTGGCTTGGGAGGGTCACATGACAATGCCTATAATAGTTACAACTCATCACATGTGAGCTTCTGTAACTTGTATTAAAAGTATTGTGTTTTAAAACTTAGGATTACAACTTATCACACGAAAAGGGTTTTGTAGCATGTACTAGTAAGGTCATGCATTGTTGCTTGACAAAATTTTAACTTAGCATGCAAAAAATTTTGTAGCATGGATAAGGAGAATCATGCCCTAATATTGATGTATCCACAGCTTAGACTTGAGGACAATGAGGACAATGGTGAGAATATAGATGATGTTAGGGAAGTTATTAGGTATTGTAATATCCCAAGATAAATACTTACTAATAGTGGGGTTAGGTTATGCGCACATTTTCATTCCTGAGTGTGTTTCCATGCAATGCTCATACTTCATGTTCACTATGCCATGGTGGATGGTGATTATATGATAGTTGGGAGATGTTGGTATGAGGTATGTTGTCACTCATTAGTGACAATGAATGCATTGGTGTGCATGAAGAAATTACTGATGTATGTATTGGTGAATGAAAATTTGGCACATTGAAAATTGGGTTGATTTATTGATGTTAATGCATATCCTAACCATAACTTATAGTTAATGCATCTCATAGATGTTTGATGTTTTCATTGTAGGAATTAGAGGGAAGTCATAAAATGGAAAACTCATATATGTACTTGGGATCATGCATGGCCAAACGAACAAGGATTTCATATTAGAATGTGGACAACATTAAAATGTTTGTAAGAATTGAGTGTTTTATGGGGTAATTTGCAAAATTAACCAAGTATGAATTAAGCTAAGATAAAAATTCATTACTTTATTTATTAATTGCAATCATACAACAACAATGGAAGTAAAATAAAAACACAATAAAATAAAAGAAACAACACTATTCCAAGCACAAACAAAATTATTAGTTAGTAGATAATTAGTACAACCAAGTACATTTTTGGTCATGTTCCAACATATTTCCCATCTATACCTTGTTTAATAATCCTTTCATAAGGTTCCAAGTGTTTAGTGTAAGTTGTTCGATGTGAAAATGGTTCTAGTTCCTAGTCTGGTGTCTTGGATCCTAGTTTGTACACATTTGACCCACTTAGACTAGTGGTTATGACATAGAATCTTGGCTGTCCACTTACCATCTCTATTCCTTGTTCTATGGAGTCAATGTGACACTCTATGCTACATTTATGGAGTAGTTATTGCATTTCCCTGTTTTAAGGAGACTGGGTGTCTCCTCTTGAGGATTTGGTCAATTTTCTCATTAATGGTCCAAAACCAAGCCACTAAACCACCTCTAGATCCCTCATGATGATTCATTTAACACTTGTTGAATAAATTAACCACTTCATGGTCCATCTAGGTTCATTTCACCTCATTGTGGACACTACTTGAAGTTACACTTAACACAATTTCATAGATTGGGGGAATTAGTCAAGATAACCCAACATTAATGTGAGATACTCATATGGTTTGTTGGACCCATGGTATCTTCCCAAGGTATTTCATGCAATAATTCCTATATATTGTATTAGGTCTTTTCTCAATAAACATAGTGGAAAACTTCCCACTGGAGCGATTTTCCTCCAATGTACTATCCAATATTTCTTCTCTATTCTCGCTATCTCTTTGTGTAAATAATTCTAAGTGAGATTGTTTTTGCTATCTAGATCTAGGATGGAATTTCACTTGACTCGAAACTTTTGTTGTGATGTTGTGCATTCCAAAATATTACATGGTATCAGAGTTAGTTTGATGCAAAACAATTTTTGTTGTTGCTTCTAATTATTACCTTTGGTCATTTGGTTTTGCCTTTTGACCTTTCTCAAGCATGCTGTCGAAGTAAGGAATTTCAAAGAGTGTTGCTTTTAGGTACATGAAGAAATGGTAGAATATTCAACAAATGATCCAGTTCAACTTACTTCCTCTGTGGCTTCCTGTATTTTTCATGAAGATAAAATATGAGTTGCTACCATCAATACTATTGAAGAGAATATCTTCCATATCTAATCGTTGTTCTTCCATGATTCTTCTATTTACTCTGCTAGTGTGCAAAAGAGTGATCCCCTATATTTTTTGGAGGAAGGATTAAATCTTGGAGATGTTGCATTTAATCTCCTTGGATCCATGCTTCTTATGTGTTCCTATATGATTACTAGCATTGATTTTTAGAGTTGCATAGAAGATGGAGATGTTGATGTATTTGTAACTTCAGAATGTATTCACCTATATATCTTATGTCTTGTACCTCGATGTTTATTCCAGGAAGTGTCTATAATGTATTTGAGTCATTTCATGCCCCGATGTTTCAATCAGGAGTTTCAATAATGTAAACAAGTCATGTCAAGTCATTGTGGGTAACCCTCCTATTGTTCAAGGGTTAAAGTCCCTGTAGTTCTGGGGCACTAGGGTTATTAGAATCTCCTAGAGAAGTCAGCCCTACTAGGGTTTAGTAAAGTTGGGAATTAGTATAAATAGAGAGCTATCCTCTCTATTTATCATGCACTCACCCACACTCAGTTGTAGCGCATAGTTGAGGAAGAAGAAGACACTGGGGCTAGGAAGAAAGAAGTTACTACTGTCGGGAGATCATCTTACTGTTTTGGGATTTTCTATTTGGTGCTAATTCTATCTCTGAGGAATTTATGGGGTTTTATTCCTTTATTGTTTCCCTGAGGAAAAACAATGTGTTCATTGTCTCTTGTGTTTGATTGTTGTGCTTGTTATTCTCTCAGTTAAAAGATCCTAATATAATGCTAGCTTAATGATAAAAATATAACATGGTATCAGAGCTAACCTGAGAAGAAGACACTATGCAGCTGCAAGAACCAGGGCTTCCTATTTTTGGGATCTCTCTCCACAGATTTTCAGAAAAAGAAGGTTGGAATAAATCTCTTCCCCAGGGCTCATCTTTCTGTCGAAGCAGAATCCAATTCTAAGGTTTTTTAGTTTTGGACCCGACATTGCTGCCAAAAATTAGGGATTTTCACAGAAGAGGAATTTTTCAGTGAGCCCAGGCCTGGATTGATCTCCTCCTAAAAATTGAAGTTAGAAATCAATATCAAAGCATTTGGTTGGATAGAAATCTGAAAAATCCAAACCCTAATCTTCTCCTGAACTAGCACTGCAGAAATTCAGCTCCAAATGCATATTCGACATCTTGACCTGGCAAGCTCTAAATCTTTTGTATTTCCATTTGAGGTTCTCAGTTAAGATGTCTCATCATACCAAGCTTGATGAAAAGCTTGAGGGAGCTGATAACTTCTGAGCCTGGAAGTATAGGATCTCCCTGGTCCTAGAAGAGAATGAGTTGGACTCCTACATCAATGAGGAGATTCTAGTTCCAAAGGGAGATGAGGCTAAGGCCTTACATAAGAAGAAGTTATTTATGGAAAAGAGGATTATTGCTGATTCAATCAAGGATCACCTCATACCACAGGTGTCCTCCCTAAATAAACCTAAAGCTAGGTTTGATGCCCTAACCAAACTGTTTGAAGGAAAGAACATAAACCGAAAGATGACCTAGAGGAGCCAGTTGAAGAATGTGGAGATCCAGAATGCGGAGACCATCTAGTCTCACTTTACAAGGTTCTCCTAGATCGAAGAACAACTTGAAGCAGTAGATGAATAAGTGGAGAATGTAGAGATTGTAATGACCACCTTGAATGGTATCCCTAGGACATGGCAGTATTTCATTCAAGGGATCTATGCCAGAAAGAAGTTAGTCAAGTTCAGCATACTATGGGAAGAATTCTCTCAAGAAGAAGCTCGATAGCAGCTCGAGAAGAAAATATGGGAAGTGAATATCAAGCTCTCATAGTACAATACAAGAAAACTAGATCTAGCCACCATAGAAGCAAGTACTCTCATCAAAGGAATAACTTTAGAAATCCTAGAGATAAGTCTAAGTTCATTTTCTATACATGTGATGAAAGAGGACACTTTGCTAGAGATTGTCCTAGAAACAAACGTAGCTCTCACAAGAAGAAGGGAATCAAGAGAAGACATCATGCTCATGATGCAGAGGATGATGAACCTTCCACAAAGAGAAGTAGACAAGTCAATGATGATTCTTCAAGTGATGAAGAATATGTTCTGATTTTTTCTCTCATGGGAACTATCACACATGGAAGCAATGATTAGCTTATAGACAGTGGTGCTTCCAAACATATGACAGGATTCAAGGAATCCTTTGTGAAACTATCTGAACATGAATCACCTCACAAGGTGAAACTCGAAGATGACTACCAATATCCAATAAAAGGTAGTGGTGAATCCTCATACAAGCTAGACTCTAGAAAGTCTATCAAGATGAAAGATGTATTGTTTGTACCTGGAATAAAGAAGAACCTCCTCTCCATATCTGCATTAGATGCAAAAGGAATGAGGGTTGCATTTGTAGATGGACAAGTCCTCATGTGGCCAAAGGGAAAGTCTTTCGATGATGCAGTAGTGATTGGGGAACAAGAAGGAGGACTATACAAATTGAAGGGCCAACCAGAAAAAGATTTGGTTCATGACTCGGTAGAACCAAATGAGCTTTGGCATAGAAGGCTTGCACATGTGCATTACAGAGCACTACCACTTGCAAGCAAATCTATTGAAGGACTCCCAGAAATGCAGACAAAACATGAAGGTGTATGCAAAGGATGTGTGAAAGGGAAGAACACAAAGAAGACATTTCCAAGTAGCGAGAGCAAGGAA
The DNA here is from genome assembly GCA_001517045.1 of Pseudotsuga menziesii. Lineage (NCBI taxonomy): Eukaryota > Viridiplantae > Streptophyta > Pinopsida > Pinales > Pinaceae > Pseudotsuga > Pseudotsuga menziesii. The sequence goes on along the minus strand of LPNX011077330.1, from coordinate 308,030 downwards.
AAAGGAATCTTGGAAATCATCCACTCTGATGTATGCGGTCCAATGTCATCCAGTTCACTAAGAGGGTATGTATACTATGTTTCTTTCATTGATGATTTTTCTAGAAAGGCATGAATATACTATATGAAGAATATAGATGAAGTATTCAGCAAGTTCAAGGAATTTAAAGCCTTGATCGAGAACCACACCGAAAAGAAGATCAAGACCTTTTGATTAGATAATGGTGGAGAATTCACATCAAATGAATTCAAAGAGCTATGCAAAGACTCAGGGATTAAGAGGGAGTTATCCACTCCATATAATCCACAACAGAATGGGATTGCAGAAAGAAGGAATAGAATGCTAATGGAAGTAGCAAGGGCCATGCTTCGTGACCAAGATCTTCCCATGCATCTATGGGCAGAAGCTACCAGACCAACGGTGTATGTACAGAACTGTACTCCACACAAAGTACTTGAGAATAAGACTCTTGAAGAAGTCTTCTCCAGCAAGAAACTAGAATTCAGCCATCTCAGAATATTAGGCTATCCTGTGTACATACACATTCTGAAAGAAAAGAGGACGAAGTTAGATCGTTTAGGAAAGAAGGGTATATTTGTGGGATACTCTGAAAGCTTGAAGGCTTACAGAATATACTTCCTAGGGTTCAAGACTATTGACATTAACAGAGATGTAACATTTGACGAAGATTTTTGCCTACATCAAATCCAGGAAGAGACCGGCTGAAGAACCTGAAGAAACAAGAGAACCCAGAATTTATGACACAACCATGAATGAAGAAATTCAAGAAGAAGATCAAGAATTTGAAGAACCTCAAGAACCTATAGATCCACCTCAAGATAAGAATCCTCATAAGAGGAAACCTGCTTGGGTACGTGAAATTATCCAAGGTGCAGAAGGATATGGAGCTTCAGAAGAAACACCTAGAGGAAGAAAGAGAACTAGGTCTTGCTCTAGTTATGTAGCCTTGCTATGTGACATTATTGAAAAAGAATCTTCCAACTATGAAGAAGTGGTTGAAAGGAAAGAATGGAAGGAGGCTATGATCGAAGAATATCAATCGATTATGAAGAATGTTGTTTGGGATGTTGTCCCAAGACCAAAAGGGAAGTCCATTGTAACTTCCAAATGGATCTACAAGATCAAGCATGCTGCAGATGGCAGCATCAAGAAATATAAAGAAAGATTCGTGGCTTGTGGTTTCTCTTAGAAAGAAGGAATAGATTATGAAGAAACCTTTGCACCTATAGCCAGATACACTTCCATAAGATCAGTACTTTCTCTGGCTGCAATGATGAAATGGAAGATACACCAGATGGATGTCAAGACTGCTTTCTTGAATGGTGTAGTAGAAGAGGAAGTCCATGTGAAACAACCTCTCGGTTTTGAGACACATGACAAGGAGTCTCATGTGTGTAAATTGAAGAAAGCCCTATATGGTTTGAAATAGGCACCTAGGACATGGTACGATAAGATTGATGGTTTCCTATCCAATTTGGGCTTTACCAAGAGTAGAGCAGACTCCAACCTTTACTACAAGGTTGAAGATGGAAATCCAGTGATACTCCTACTGTATGTGGATGATCTATTTGTAACTGGTGTGGATGGGTTGATTGTTGATACGAAGAGGAAAATTGCTGCCGAGTTTGAAATGAAAGACTTGGGTATGATGCACTATTTCTTAGGCATGGAGGTGTGGTGGAATGTGGATGGAATCTTCCTTGGACAAGGGAAGTATGTAGTAGATATTTTGAAGAGATTCAGGATGATGGACTGCAAGGCCATAACCACACCTATGGCATCGAACCTGAAGCTATTGAGCGAAGCTTCATTAGAAGCGGTTGATGCTACGATGTATCATCAGATGATTGGGTCCTTGATGTACCTGACGAACACGAGACCAGATATTTGATTTTCTATGAACACCTTGAGCCAGTTCTTGACAGATCCAAGACATGTTCACTTGATTGATGCAAAGCATATTCTAAGGTACCTGAAGGGTACAGTTGATTATGGGATCAAGTACGAGGAAAATTAGAAGATTAACCTGGAGGGTTATGTTGATTCAGATTGGGCAAGCAGTGCCATCGATAGGAAGAGCACTTCAGGATGCTGCTTTAGTATGGCATCAGGAATGATCTCTTGGTTTAGCAGGAAGCAGTCCTGTGTGGCATTGAGTATAGCTGAAGTAGAATATGTCATAGCTTATTTAGCTAGTTGTGAGGCAGTATGGCTGAGAAAGCTACTGTCTGATTTATTTGATGTCCAGTTGGATGCTACTTGTACATATTGCGACAACCAGAGTTATGTGAAGTTGTCAGAGAACCCAGTGTTCCTTGACAAGTCGAAGCATATTAAGATCAAGTATCACTATATCAGGGATATGGTGTAGAGAGGAGCAATGAAGCTCCAATATGTTGCGACGGATGAACACATAGATGATGTGTTGACAAATCCATTAGCTAGAGTGAATTTTGAGTACTTCAGGGAGAATCTTGGTGTTCTCCAAATCGAGGTTCCCTCCAAGGGGAAATGATGAGACCTAGAGCCATTCTGACATGGTGAGAAGATTAGGTTCCTTCCATGGTCAGATTTAAGGGCTGAGCCATTCTATCATGGTGAGAGGATTTGGTTCCTTCTATGTCAGATGTGAGTGCTGAGCCATTCTGATGTGATTGTAGGATTGGTTCCTACATGATTAGATGTAAGGGATGAATGCCATTCTTGGAATGGAGGAACCTGGTCAGTTACCAAGAATACTCAGTCTGGGATCGAGGGCCATTTTGATATGACTATAGGATGTAGTATTACATGATTAGATGTGAGCGCATGGCCATTTTGATGTAATTGAGGGATGTGTTCCCACTTGATTAGATATAAGGTTTAATGCCATTCTTTGGGAGAATGGAGGCACCTGGTCAGTTACTAGGAATACTCAGTCTGGGACTAAGGGCCATTCTGATATGACTGTAGGATGTAGTCTCACATGATCAGATGTGAGCGCATGGCCATTCTGATGTGATTAAGGGATGTGTTCCCACTTGATTAGATATAAGGGCTCATGCCATTCTCTGGGAGAATGGAGGCACCTGGTCAGTTACCAGGAATCCTCATTCTGGGAATGAGATCCCTTTCGATGCGATGTGTTTACACATGAGCCTTTCTTACAAGATGAGGTCGGATGTAAGTGTTGAGCCATTCTAGCGCGATGTGTTTACACATGGTCAGATGTGAGTGTTATGCCTTTCTGACAAGATGGGGTCGGATGTAAGTGCAGATCCTTTTCGACAAGATGAGGTCAGATGTAAGTGATGAGCCATTCTAGCACGATGTGTTTACACATGGTCAGATGTGAGTGCTGGGCCTTTCTAACAAGATGAGGTCAAATGTGAGTGCTGGGCGTGCCTTTCTGATAAGATGAGGTCAGATGTAAGAGCTAGGTGGGCCATTCTGAATTAGGGTCAGATATAAGTGCTGAATACCTACATGAAGGGTAGGCCTACAACTAGCATGAAAAAGGGCTGGCTCTGTAGAACTTCCTGTGATGAGAAGAATCGAGAGATAGCACCATTCTAAGATAGAACCTAATGATGATCTAGATCAAGTGATGATCTAGATGTGAAGATGATCCAGATTTGATCCAGCAGTGATAATCTAGTAGTCGTGATGATGTAGATCCCATGATGAAGAAGACTTGAAGAAGAATATGACTTAGAAGATGACTTGAAGATGAAGAAGACTTGAAGACAAAGAAGACTTAAAGATGAAGAAGACTTGAATATGAAGACAACTTGAAGATGAAGATGAAGAGATTATCCAGTCGATACAGAGAAGAAGACCCGTGCTAAAAATTGTGTCGAAAGAATACCTTCCTAGTTAAGAGGGAGTGTTGATCTATTTGTAACTTCGGAATGTATTCACCTATATATGTTATGTCTTGTACCCTGATGTTTATTTCGGGAAGTGTCTATAATGTATTTGAGTCATGTCATGCCCCAATGTTCTGATCGATAGTTTCTATAATGTAAACAAGTCATATCAACTCATTGTGGGTAACCCTCCTATTGTTCAAGGGTTAAAGTCCCCGACGTTCCGTGGTACTAGGGTTATTAGAATCTCCTAGAGAAGTAGGCCCTAGTAGGATTTAGTCAATTTGGGAATTAGTATAAATAGAGAGATAGCCTCTCTTTTTTTCACACACTCACTCACGCTCAGTTGTAGCGCATAGCTGAGGAAGAAGAATACACTGGGGCTAAGAAGAAAGAGGTTACTGCTGTCGGGAGATCATCTTACTATTTTTGGATTTTCTATTTGGTGCTGATTCTATCTCTGAGGAAGTTGTGGGGTTTTATCCATTTATGGTTTCCCTGAGGAAAAACACTGTGTTCATTGTCTCTTGTGTTTGATTACTGTGCTTGTTATTCTCTCAGTTAAAAGATCCTAATATAATTCTAGATTAATGATAAAAATCTAACATGAGAAGCCTTATCCATCACAATGGCACATTTGGGACTCTTGTTCCACCTTCTTGGACATGATTACAACCTTCTTTCAAAGTTTATGCTCTAAGAGGCTTATGATTTCTTGGGATAACTTATTCTCAAGAACTTCAAGTCCCTTTTGGACATGGCACTATGATTGGTTAAAATTTTAAGTCTGAAAAACATCCTTTTCTCTTCTATCATTGCATTTCAGTTTTTATACATGGTCCCGGGATTCATCATGCAGATGTACATATTCCTAAGTTGGTTGAGCACATTACACTTCTTCCCAAGAAGAAGATTCCTCCAGACATACTCATTTCGTTTGGAGTGTATAAATATTTTAATTTCTCTTTCTTGCCCATTCTTGAGGGAGGATTTTCCCCATGTGGTTTTACCTCTTTCCTCAGCCCATATGGATTAATAATGTAAAGAGTGACCATAATCCTTGTTGATTGGGCCCTCAATAATTTCTCCCAAACATTTTGGCTTAAGGGGGGGTGTTGGAACATATTTCCCATCTATACCTTAGTTAATAATATTTGCATAACATTCCAAGAGTTTAGTGTAAGTTGTTCCATGTGAAAATGGTTCTAGTTACTAATCTAGTGTCTTGGATCCTAGTTTGTCTACATTTAACCTACTTATACTAGTGGTTATTCCATAAAATATTCTTTGTCCACTTACCCAGTATTTTCCTTGTTCTATGGAGTCAACGTGATCCTCTATGCTACATTTATGGGGTAGTTATTACATTTCCTTGTTTTAAGGAGACTGGGTGAGCCCTCTTGAGGATTTGGTCAATTTTCTCATTAATGGTCCAAAGCCAAGCCACTAAACCACTTATAGTGCCCTCATGATGATTCCTTTCACACTTGTTAAATAGCTTAACCACTTCATGGTCCATTAGGTTCACTTCACCTCATTATGGCCACTACTTGGAGTTACACTTGGCACAATGTCATAGATTGAGGGAGATAGTCAAGATAAGTCAAAATTAATGTGAGCTACTCATATGGTTTTTTGGACCCGTGATATTTGGTAGCCCATGTTATTTACCAAATTTATTACATGTAATAATTCCTATATATTGCACTGGGGTTTTTCTCAATAAACAGAGTGGAAAACGTCCCATTGGAGTGATTTTCCTCCAGTGTTCTATCCAATATTTCTTCTCTACCCTTTCTATCTCTGTGTGCAAATAATTGTAAGTGAGATTTTTTTTCTATATAGATATAGGATAGAATTTCACATAACTCAAAGCGTTTGTTGTGATGTTGCACATTCCAAAATATTACATGTCCTTGCTTGCCAATCACATATGGTGCACATAAAACCAACTACTATGTTGTTACATAAAGTCAAGGTCGCTGATGGTTGAGCACTATCCACAAACTATTCACTGTGACTTTTGACATCAACATGCTCTGACTCTATAGTAGAATCAAGTCTTAGACTTGGATTTATAGTTTTATCTTATGTATCATGTCATTTATTGTACATTGTCAAAATTCTGTATCATGGCATAATTATACATGTATCATGTCATTTTTATGTATCATGGGATATCACGGTGATTTATTTGCTTACAATAATGGCATTGTTGTGATATAGTGGTGAGTGTAAAGGCCCAAACTTAGTTCCATTGGGCGTGGGAGAAACCTCTAATTGCATCATTGATTCATTTTCTTGTCCTTGGTGAGCTTTATGAATATCCAAATTCTCATCTTATTCTTCTCCTGGATCTGGTGAGGATGCAACTAATTTCTTTTTCCTTTTCCTTGAGGATTTTGTGGGTCACCACCATATATTCCAACAAAGTTCTTCATGCTTTCTTTTTTTGTTTTATGGCCTCATGAGTTGACTCTTGTTAATTACAAATAGTGGAAGTGCCATGGTGGTATTATTAACGAGGATATTAGATTTCCAGTAGTGTATGGGGGACCAATTCCTATCATTTCATGTACTCAAGCATGTTGATATGTTTAGAGATTGTTCATCATGTAAATAGGTTTGAAAATATTGGTGAGGTAGTTGAATGTTTCTATCACGTCCTTACCAATGAACACAATATCATTTGATTTTTTTCTATTGAGGATTGGCAGGATTTATGTAGTTCCATGTCCTTTAGTTATATATCTTGTAGTTGAGGTAGTTGATTTTCCCTCAGTAGTCTCCTCATTTCCCATTTCTAAACTATTTTCATCCCTAATGCCATTTTTATTCTTTTTTTTTTCCTTTTGTTTTGTACCCACCAAATTAGATGCCACTTATTTCTATTTAATCTTCCAATTAGTGTTTTACACTGATTGGTTTCTTTTATACATATATATTAACAATACATCGCTTAAGCAATGTTCAATCGACACAATTGCTATGGTATCGATGTTAAGTCTAAAATTAGCATCAAGTGGGTCTTGTCCCACTCAAAAGAGGACGCCTTCCACAATCTATCTGTATCATATTATGTCTCCTTCAAGCCTTCCACCCCCAATATCAATTTGTGATGTTGGATTCTATCCCTAAATCCAAGATTTATTCTATTTCCTAAATACACAAAGCACTTTATCTTTCAAAATGAGGACTAGTAGGTCAATTTACATGTCTCTAGCCATATCATAGAGCTATGTAAATTTGTCTCACTAAGAACTAGATTCCTCTAATTCAAGGGATTGTTCCTCATAATTTATGTGTAATGATTCAAATTCCATACTAGTATTAATGCTTGGTAATTGATGTAGATTCACCGAGGTTTCACTTATTGTGCTAATAAATCCTTATTTACCAAGTAATCAATCCAAGCCATGGTGACTTGAAAATTTGTATAGTTTCTTGTCCATGAAGGTGAAGTGATGGACCCATTACACAAATGGAAACCTCATTATGAAAATAATTTAAAATATTAGTAATTATGAGCTCATCACAAGTTAACCTTCAACTATACCTCATACTTCATGATTTGAATTTAGTATTTGGAACAAACCAAAAGAGTTTATTTTCATTGATTCCAAATGGGCATTGAATTATGAGGAATGATTTGTTGGGGCACGCACCCTAACGGTCCCTAATTTTGGTAACTCCACGGTTTTTGTGGAAGTTGTAAGTGGAGTTATGACTCAAAACAGTCTTAGGGGTGTCGGGGTTGAGTAAAAACCTTCTTTTTGTAATAAACCCATGGTTTAAGTCCAAGGTTTAGGGTTCGGGGTGCCCATGGTTTAAGCCTATGGTTTTGTAATAAGTGCACTATAAATAAGCACTCTTGTAAAGAAGCCAGTTTAGGCTTTTTATGTAAGATGAATTGATGTGAAGGTAAGGCTATTTTGTAAGAGAAGGTTAAGTCCCAGCTGTGTGCATGGATGACCTCTGCAGTTGTGTGTGCAGAGGGTTTTGGGTGATAAAGGAAATATGCAGCTGTGTGCGCGAATTTGAGGACTTGAAGGGATCTGCAGCTGAGTGCGCAGATCAGAACTACGGTTTTTGTAAAGAGTTGAATAAAACAAAGTTCTGTGGACGTAGCCCCTACATTGGTGGTGAACCACGTTATATCATGTGTTGTGGTTTTTGTTGTGTTGTTGTTTTGTTCTTTATGCATTGATAAATATATATCCAATAAGTAAGATCACTGCTAAATATTAACTTCGCTGGAATTCCCAGAAAAGGGTTAAGCAAGGAACTATTTGTTTATCTAACTATGAAGCTAAATAAGTAACTATTAAAGCTCTGCATTGCATGATTATAAGTGTTAGAAGCTAAAGGTACAGTGATATCCCTCTTCTGCTTGCAGAAACCTGATTCTGTGGCACCCCATAGCTGTTTCGGGTGAGACTGCAACCTGTTCGCAGGTTGTTGCCAAAAGGGCCAACACTATGGGTCTTTTGTTGGTGCGAAGTTAATGGTATAAAGCCCGGGTCTGCCCTAAAGCCCAACAAATTGGTTCCGTTGCCGGTTGAACTCAGTATCTGCTCAAGAGGGGTTTACGTTGTACCTCGAGGGATATGTTCTGGAGACCCTCTGTGAAGGAAATCAGTGATTGGATTGATGAGACTTATCTAAAATTCGTTGAGCAAGAGAACAAAGATCCGCGTCGTAGTGCAAACGAATTTTTACAAAGGTATGTTTTTTGTGATGTTTATGAAATTTTCTTTGGTAGTATCCACATAGAGTTGCACCAGTGGTTATCCAGGTTAACAGAGAGAAGGACGAACTTCCAAGAACATCAGCTTCCTGCCTGGACCCCCTCAAGAATTAATATACTGAAAAGGGTGAACAACGAGATATCCTGCGCTGTTGATTTCTGGACAACGCAAACCCTTGAAGCATTTGTGACGGAGTTCGCCATCGATACGAGTACTTCCTTTAGTGAAGCCCAGCGATATTTTTTCAAAGGACCAAGGGGTAAGTTTTTGAATTCATTTAGTTTGAGAATTAAAATGCTATTAGATGAACAAGGTATATTGCTCATTGAATCAGACTGTTATCTCTAGTATTACTAACCTATGTTTGCAAGTGAAAGTACCTTCGATGAGAAAAGTGGTTTGCTGCGAAGTGGAAAAAGGTACAAGAGAGATTTTGGATCCTATTCCCAGGGTCAGCATACCGAGTATTCCCCTGTAAATCCTATGGATTCAGAATCTGAAGAAACCCCTTCTATTGGAAACCCTTCGGTAACCCCGCAGCGAAGCCCTATTATACCTGAGAACCCGTCGCAGTCTGAAAGTCACCCTAGCCAGAGTATTCCTGTCGTAGGTCAGTCTACCCCAGTAAGTTCCTCCCCGCCTACTTCCTATCCCCCTCCCTCCCCCCCTAGACCCGCGATGGCCCATATGAATGACGACATTAAGCTCCCTGTTTTCAAAGGAACTGGATCAGAGGATCTAGAACAGTTCTGGTTTTTATGTGAAGCAGTATGGACTGCTAAGACCATTACGGATCAAGATACAAAAAGAGCGCAGCTCGTTACTTTTTTCATAGATCGCGCTTTGACCTGGTTCATGAAATTCTCTAGTACTCAGAACCATGCTTTGGCTGATATAAAAGAAGCAATGATAAAGGAATTTAAGAAGCCGAAATCAGAGTCGCAGTGTATCACTGAGTTGAAAGAGATTTAGCAGCGGCATGGCGAATCCATGTGGGACTTTGATCAAAGGTTCAAAGTTCTGCTAGACCAAGTCAGTTTCACCATTGGACCTGGGCAGCACAAGGAATGGTTCATTGCAGCATTGCTACCGCATATCAGAACTCCACTCATGCAATAGAAGGTTGCTGAACAGCAGGAGGATCTGCAAATCACGATGAAGCTTGAAACCGCTCCTATCGAAGACAATTCTAGTATTGCTCAAATCCAAGTGCAGTTGGTAGTGATGGCTCTGGAGCTTCGCGATATGAAGAAAGGAAAAATCGGTCGCGAAGAGGTTTGGTGTACACAATGTCAGACAGAAGGTCATGCCAAGGAATAGTGTCCTGTGGTAAGAAATTACCTGAATACTAGTGCACCAAACCCATTTAGCCCGCAAGTCCTATATTGTGAGCTCTGCAGAACCACTGGCCAACATCGACCTGAGGACTGCTATCTGCTACAAAGGTATGGGCAAGTACCTAAGAACCCCTATTGTAAATTTTGTAAGTCTATGGGACACAACGAAGATGAGTGTCGAAGCTTTGACCTCATGAGAGAACGAACTTACGACACTTATCGGGTACAAAATGAGGGACAGAGCAATGATGGCTATGGTTACCGCGGTGGTGCATTCGGTAGAAGTGCTTTTGGAGGTCGTGGTTGAGGTGGTATGGCTGGCTAAGGTCGAGGCTAGGTTGTCTGTTACAACTGTAACCAGGCCGGGCATCTAGCGACAGACTGTCGGAACCCAACTACAACATGTCGGTATTGCCGAGCAGTAGATCATGTGATCGAGCAGTGCCCGTAGTTGATAGCTAAGATTCAGGAAAGAAACACTGCCCCTACTCAGAATATTCAGATGATCTCTGTTGCGCAAAGACCTTCCCTAGCCATTAATGTTGTTACCCGGAGTGGAGCTACGGCGGAAGTACAGAACAAGGAGAAACAGCCTGACGAGGCGTGGGTTCATAAGGCCCCAGTGAAAGTCCCAGCCTTTGATATCGAAAGAGAAAAAGAGACCTTCATGGAAGCCATAAGATATTTTTTCTGCTCCTAGCACATCAGTAGCACCTGCGTCCCAATATCAGCAGCAGTTGCAGACACACGAAGCTTCGACAGATAAAGTAAGTACACTGTCCTCCTTTTTACATAGTTGTCTGAAGCTCCTAAGAAATTAGAATTCTTTAAGTGAGTTGCAGAAAGTTATTGCTTCCTGCGAACCTCAGCAAAGTTCTAGTCAGGCAAAAGTTGTTAATAGAGTTAGGAGAACGGGCAGGGAAATGAGATTGAAAGCTCAGATAGGAGAGTATGATATGACTAATGTTATCTTAGACTTAGGATCCGAGGTAAATGTCTTAACCAAGCAGACCTGGGAACAAATGGGACAACCTACCCTTGAGTGGTCACCTATCTAGTTGAGATTAGCCAATCAGCAGAAGATTGTGCCCCTAGGACGATTCCCTAATGTCCCAGTAGATATTGATGGCGTCTGTACTATCGCAGACTTTGAAGTTATTGAGATCATTGACGACAACAATCCCTATCCATTCTTGTTAGGAATTCAATGGGAAATGGAAAATGCTGTAGTCATTAACCTGAAGAAGAAACAGATGAATTTCGAAGGGAAAGAACTGAGAGTCATAGTCCCATTGGATCCTTCTCAAGGAGAAAGATACACAGAGCCAGTAAGAGATGAAGACCAGGATGTTTTGGACCACATCTACAATATCACAGCGAAGGAAGAAGATTATGTTGATCCGACTACCGAAGTTGTCATGGATTGGCAGTGTGATAGCTCCTGCATGACAGATTCAGATGATGTCCTAGAGAATTGGCAAAATAGACTGTATGAGCTACATGGCCATCGATGTGCCAGAATTACTAAGTCTCTCAGATGGCTTGGCTCACAGACAAGAACCTTACCTATTTATGATGATTCGACAGACCCAGAAGAGTTTATTGTGAACTTTTCAGACCACGTCCCAGACTCATAGAAAATGGATACTCTGGATTCAGCATTCAGAGCCCCAGTAGCTAGATGGTGGAATGATCATAAAAAGTACCTTCATAGTTGGGAAGCGTGCAAGAAGACCATTTACCTAAGATTCAGGAACCAACCTCAGGCGGTGCGAAGCAGGTTTAAGGGTCAGACTAGGCCTTAGGGACATTTGGAGCAATGCTACGAGGCATGTACCTCATGAAGAATGGGTACATAGGTTTGTGCATACTCTGGCACCAAGAGCAAAGAATTGGTATGCAGAGGCTGAGCTTTGCCAGGATATTGTAAGTTCGAATTGTCTTAGTTTTGTGCTTATTTTTTTTACTAACGAAGTTTGTCCAGCTTTAGATACAGCTATCAGGTTGATCCATACTAAGGTATGTGATGATCAAGAAGTACTAGAAAAATGGCCTGATTGGAAAGCATGAGAAGCTCATGCAGTCGCATATTATAACCTCGCAATTGACGAGGATGTCGATCCACGCAATATTGATATTATTGAGTCACAAGGACATTGCGATGTACACGGACCAGAAGTTGAAGCCCCTGAAGTGACTCAGCCTCTGAAGACATGGACAGTCAACATTGGATCAGAAAACCAGCCTAAGTATGCTACCAGTGGAGATTATTGGGATGAAGAAATGGTAAGCAAAGCGACCCAACTTCTCCAGGAGTATCGGGGCTTATGTCTGATGAAGTTCCTTGAAATAAAAGGACCCACTGAAGCTGTGGATGACATTTTGTCCGGGGTAGATGTCCGACTCCATGTCACAGATGGTATCCTGAGGTATCGAATATCCTTAGAAGGGCGCAGCCACTACTTGCACCGAAGAAGGAAAGGTCTGTCGGAACTTAAAACACGACCGTTAAAAGAAATCAAATTTGGCGGCGCCGGTACGCTCTCTGTATTAACTGCCTATATTAATGCGATCTTGGAAAATCTACCGACATTTGGACAAGAGTTTTGTCAGAATTGGTGCCATCAATGCACAGTTATGACAGATTTCATGGATAGATTCTATAAGAAGACACCCACACCCGCAAGGTTCGCATTTTTCAGTTTCTTGAGTTTTACAATTGCATCCATGTCCGCTGATCACGAGTTCCAGGAGCTATTGAGAGAGTTTGAGTAGACGGGTCTGCCAAACCTTTTCAACCAACCACCTGCATATGCACCCAGTGAAGAAACCCCCCCAGTGCCGACTCAGCCGATGTAGACGCGATCTGCCCGAAGGAAGTTTAAGCTTGAAGTACATTCTAAGCGCAATGAAGACCGACACCAGTAATCAGGAAAAATGCCAGAAGACCCCGAGATGCATCCACTATATATTCCACTAGTTTGACCAGGAGTTCAGCCACCTTGGCGGCTAAAGAAGTTCACATTACGCACCCCTTTGTTGCCCCCGGGTGTGCATTTGGTCGGGACCATGACAGGGAAGATAGACTGGCTTAATTATGCCAACCACGACACGAATGATCGTGGGAAGTTTCCATAGTTCGCCGCAGCACAATACTTGCATTTTGTCAAATATCCAGAGACTGGCACGACATTGCTGGAAGTAAAACAGTGGGTTGCTGGCTTGGATCAATCTCGTCTGCTAAAGCTGCTCGATATTCCCCATTTTGGTCGTAGCACACAGGTGACTATAGTGGTCAAGCAGCTGCTGGAATTAGTACATGACGGCCACCTATGGATAGGAGACACGAAAATTCCTATTAATGGTGAGCTCATTCATAGGATCACAGCCTTACCAATAGCAGGACCTGATCCGGGGACCGAATTTCCTTCAAAGCATGAGGATACGAAGCTCACCCAAAGCATGAAGGAACGCTTCAGCTTGACGAAGGGAAAACGAGGGTATCACATGTCCACAATTCAACAACATAATATTCGCTTTGCAGTTGAGCTTCTAGCATGCAAGCTCATGCGAAAGTGTAGACCATATGAAGTGCCTGCCTCGGTTATCAGAATTGCTGCGAACTGTACTGAAGGCTACAGTTACAACTGGGCAGCATATATCGCAAAGGAGTTCCTTGAAGACATCCGCGATGTGTAGGAGAAAGGTAGGCCCTTTCACTATTCATGGTTGATAGTCCTTATCACCCTGGTAGGATGGAAAGAACCTATTGAAGCGTAGTTTGCTGCTATACCTCCGGACTCGCCTGGCGCAGTACGGTACGCCTCTCTGTGGGTTTCCCAGGCTAAAACTCTACAGCAAATGACAAACTGCGTATTTTCCTTTTATATGATGAGTATCTTGTATGAGATCATGAAAACTCCTCGGCTCAGTAATGAGTTATTCTCTCAATACGACGGCACAGCCCATTTCAGCGCCGACATGCATCATATTTTCATCCAGGCCCATGCGGATCAAAAGCATCAATGGTTTAAGTTGCCATATGTAGTGACCAAATAAGACATCCTCGAGGTTGTTCAACAGTGGCCGGCGGAATGGTTAAAGGACGCAGGGACAAAACCCACCATTCCAGTTCCCCCAGTTACCAATCTGGGCGCAGGCCCTAGTCATACACAGCAGCAAGACCTCCCTGAAGACAGTGACAAACAAACTGAGTCATAGCAGAGTGAAAGCAACCAGGGTGGAGATGATGTCAATGAGGAAGAAGAAGAAGACTCGGTTCAAACTGCTTCAGACCCTAATCGGCAGGATAAGCGCAAGACGCTAGAACCAGAGGAAGTGAACAAACCCCAGTCCCGAAAGAAAATGAAGGTGTCGAAGAATAAGAACATTGACGAGGCACCCAACCTGACAAGTGAGGAGCTTGTTCAAGCTCTATCAAAGTCCACAGACGTTCTCACCAGGAAATGGTCAGAGTTTGCAGATATACATTTGCATGCCATCACTGGTGTAGCAAAACACATTTTGGAGTTGAAGGACTTAACCGAAAAATCACTGACTGGCACCTCAGCAAGCAGTGCCCCAGTAAGCACACAGCTAGACCTAAGGCAATGGCCGGCCAGAGACAACAAAGGACAAGTGTCGAGCGCAGCTCTCATATTAACGGATGCAGTGTCTCGTTTAGAGATGAGTATGAAGGTTGGAATAGATTACACTAAGCTGTCCATGACGGAGCTACATCTCTGTCAGTCAGCAATTATGAAGGAAATCCAGGCATGAGACCAATATTCGCAAATACAGTTAGAAAATGCCATAAGTTAGCAGCAGGGCTTCGCAGCACAGCTGGAGGCAGCAGAGCAGAGAAAGAGGGATGCAGAACGTAAACGGATTACACTGGTACGAGTTTTGGTTGAAGCATGTCGAAGTCTTCCTGATTTCAATGTACAGCTGGTAGAAGAACCAGAACAAAGATTAGTCAGGTTGAAAGGCTATGCACAGTAGTATCGAAGTGAAATAGAGAAGCTCAAAGAAGAACATGAGGCTCGGATTACAGAGCTTCAACTCTGCATCACCCCGGAGAGCCCACCAGAGGTCAAGGAGCAACACCGAGTAGACATTCAGGCCTCCGCAGCAAAAATTTTGGATACTGTGAGCAACGCAGCAAAGCTGCTAGAAGACAGTGTTGAGGCCTGAACCACCCTGCAGAAACATCCCGAAGTCAGACAGTTGCAAGAAACCATCAGGCAGCGACAGACAGAGTTGGATATAGTAAAAGTAGAAATCAAGACTCTGTCGCCTATGGAGAAAATGCTCAAGGTAAAGCGAAGCAATGAACTCCAGTAGGAAATTGAGTCATGTAGAGAAAAAGCAACAGAAGTAAAAATTGCTATGCAGCCACTTATCAGCGAATCTTTTGAGTTGAGTACTGCTGTGGACACCTAACTCAAAGTTCTGAAGGAATACGACGCATTTGCGCAGCAAAAAGCCAACGAAGCATCAGCTGCAGTATTACAGGAGTTGATCGAAAAGGAGCAAGCAACCAACAATATCATGTGTGGCCTCAACAAGTAGTTCACTATCTTTGTTGACAAAGTCCTCCTACCAGAATTGCAGTAGAGTGTCCCGGGACGGGCCACTGGTGAGTCTTAGGGGCCTGTTGGGGCGCGCACCCTAACGGTCCCTAATTTTGGTAACTCCGTGGTTTTTGTGGAAGTTTTAAGCGGAGTTATGACTCAAAATAGTCTTAGGGGTGTCGGGGTTGAGTAAAAAACTTCTTTTTGTAATAAACCCATGGTTTAAGTCCAGGGTTTAGGGTTCGGGGTGCCCATGGTTTAAGCCCATGGTTTTGTAATAAGTGCACTATAAATAAGCACTCTTGTAAAGAAGTCAGTTTAGGCTTTTTATGTAAGATGAATTGATGCGAAGGTAAGGCTATTTTGTAAGAGAAGGTTAAGTCCCAGCTGTGTGCGTGGACGACCTCTGCAACTGTGTGCCCAGAGGGTTTTGGGTGATAAAGGAAATCTGCAGCTGTGTGCGCAGAGGCCTGCAGCTGTGTGCGTGGCTTTGAGGACTTGAAGGGATCTACAACTGAGTGTGCAGATCAAAACTGTGGTTTTTGTAAAGAGTTGAATAAAACACAGTTTTGTGGACGTAGCCCCTACACTGGGGGTGAACCACGTTATATCTTGTGTTGTGGTTTTTGTTGTGTTGTTGTTTTGTTCTTTATGCATTGATAAATATATATCTGATAAGTAAGATCACTGCTAAATATTAACTTCACTGGAATTCCCAGAAAAGGGTTAAGCAAGGCACTGTTTGTTTATCTAACCGCGAAGCTAAATAAGTAACTATTAAAGCTCTGCATTGCATGATTATAAGTGTTAGAAGCTAAAGGTACAGTGATATCCCTCTTCTGCTTGCAGAAACCTAATTTTGTGGCACCCCATAGCTGTTTCGGGTGAGACTGCAACCTATTCGTAGGTTGTTGCCGAAAGGGCCAACACTGTGGGTCTTTTGTTGGTGCGAAGTTAATGGTATAAATCCCGGGTCTGCCCTAAAGCCCAACATGATTATAACAACTATTATTTTTATCAACCTTGCAAGAGATAATCAAATCATAGACATTTCATTAATATTTTTTTAGATTTCTAGACTTCTTCAACACTGCATAATAGATGTTTTGTCGATGTGTATGGTATTCTATCATTGTTAGGTTAAACATCGATACCATATCGTAGACACCAATGAATAATTTCTTAAGATACATTAAAGAAATATAGAGATAAATGTCGCATTATCAATCAATAATTCACCCTTTGGAAGAATGGTTGATATACATCAAATATTGAAAATGAAAAAGGATTATAATGGAAATTTCAACCCTTAACTAAAATATGATTGGCTTCAATATTCATCGCTTACACATATGAATTTGGTGTATATATCCTTGAATTGATTGTTAGGTTAAGAATTAAAACTAAATACAATAATAACATGGAACCTCATTAAATTCTAGATATCCTTATGATTTTTAATCAATATTCTTATCATTGGGTTACACCTTTGTCAGTAGAAAATCATGATCCCCTATCAAGTTGAAACAATCAATAGTTTGTGGTGAAGCATAGGGTTTGTTTAATCACAATTATTTATTGAGAAACATATCCCATCCCTATGTTCAAAATTTTACCTCAATCATGTTTTAAAAGTTAAGGCCCTTAATGTTTTTATCATTTGAGAACAAACATACATAATGTACCAAATTCTAATTCAAATCCTAATGAGTGATATAAGAGAATACCTTGTCATCTACTTCCTTTAATTTTAAACTCTTTCAATTTGTTTTTATTGGTAATAATGAGTTGTTTGTTTGCAACGAAAACATAATTGATAAACCCAAAGAAGGTTCAATGCCTCATATATTTCTTAAGATTAAACTCCATTTATTCCTAACATAATGAAGAAATTTGCACTTTCTATTCCAACCTTTCTTAACTTGCAATGATTATGCATATCAACAAGTAAGTTATTAATTTTTACACCCAAATTTCCATTCCCATATGCATAGCATGCCTCTCAACTATTTGTTTATGTACATTGCTTAGTTAACTAGAAAAAAAAATATTTCATCTTTTATATTTTGCCTGTTGCAACTTCATGCATGTAATTTTCTCATTTAATTGTATATCATGTTACATGTATACTATATAACATTTCCCCTTTCATTTATGGAACCTTTACGGTCTCAAGGAGTTGTTGTATTCAACTACAAATTCTTGTTGAGCATGGGAACAAGCCCACTCTTGCATACTATGCACATAACAAAGATTTGATAAATGAAAGAAAAGAAATTTTTACACCACAAAGGATGCATCCCCACTAACGCTCAAGAAAATCACTTGTTTCTTGTAAGGATATATCAAATTCCATTGATGCATGTATGATCCATATGCAATGAATCATTGTATTAAAATACAAATTTTACATGGAAATTGACCTATCTCAACTTTAATTGTCAAAATCATATATAGGTAACATCATACACATAATAGAAAATACAAATATAACAACCATACCATTATTTTCTCTTGATATATACTAGAATCATCAATTACATGCCTCACAAAATCAATGAATCCTAGTTATCAAAAGGAATACCTTTGAATGTCAAGCTTATGAATTCTTTGTTAGTAGAATGTAGTGTATGGTTTTTCTCAACTGATCGTAAATGGATTAATTCAAAGTTGTATTGGTCATTTATGACTTATAACAATATTTGAGTGTGTGCATGAGTGGAATATCGGGATTATGTCTTTCCTTGGATTCCTTAAAGTAGCAAAGATGGTATGTGTATATACATTTTTCCTATTGAAGACAAAAAATATCACAGGTGATATGCTTTGAATGGTTGTGTAAGAGGTTGCTTAAGGTGTTTGAACATTGTGTAAATACCCTATTTTAGTTAAAGACAATATATTTCATAGAAGAATAAGATCCGGGAATAATACCTTTTTAGTGGCATGATGTTTAACAACAATTATCAAGGTTGTTGTCACATATTTTGTTTCCCCTTAAATAAACTAAATAAAAGTTCATGTTCTTTGTTATGTCTTGTGTGTGGAATGTCAGGGTATGGTTTTTCTTAACTGATATTAAATGGATTAATTCAAAGTTGTATTGGTCATTTATTAATTATAACAACATTTGAGTGTATAACAACATTTGAGTGTATAACATTTGAGCTTTGGTATTGAGACCAAAACTTGAAATATAACAATTGAACTCAACATTTGAACAATCCTTGAACTCAGAATTAACAAGCAGAGTGTCATCTAATGTGTTTTGTAATTTTGTAAAAAATTTGTTAAGTTTTTACAATATCTTATATTTCAGCAAAATATTTTCCAAGTTTTTACAATACCTTATAATTTAGTGAAATATTCGCCAATATTTTACAATATATTATAAATTAGTGAAAGATTCACCAATATTTTACAACATCATATAATAAAATGAAATATTCACCAAAATATTATATATACATATTATATTATTGATAAAATCGCCTTCAAATTTTCCTATATATAGGGAGGATTCACCCATTTTTTATACATATAAATTTGTTTGGGGGGTATGGGGTTCTTAAAATCATCCCTTCCTGTCATTGATGAACCAGTTGAACTGGTTGATGAACCTCGTTCAAATATTAGGTCAGCATGGTGTCAAGATGTATTGAGAGATAATGAGAAGAATGGAGAACCAATAACACTTCCAGAGAGCGTAAGCATCCTGATAGGTATCTAGGATATGTTGCATTGATGAGAAACATCAGTGACTAAGAGCCTTCATCATATGAAGAGGCTGCAGAGAAACAAGTGTGGAAATATTTTATGATAGAGGAATATTATTCTATTATGTAGAATGATGTTTGGGATATTTATCCCAGACCTGAGAGGAAGTCAGTTGTAACTCCATATGGAATTACAAGATAAAGCATGTTGTAGATGGCAATGTGGAAAAGTAAAAAGCCAAGTTTGTTTCTCATGGATTTTATCAGAAAGATGGCATTGATTATGATGATACTTTTGATCCAGTGGTGAGGTATACTAGAATTATACCTATTATTTCATTTGCATAAGTATTGGGCATGAAGCTTCACCATATGGATGTGAAGACCGCCTTCCTCAACCGTGAGGTTGAGGAAGAGGTTACATTGAGCATACTAAGGGTTTTGTGATACATGGGAACTTTTCCCATGTGTGGAAGTTGAATAAAGCTCTTTATGGTTTGAAACAAGCTCCTTGAGCTTGGTATGCCGAAATAGACATTTATCTTCAGAAACTGGGTTTCTTGAAGAGTGATGTGGATTAAAAATTGTACTTCAAAGTAGTGAAGAACCAAACTCTAGTACTAGTCCTATATTTGGATGATTATTTCCTCACTAGAGAGGAAATATTGATTGCTGAGTGTCAGAGGAAGCTTACCTCAGTGTTTCAGATGAAATACTTAAGTCTTATGCACTACTTTCTAGGCCTTGAGATTTAACAGAGAAATTATGAGACCTTTCTATCTCAATGTAATTACACTATGGACATCTTGCACATATTTGACATGGTGGATTGTAAATCCATAAATACTTCAATGGATTCCAATTTGAGAAAACTCTATGAGACTGAGACTGGATCAGATCCAGTGGACCCCACATTATATAAACAAGTGATTGGATCATTGATGTACCTAATACATTCGAGGACAAACATTTGCTATGAAATTAACATTTTCAGTCAGTTCATGAATGATCCTAGACATAGACACTGAGTTGCAGGTAATCATAATTTGAGATACCTTCATTGTACAGTTGCTTATGGACTCAGGTATGCCTCCAATGAAGGAGTGTTATTGCTTGGATATACTGATTTTGATTGGAGTGGAAATATTGTTGATCGAAAGAGCACTTCTGAGTATTTTTTGAGCTTGGGTTCTTCTATGATTTCATGGTCTAGCAGAAAGCAGAGTTCATTTTCCTAGAGCACCACGAAGGCTGAGTACATTGCTACTAGTATTGCTTGCAGAAAAGGAATCTGGCTGAGAAAGATACTTGAAGGATTTTTTGGTGAAACTCTAGAGCCTATAGTGATAAGGTGTGACAACCAGAGTTGTATGAAGTTTTTCAAAAATCCTTTGTTTCATGACAAGTTGAAACACATAGAAATGTAGTATCACTTCATTCAATACATGGTCCAGAAAGGTATTGTAAAAATTAAGTACATAGCTACTAGTGAGCAGATTGTAGATGTAATGACAAAGCATCTATCTGCGACGAAGTTCAGAAACTTCCAAGATATGCTTGGTATGGCAGAGAATATCTCCCTCACTAAGAGGGAGTGTTAAATGTACAACATTGGGATTCATTCTCCATGAGACTTGTGTTGTATCAAGTTGAAAACTTATGTTATATTAAGTTCAAAAACTTATGTTGTATTAAGTTAAGAGCTTGTGTTGTATCAAGCTAGGAAATTTTGTTGTATCAAGTCCTATTCATGCGATAATATTGTACTTTGATCTTATGTTATATTAAGATAATGATCTTTTATTGTATCAATATCGGAACCTTGTGTTGTATCAAGGTTGGAACCTTGTTTTGTATCAAGGTTAGAGACTTGTGTTGTATCAAGTCCGGAACTTATGTTAAGTTTATGAGTCTTGTGTTGTATCAAGACCATATGAATTGTGTTGTATAAGTCATGAGGATATACTATGTGATTTATGGATAGTAATGGTCACTGGGTGCTACAAATCTCCTTTAGGGATTAGCTACCCCTAGAGTGATTTACTTTAGCATATGACTATATGATATGAGTAATACATATGACCATAGGTTCGAAACAATTCTTCTGAGTATGATTTGATAAATATGATTAATTAATTAAACACATATGGACCATGCAAAATTTAGTTAATGATAAATGAGACGAGCACAAAGATAGAGTAAGGATTCAAATTTCCTATGGTATACCTCCAGTGAACTTGAATTGCAAAGACATGAGTTAAGTCTAAGTTGTGGAAAATAAGTTCTAGTTAATTAAGGAATCTAATCCTCGATTTATGCAAATTATTTGTTGTGGATGGAATTGATTGGGAAGAACTAAATAGATTTATTTAAAATCCTAACTAATGTCAAGCAGTTAGCTAATCAGTTCACATTCAGTTCAATCAGTTCAGATTTAGTCAAAGGAAATTAACACCAGTGAATTAATAGAGGGCGCATATCTTCAGTGTGGGAGATAATTATGAGGTGACAACTTGGCACCAAGTCAAGAAAGGTGCAATAGGTAATGTGTTGATAGTGCACAAAGTGCCCAAAAGGCATGTAGCCATTCACTTCCTCTCATTGTATGACTGAGTAAGATTGTTATTAGAGTGTTATGCACTTAGCAAGGATGAGACAATATTCTGAGTGACTATTCTCTAGTGTTATTAGATATCTCTTATAAAGCAATCTACAAGTGTTGTAAAATCATTCTTTGAAATTATCTATCATACTCAAATGATTTTTTGTTGTGTTTTCATCCTCCATATTTTGAGGGTTTTCCCATGGTACATCATGTGTCTTATGGATTGAATAATTTGTGTGCTTTAATTGTTTATAAGATCTACATGTATGGGATTTGTTTATCAAAAGTTTTATAGTTCAAGTATCTTTAATTTTTGCATAAAAATTGATAGATAAAATCTTCATTGAGAAACTACTAAGAAGAGGAGATGGACTGTAACTAGTCCAAGAGTGATCGATGGTTACCTGAGGCCATTAGGATTTTTCCTAGTTATTCTAGTCGTTGCTGGTTAGATTTGTGTCCTCGTTTTTTGTCCTTTTTTCCTACTTGAGATAGTACTGGAGATTATTCAATTCCAAGCTTCTGGTATGGTATTCATGATGCAATTGAGGTTTGTGTGAAACAATGATTTGTTGATGTATTTGTAACTTCAGAATCTTTTCACTTGTATGTTTCTTATTGTATTTTATTATACCCCGACAGAGATGCTTGTTCCTTTGATCAGGAGAGTCATTAATATAATAAAGTCATGTAAAGTGTTTGATTTTAAACCTTTGTTGTAAGTCGAGTAAATAGTCCCCACAATTGAGTTAAGGTTAACCCTTCATTGTAAGTCGGGGAAATAGTCCCCACAGTTGAGGGGTATTAGGGTTATCAGACTCTCCTAGTAAGGTTGGCCCTATAAGAGTAAAAGTAAAGTGGAAAACAAGTATAAATAGAGAGTGATACTCTCTATTTGCAACACACACTCACTCAATAGTAGCTCATGAGTGAGAGAAGAGGAGATTGCACAAGTGAGAGAGAGAACAACCGTCGAAGATCATCTTTGTTTCTTTGGGTTTTACTTTTTCCATTGGTGCTCATTCTATCTATGAGGAATTTGCGGGGTTTTTATATCTCTGATTATCATTGGTGCTCATTCTATCTCTGAAGATGTTGAGGAAGTTGCAGGGAAGGATTTGGGGTGTTGGTTTTCGGTGGTTCTGGGTTCAAACCTCGTGCCCATCCATTTTGGTAGTGCAGCTCTATAAGGGTCGGGAGACCTGTGGTCAATCCCACAGAATCCTACCTAACCTTTGGTTGTCACGTTCCAATATATATATATATATATGAGTCCAACTCCTCCAAAGGTGTAGGCATGGGAATCAGTGTTGTAGTACCCAAAACAAGTTGTGGCTATGTGATTACCATCTATGGTTCTCGCCGTTCTCGGCGTCCTTCTATTTCCTCCTTTCGTTGTGCGCGTTGTCGTCGTTGCCGTTGCAGGGGTTGTTTAGGTCTGAGGCGTGTGCTCCTAGGCGAAAAAGAATAAGGACTGAACTAGCTTAGGTATTAGTATTGTATTAGGTATTCTTAGTTATAGGTAAATTATCTTGATGTCCATATAGATGACTGCGTTAGGTATGAGTATTAGTAACTGGCATAAATATAAAAAATAGGGTGTGACTAGTTGAAATGACTAGATTCTGGTGCTAGCCAACCTCCCTTTTCCCCCAAACTCGTCGGTTTTTAGCTTTAAATATAACATTCACCACATACTATAGTAAGAACTAATGGTAGTGTGGTTTTTAAGGCGTGGAACTATGGTGGTGAGGTTGGGGGTTCAAATCTTGCGACCTCCAATACTTTTTGAATATGGAAATATAAAGTGGCCTTCCTAGCTGCCATGTGGAAGCTTTGGATTGGTCCATGTCTTTTCCATGTCACCCAAATATTTCTAGTGTCAATCAATGATTGGTCAATCCAAATGTCGAGTCAATTTCCAATCCTTCAATGTCCTTGAATATGGAAATATAAAGTGGGCATCCTAGCTTCCATGTGGAAGCTTCGGATTGGTCCATGCCTTTTCCATGTCACCCAAAGATTCCAAGTGTTAATCGATGATTGGTATATCCAAATGTCGAGTCAATGTCCATGTAATCCTTATTTATTCCATGTCACTTCCATGTGTCAACACATGGGGCTACCATGTAGGCACCGTATAGGCTACATGGCACCCTTGTAGCAGTTCCATGTGGTACTTTTTTTCCACTTCCTCCACATGAAAACAATGTTTTGTCGAAACTTCAAATTTAAATAACTTTCTGACTGACGTATGATTGAGGTCAAATGAATGCCATTGGAAATTTCTTGATGAGCTCTACATGCTAGTGTCATTTCCATTGCATTTTGTTAAGTTTAAAAATTTACCCATTTGGATATCCTCTTGGATCATGCCTCCCCATTGAAAAGTTGTTGTTCCTTCAAAAGCATTATCAATTAATAATAAAGTGAGGGGACATTTCCCTCACCTTTCCCTTCTTAATCCACTCTACTTTGCTTGGATGAGTTCCATTTAGTCCAACTCTAAGACACTCCACATAACCCCTAACAAAGTGCATGAAGAAATTGTACCAAGGATGAGAGAAAATAGGAAGTGGTGTGCATAATCCCAATTTTGTATTAGTGGGCTTACAAAAGCACATCATGCACCCCTTTACATCCATGATTCCCATCCAAACAAATGTACTAAAATCCTAAAATAGCCAATTGCATGAGAAATATACACTTGTACATTATTAAAGGGAAGAATACAAAGAATAGCCAATAGGTAGAGTATCTTGTCTTGCAAACAAAATTTCTTTACCTTGGATGGTCGCTCAAGATTTGGTAACGCTAAGGTTGGTTTTGAACAGATCTTCTCTTCCGATATGTCGAAATCTTTTTGCTGCTTTCCTCCCCATGGAGATGCGTGTCCCATCTCAAGCGCTTCATTTGGAGTTAAAGGATTGAAAGCATCATTGAACTAATCATGATCTTTTGATTCCATAATTGTAACCACAAGGTTCTTGTTGGCATTCAAAACTATTTTTATTGAACTTGTGGTGACAAGTGACGAGCTATCCTTCATGTCACGAGCTTTCACAATGTACTCCACCCCATATTTTATGAGATGGTACTTCTTCTCATTCCCGAAGAAGATTTCTTTTCAATCATAAAGGTAAGGGATTCCCAAAAATATACCACAGATTTCAAGAGGCACAACATCCAATTCCACCTCATCCATCAATTTTGATGCAATAATAAATTTAACACTATATTGCTTGGTGACATTAAGCTTAGTATTATCACATACCCAAAAAAGAGGATAGGGATTGGGATGAGGTTTGGTATCTAAACCTAAATTCTTAACAATTGATTCAAATATTAAGTTCACTTGAGAACCCAGATAAAAAAAGTGTTTCAATCTTTGTATGTTTTGCAACAACTCTTATATGAAACAACTCAATTATTCTTTTATCATAATCATGAGATGAAACTACAAAACTAGAACTGGAATGAAAGGAATGACCACCTTGTAGACCAACTGCTGTGATCAACTCTTCATCACTTGAGCCAGATCCCAAGTCTTGTTGCAATACAATAACAATTTTCTTCCTTCCTTTACCACCATACTTCTTTGGCCTATACTCTAGGTGTAGTTTCCAACAATGCTCCTCATCATGCCCATCTTTTTCATAGTTAGTGCAATGGAGCACTTTCTTCTCGTCCTTATTTTCGTAGATATGCTCTTATCCCTTCCTTTTCCTTTGAAATGGATTGTCCATGCTTGGATGGCTCTTGATTTTGTGCATGCTTCCCCTTCTTTCAATCTGAATAGCTTGCACACTAGCCTAATCCATATTAGTAGGATTCAATAACAACAGTGTATGACGAATGTAATTAGGAAGTACACCAATATACTTCATGATATTCACTGAAGAATCTAAATGAATATTTAATTCAAGAACCCTTTTCCTAAACTATTCTATAAAACCTTGTGACATTCTGACCTTTATCCAATATTAAATTCTACCATTCCATTATGTCTTTCTGCACATAGCCTAATGAATAAAATTTCTTTTGTAAAGAAGAAGTGGACTCAAACCATAATGCAAGGATATTAGAATTATGTTTAGTCCCTTTCTGCAACTTTCTCACCCACTAAAAAAGAGCAGTTCATGGCAAAAAAAGAGATGCTAGTTGTATCTTTATCTCTTCTTCCTCGATCTGCTAAACTCAACAATATACTTCAATAAGTCGGATCCAATTATTCAACTTCTCCAAATTTGATTCTTTGTTGAACATTAGTATGTCAAACTACACATCCAACTTTAGAAATGGACTCTTAGAAACCCATTTTAAGCAACAACTAAAATGGTGAGAGGAGGAGGAATAAGAAGAGATTGAACTTGAGATGGAGGTACAAGAGACTCATCTCCATCTTCTTGATTCAATGAAGATGCATCTTCCTCTTTGGCCTTCTTTTTCCCCCCCTTCATTGTCACCCTCTCTTGATAAGCTGCAAACAATTGTTCCACTCAATCTTCCATCTTGTAAAAGGATTTTTGAAAAGATTTTTCAAGCTCGGTGCAAACTTCTTCTTTTGTCATCCTTTTCTTTCATCGTACACAACCAATTTCATAATCGTAAGGAACTGGTTCACCTCCTCCTTTCTTGAGTTTTCCCTTGGTTAACGTTCATACTCACAACCAAAAAGGCATAGATCCATTGGTTTAAAATAGGGTGCAACAGGTATCGCTGACTGACCGACCCTTTGCCCCCAAATTCGTTGGTTTTCAGCTTTAAATACAACATTCTCCACATGCTATGATAAGGATTAACGATGCTGTAGAGGTTAAGGCACGCCACTATGACAACGAGGTCAGGGGTTCAACCCCTGTGAACTCTAATGATTTTTTAATATGGAGATATAAAGTGGCCATTCGGGCTACCACGTGGCATCTCTATATTGGTCCACACCTTTTCCATGTCACCAAAGATGCCAAGTGTCAATAGATGATTGGCCCATCCAGATGCCGAGTCATCTGCCATGTCAACCTTATTGATGCCATGTCATCGTCATGTGGTTCCATGTGGGGCTTCCACGTAGGCACCACATATGCCATGTGCCACCCTTGCAGTGGTGCCAGATGGTACTTTTTTGCCAGTTCCTGCATATGAAAAAACTATTTTTCCGAAACTTCAGATTGCCGTAACTTTCTAATATGACATCCAATTGAGGTGAAACAAATGCTGTAAAAAATGTCTCGGTGAGCTCTACGTGTTGGTTCTGGTTGCAGTTCATTTTTATGAGTTTGTAAATTGGCCCATTCATAGATCCTGTTGGATCATTCCCTCAAGTAACTCAACATACCATTTCACAGCAGGCCTTGTTAGGGTGTGTTGAAATAGTCTCAAATGATTAGAATCATGGTGCAAGGAATTGGATGAGCACCAAAGGTGAAAGGTTGTGACATGACTATTTGGATCGTCATTGTTCTTACCCTCAAACTTATGAATTTTAGAGGGAATCTTGGTGGTGATCCGGGGCCATGCTAGATCATGACACATATGATCATTTGTTAATTGGGATAGGTCTAGCAAATTCAAGGTAGCTAAAAACATGACCATTGGTTGTGACATCTAGGACCATGCCCCTAGGAACAACTGGTTCTAGGGATAATTTCCCATAGCCATCGAATTATAGACCATAGGACATGATGGGTTCTGATAAAGACCATGACCCTAACCAGTAGGATAATAACCCCTCTAAATTGATTCATGTAAGGGTACATAGGAATTTGCATGGTGGGAAAACCCTAGGAGGAGAAAGAAATACTACTGAAATTACTCATATGATGGTATACATTCCCCCCTCACAAGGGAGGAGGCATATAGCCCCCCTCCCCCGATTAAGGATTTCCAAACAAGGGGACTAAAAGATACATTCCCTCCCAAAGGAAAGCTAAACTTGGAGGAGGATTCACCATAAGAAAAGGATTTGTGGGAAATGACATCCTTGAACTAATATTTAAATTTGCAAAATATAGGTGTTTTAGGGTCTTTGAGGATGATGAATATATTTATACATTCAGAATCAAGATATGAACAACACAAAATTGGGATTTCATGAAAAAAAACATTGCCAAATTTAGACCAAAAACTCTTTGGAAATCAAAATGGTCATGTGTTTAGACTTCTTCAATTTCACATAGAGAGTATATAAGTTATTTTGGCTTTGATGAGTTTATATATGAGGGAGATATACGATGGAGATCTTGTAAAGTTATGTGGAAGATCTTGTAAAGTTTGTTACTAACAAAAATAATAAAAAATAAAATTTTAATTATCCGCCAAAATAAAATGTCGGCCACAAAAACAACTTAATATGGGGGAGATGTTGTAATGTTCCTACCTAACAAAACAATAAAAAATAAAAAAATGTTAATTATCCGCAAAAAAAATGTCCACCAAAAAAACAACAAAATATGTGGGAGATGCTGTAATGTTCCTACTTAACAAAATAATAAAAAATAAAAAAATTAGATTATCCTCAAAAAAAATGTTGGTTTTTTTCTAAACATCCCATGGTTGTACATTTTATTAAAACTTGTGTTGAATTAAACATAAAAAAATTAATTAATTAAATCACTTAAGAATATGTGTTTTTTACTAAAAGGTTATAGCTTAAAATCACGAGGAGGGTAGGTTATGCACATCTCGGTAGGCCCATTAAAATTGCTAATTGTTATCTTAATCCAGGGAATAGGGTATATACATCTTCGTAAACTTAAATAGTCAAAGTACCACAATCTGCATGGCGATACAATCTTGGTAAACTTAAATAGACGCCACACAATCTGCATGGCGATACAACACGCTCTGGTGGCTCGTGGTTCTACAGTAGTAGTGGAATTCAGCGTCGCTCCCAGTCATGCAAGAGCAATTGCACATCAAATACTGGACAACATCCCTGCAGCAGCTACCAGCAATGGTGACTGCAGCCACTTCTGCTATGCCCATGACCGGTATGTTTATCATGTGAAGAAGAGTAGTGATATGGAAGGATTGATGGTTTTCTGTATGGTGGATGAGACAGTGGAACAGATGATCCCGTATGCATTTGTACAGGATATTCATGCCAAATTTCTCAAGGCATATGCAGGCAATCAAGATCTTCAAATGAAAGGGTACTGAGGCAGCAGATGGATTATTATTCTAATAACCCAGACGCAGACGGGATTCAGCGTGTATTAGGTCAACTGAAAGAGATCTGCCATGTTTTAATGGAGAATATTGAGAAAATTCTGGAGAGAGGACAGAAATTGGATGTGTTGGTAGAGAAAACTCGAAGCATACGGGATCAGAATTTCAAATTTGAGAAGCAGGCACGCCGTTTGAAGGGCACAAGCTGGTGGAGAAATATTTGTTCCGGGAAGAAATATGCAGTATGACATCATTAATAATTGGACAAATTTATCCCCTGATTCAGAAAACCATAGTACAGGGACTTAGAAAAATATAGTAACATGGTTAATTCCTTGATTCCTGGGTATCATCTGAATTATTCTTTCAATATATGGCTTACTTTTAGTATTTTTATGTTTTAAAATACTTGTTGTACGGAACTTTAGGTAATTCTTGGATATAATTGTTTTAACGTGAATTATTTTGACTGTGTAAATTATTTTTTGGTTGATGTGTTTAAATATAAAATAATTATTATTTTTTATAGATTTTAAAAGAAACATTTATAGAACGTGTTATGTCATTGTATATAGTCCATGTCCTAGGGTTAGGTGGGGTAGGTTAAGTTTGAACCAGTGTTGAAAAAACTCTCGCGGATGTTTTTAAAATGTGAAGCTGAAAAATTCGTTGGAAAAATTGTGATTTTTAAATTTTTTATAGTCTTGACTTCTTAGTTAAAATGGCAAGTCTTCACTTTTCCAAAAAGTCTTATTTTTGTTAAAATAGTTAATATAGCTATTTTCTCAAAAATTAACTATTTTAACCATTTTGTTATATACTAACACTTTTCCTTTACCTAATACATATATCATTAATAATTGGACAAATTTCTGGCCTGATTCAGAAAACCATTGTAGACGGACATAGAAAATAGAGTAACATGGTTAATTCCTTTATACCCCGGTATCATCTGAATTATTCTTTACCTCGGTATCATCTAAATTATTATCTCAATATATGGCTTACTTTTAGTATTTTTATGTTTTAAAATAATTGTTGAGGGAAACCTTTCCAAATTTTGTGGATATAATTGTCTTAATGTGGATAATTTTGACATGTAACTTATTTTTTTGGTTGATGTGTTTATATATAAAATAATTATATTTTATAGATTTTAAAAGAAACATTTCTAGAATGTGTTATGTCATTGTACATAGTCTAGGGTTAGATCGGGTAGGTTAAATTTGAACGAGTAAGTTTGAAAAATCTGATTTTTTAATTTTTCAAACCATTTTTTCCAAAAAGTTGTAATGGTTAAAATGGCAAGTCTAGACTTTTTTCAAAAAGTCTAGAATTTTTTCAAACAGTTTCCATTTTGGATAAAATGGCTAAAATGGCTAATTTTCCAAAAAATAGCTATTTTAGCAATTTTGTTGTATATTAGCACCTTTCCTCTACCATATAAATATTTCAAAACTTTGTTGTATTTGAAGATGAAACCATTGGCATTCTACCCAAAAAAATTAGTTGTTTTGTTTGGCTGGCTATGGAGAATAAATTACTAACTTGGGACAATCTCCAGAAGAGAGGATGGATAGGGCCTGGCATATGTGCACTCTGTAGTTCAGGTGAAGATAGTGTTCAGCATATATTTTCTTCTTGCACTATCTGGAAGAATGTTTTTATTCACCTGAGTGAACAACACCAATTCTTGCTCCCCTACTAGGGCGATAATCTCTATACTTTTTTGGGAAAATAGATTGTCAGGTTTTCTAAACATTCGGTCTGCTGCTACCTCCCTTTTTTTGCAATGTGGGCTATCTGGAAAGCAATGAATATTTTTATATTTGAAGGAAAAAAGTTGTCTGTCCTGAGCTTAATTCATCAGATTGCATACTCCTCACAGATGTATCGACCTTCCAGTTTAAAGGCAAAAAAGCCTAAATCCTTTGGCTCAGGTCCTGTTCTTGTCTACACCTGTGGTTTTTTTGATGGGGCTTCTGCAAGCAACATTGGAGGAGTCGGTTTCTGCTTATTCCTGAATGAGTCTCATTCATTCAAGTTTGCTATGGGGGCTGGTACTTGCACCAATACTAAAGATGAATTGATAGTGCTTTGGGCTCTTCTGCATATTGCCCAGGTGATGGGGATTCCCACACTAAACATTTTTGGTGACTCTACTGTCATTATTAATTGGGCAAAGGGTATTGCTGCCCTTTCTCCGCCTGATCTCAGTCACTGGTGTAGGGATACAAGAAAACTCTGCACTTGCTTTCATCACCTGTCTTTCAGCCATACCTACCGTGAACACAATCAGCTCACTGATAGCCTATCTAAATCTACCCTTTCTTTGGCTCTTGGAAATGGTAGTTATTCTGAATTTCTTGACGGCCTTTTGGCCTCTCATGACACTTTCAATATCTTTTGAGCTCGGTGGAGGAGCTTGTTTTCCTAATTTTATTTCACACCTTTTTGATAGATTTGGAGCGGGCACCTTTAGATAGCAGCTCGGCGCTTTTATGTTCACGGTTGATATGGTTAAGTGGGACAGATCTCTCCTTTCTTCACTGACTGGAATTATGTATTTGATGGAAATGTACTATGATCTCCCCCTTGGCTTGTGAGTTGAGACTTGTTTCTGGTGTACAACAGAATGGAACTCTCTCCACGACCTTGCAAGATTGTAACCCTTGGTCAGGGATGGCACATCATATGCCATTTCATTCTATATAATGAATATCAAGGACATGATTTTTTCTTTCTGAAAAAAATCTATACAAATATGTATCCATTTATCAAAGATCACAATGGCATTTGGATTACTTTTTTTCACTATTACTGAATTTTTTGAGCAAACAAATTTTGAGTGATCATCATAACACATTGTAGGAAAAAGAGAGCAAAGTTTCAAGTGGTAGATGAGTTAGAGCTAAATGTGAGGCTCATGTCGGAAATTCAATTTGGGAGGAGTACATCTATGATTTATCACCAATACAAAACAAGAAATACATTTAATGGCTCACATCCAAATCAATAAAATATACCTTTCAAAAATTAGGTTTAAGTCATAAGATGAGGGGATAAATAAAAATCATTTATGAAAGTCTTATATAAATCTAATCATTGGAGTAGGGGAAAATATGAAGTATGAATGGAAAATAGAATAAATTGTGAAGTAAAGATATAATGAAAACGAGAAACAAGTAATAAGTAAAAATGAAACTTGGGAAGAGAGCATTAATATTAGATAGCTAGATGCTAATTTTCCTCAGATACATTTATATATGTGATGTCATGTTTTATTGGTTATTTAATTTTGAGTCTTTGATTGAACAACTCCAATGTTTCAAGATACAATATTGACTTTGATGTATGGTTTAATTTTAAATGTTAAAATTTAGTGTTGAGATGCTTTCTTTCTCTTCTACACTTTTTCAAGTCATTGTTAATTTACACCCATTTCAAAAATAAGTTCTAAACACAACTAATTTATTTATTTATTTCATTAATGTTATGATTACATAATGTTTTTCATAATAAGTAAGCCCACAAAGTAAGATAGACCCACAAAATTGATATCGAGTAACGGAATAGAAATCACCCCTTATTATGTCCCGACAGGGATATATATGAATCGCTCAGGTGAATTAATTTAGGAGGTCGGTTAAAAATTTTGGCATTTGAAATGTTTTTGGTATAGTTTGTATCAAATTTTTTTTAAAGGATCATTTAAATTTGATTTATCTTGCTTTCTATTCGTCTATATAGGGTGACGTATGCCTAGAAATTTGTACCCCAAGACCCGGCGGACGTATGCCTAGAAATTTGTACCCCAAGACCCGGCGGCGAGCTTGCGTAAGCAAAAAATGATCATTTTCAGTCTCTTACCCTGTCGCTCTGTCGCTCTGACAAATCTGATAAATGCACCGTCGCTCTGTCGCTCTGACAAATCTGATAAATGCTGTGGTGCAGACGCTCATTATAATACATGGCATTGTTGCTGAACTTGAATTTTTCATGTTCCCATTCTCAAAAAAGAGTGATATTTTCTGGATTCTGTTGTATTTTTCATTATATTGCATGGTATTGTTACTAGATTTGAATTTTTTCTGTTTCTGTTCTCTATTATTGTGGCAAACATACTGTGGAAAATCTCGGCATGGCTAATTCTTTCTTCATGGAAAAACCCAGTGTTCAGAATTCTGCCCACTATAAACTTGCCTCGAGTTGGAGTAGGTACCAGAAATTGAAGCAGCGTATAAAATATTTTGAATTCCATAGAAAGATCTAGTGTTCAGAACTCTGCCCTCTATAGATCTGTCTCGATTCCGGCGGAGTCCAACATCTCAAAGAAGTCCATTTGAGTTGCACGGTTTTGGACGAGGCCACAATTCTACTATTCTAGGTTTTGAATCTTCCTGTATCTTGTTCTTGTCGTTTAGTCTTTAGTTTCTCCACAATAATTTCCACTGGTTTATAGGTGGGAGGTCGCTAATGGCTGGCGAATTCCAATGAGTAAATTATATTTGTTCGATGTTGTTTTAGTTTCTAGTTTTTCAAATTCGAGGTTTAGGGTTCCTCTTATGCGTTTTCCATAAAATCTGTTCAGATTTAGGGTTCGTTTAATTTTTTTACTATAGTTGTCGCACAAGTTAGGAGCTAGGGTGGCTTTACACATTGGGTTTCCGAATTTGGAGCTTCGAGAATGCAGAAAGGAGGGTGCTGGAGAATATAATGACGAGATTCCGAATTTGGAGCTTCGAGAACGCAGAAGGGAGGGTGCTGGAGAATATAATGACTTGGTTTATCCCAATATTCTTCCATTTCTTCTTGCTGTGTATATGCACCCATAAATCTGTTCTCCGAATGGAATAAACCTGGTAAAGCTACAATGCGAGTCGTAAATGAGCATTTACAGGTTTGGCGAGGATGCCACCGATCCCACGCACTAGAATTATGGGATCGCGCTCAAGTATAACTTCAATATGGACAACAACAATTTCCCCACTGCCTGTGTGGAGTGCGAGCAGAGTAAAGGCGTCTGCGGCTTCACGATAATGCACAATTCATTCACCCGTGTTTGCAGAAATGGAGTCAATACCACCACAAACTGCTACGAGCAAGCTATTTATATTACTTTTCTTTTCCAGATCTCGTGCTTTTGTTCTTTCTTAACTAGCAGGTATGAAACGAAAATGCTTAAATACAAAACAAAAAATACAATGTGTATTGTTGCAGAGTACTACTGGAGCCGAGTCTAGACTCACAGATCTGCAGCTTTGGGACTCTGGATTGCAGGTCAGTACGAGCATTCTGTAGTTCTTGGTTTTTTGCTATGGTACGGTTATGGTTTTTTCAGTGTTGAATCTTGATCCAGTTTTTTTTGGCATGGGTGCAGGAATCGTACTGGCGATTTGTGAACTCTCTCTGTTTCTGATTTGATTGTTTGTCACTAGCCGTGACTATCTGCATCCAACACGCTTATGCAACAATTTAACACGCTTATGCAACAATTTAGCAAAGAATTCCATGTATTCAGTCGACACTGTAACAAATAGTTCAGATATGAATTCCATCGAAATCGATAGGCACAACACTTTACAGAATCAGATTAACGCTTTCCCTCAAAGGGATTTCAGGAGTGCTCCAGGGATCTGAAAACGCTCTTTCGAAAATAGACGGCGCAACTGCTCTTGGTATGAAAGAAGAAATTGAAGACAACCTTCGCTGGCGTTTCAAGCTAAACTGTTAAATTTTGTAAACCTGTTGAACTAAATTGTAATAACTTAGGGTTGATTTTCGCACGGCAGAGATTTCTGAATTTGACTCTATAAACTCGCTACCGCACCTAACTCCCTCTGATTTTGGCCTAGGCGCGTTAATGAAAAAAGACACGGAGTGGAATAATCATATAAATAATACTTTTATGAGGAAACGTCCCTTACTTCGCGTAATAAACTGAAGATGAGGCTGCACAGAATAAATATAATCCAAAAGAAATTGATCTAAATCATAGCAATGTGAGCTCAATATTATTCTATTTTAATTATCTTGGTATCGTTGTTTTCCAGGCTTTATATGTCGAATTTTGATGGGGCTCACTTGGCATCTCTTCCCTCTTTGTTTTGAATAAAGAGGATGAGCTGTTTAGCTATTGCCCATCGAATTTAACTAATTTCAGTTGAGGCTTAGTGTTATTTTGATGGGACATATGTACTCATCACTTAATTAATTTCCAAACTTTTATGTAAAAATTAGTTATTTGTTGAAATTGTAAATCATGATTCTCTTCTATAAAACAGTCTGATGGCTCTATAAAACAGTCTGATGGCTCGATGAGAAGGGCTTCCTTTTTGGTGACTTAATATATATACATTTTTATTCCTAAAATATAATACAACCTTTTTTTAACACAAGATGTTATTTACTTGTATGTGTATGTCTTTTAGTTAGCGTACTATCCAAATTTTTATGCTTATTAGTTGTTGAGAAAAAAATATATTGGAAATAGATGGGCTTTTACAGCACCTAGAGGTTGTATATTTCATTTTCCTCTCTATGTATTGTGATATTGATGCTTAGGGGCCTCAGAGTTTGTTTTCATTCATTTTCCTCTGCATGTGTTGAGTATCATCAACTTCTTCAATTCGGCCATGTGTTGCAATCCTATCAATGGCAGTGATTCCAGCTTTTTTTTAAAGATATTTATTTACGTGTGGCATGTAGAGTTTAATATTTTACAGTAAAATCTGGAAATAAATTTGTCCTATGATTTAATCATAAAACTGGTTAAAGTGGAGTGGTTGTATGTGCCTTGTTCGCAAGCCCGGGCTTAAGATGCCTTTCTTGCTCCCCGAGGACACAGATTCATATTTATTTCAAGTAAATCTTCATTTTAACTTAGATTTCCTGGGTTTATTAAGTTGGGTTCCTTCTAAACTCCAAAGCACATATCCATATTTAATCCTGGTTAAAGTCTGGATTTTTTTAAGCTGCTTGTTCCTTGGAAGTTCAATCTTTACGCATAAGAAAAATAGAAAGGATTGGGCGCTGTGTAAATAGTTGCTTCAGTTAAGGTTTGGGGAAGATTTTTCCCTGGAAGCTGACCATGAAACGGTGCTTATTTGCCCCCCCCCATTTCTACCCTCAACTTCATCAATCCCCTGGGTTTGTAAACAGCCTACCCGTTAGTTTACCCCAAGCAGTATTATACCCCATGTGGGCCCTTAAAGCGTTGCATAATAACATAAGCTATGCTCTTTATATATTTTATTATGCGTTTCATTATTTAAAGTTATGAATTTTTCAGTATACAGCAGTCTAGGGTCACTACTCGGTCTTCCTCATAACCACCGAGGAGCACTTTTCTCTATATATGTAATGCAATTGAAGAATTGAGAAATAATTGATTAAAAGGCGATAGCGCTATACTCTATCTCTCCCCGATCATGGCTATTCATTCTTCTAATACAGGGACTTTAGTGGTTATGGCGGTGAGCCTCACTTGTATCCTAGCCTTTGTTCCATTACACGGGGCAGCGATATGAGTGGCGACTCTGTGATGGGATTTTTGGTAGAAGAGTTTCCATCTTCATTCGTATTGGGCTTACTCTTCCGTGCTAAGGCTCTTGCTTGTTCTCGTGGTTATCCCCCCTTCTATTTGTAACTTTTACCAGCCCACAAATTCACTATTTCAACTACGACGTGATGGGATTTTTGGTAGAAGAGTTTCCATCTTCATTCGTATTGGGCTTACTCTTCCGTGCTAAGGCTCTTGCTTGTTCTCGTGGTTATCCCCCCTTCTATTTGTAACTTTTACCAGCCCACAAATTCACTATTTCAACTACGATCGATGTTGTACGTGGATTCGTTTAAATGTAGCTACCAACCTTACTTTTTGCTTATTTCCCAAGTGAATCCGGAGTTGCTTGTTCCTTGGAAGTTCAATCTTTAATTCAACTTAACCCTGGATTTTAATTAGGCTTACACGTTGTTTCTCATTGTTACCATAAGTAAATTTAAAAACAGATATATTGTTGCAATCTATTGTCCTCTCTCTTTTGTGGTTCTTTAATGGGAAACCTTCTAATTTCCAATCCACTAAGTTATTTATTGATTCCCTGGCTCTTCTCCTACCTCGATTTCTTAAGCGCCGCCTTAGTTATGCTTATTTAGGGCTTTCCCTGATTCTTGGATGGGCTATGGAGTTGATAAAAATACAAGAGGCTGATTTTCCGGTTGATTCCGATGAATTGTCCTTTTAAAATAGGACAATGCAGTTTTAAAATGAGGAACTATTTTGGCCTGTTTTTATCAAAAATTGGTTGATAAGTGCCCTGTTTTATTTGTCTATGTCATCCAATTTTGGAAATCGTGCACATTAATTTACTTCATTACAGCTCCAAAAAAATAATAATAATTAGAAAAACTTCACATTAATTGAGAACAACGACAAGGCCGTCCATCTCAATAACTTTAGTGATTGCTTGCCTCCAGCCTAATAATTTCCTGTCAGTTTATTTCACTTCTTTTTTAAATCTATGTATTAGTGGTAAAATTTGAAGTATAGGTAATTTAATATAAATATATAAAAAATTATAAAAATGAAAATTCCCTCCAGCCTGAATTAGTGGTAAAATTTGAAATATAGGTAATTTAATATAAATATATAAAAAAATTTAAAAATTAAAATTTTAAAAGATTGTAATTTTAAAGGAGTGGTAAATACTTTGTATTTTGTTTTTTTATGTTAAATTTTTTAATATTTTTATGTTAATTTTTTTTAGATGTGCTTGCATTACCTGAATTGTCTTTATATTTTAATGATCAAATCATTTATTTATTTGAGCTATGTTTGTGTCTATGGGCGCACTATAGATAATAGTTTGATTTATGATTAATTTGAAAATTTACATTCAAAATAGTTTAACTTTCAATGAATATGTATTTGTAGTTTTTACTTTTAACTAATATGCAGTATATAACTAATATGTATTGAAATTTTGCAAAATTTATAAACTAAAGTAATTATTATTATTATTTTAAAATACGATTATTTTTTAATTAACTAGTTCATATTTTTAATATTTTAGTGGTTTGGTTCAAGTGGTCAAGTGTTGTTCTTGTATTCACAATATAAAACTCTTGCTTTTTAGCTTAAGATTTCTAATTATTTTAAAGATGAGATGATTTGGATTTTTTTGGTTAATTGTTCAATATTGTTTTCTTAAAAATAAGTTGAATTGCTGGAATTGCAAATATAAAACACTGAGATTGTATAATAATAGTGGAAAATAAATACATGAAAAATGAATCTATCTTTAAATAAATAAA